>CM069914.1:96580050-96714526 GCA_036172215.1 Camellia granthamiana
CACTGTCACGAGCACCGACCTCTGCTTCAGACTCTGTCATGAGATCCAGGATCTCATCGACAATAAAGTAATAGCGCCCCCAGAGAAGCCAAATGTCACTACCAACCCTCTCCCACTACATAACCAAAACCCTCCACTTAGGCAGGTAAACTTCATCCAAATGACGGCCATCCCATTTGACCCCAGCATATACATCACTCCCTCCCACCTATCCAAGCCAGCACTTTTCATCCCAGAGAACACATATCTCTGCATGATGAGCGTCTCAATATCCAATCTGAACCCATGGTGGTGGCCGTGGTAGAAGAAGGCATGCTTAAGGGTTTCGCGAGCTTAATTGAGGAAGCATACAACCCTTGCCGCTTCATTGTGCCAACTGATTAGGCCAAGCCGATGGTTGGAATTGCCGATGGGGATTAGGTAAATGTCGTCCAGGAGGACGGGCTGAATCAGGGACTCGATGACTTAGCTCATCTTGAAGAGGATATTAGTTAATTTGCAGTTCTATGATGAACAGGACCCAGGGATGTACACGTCAATTGGTTTGATATGAACGATCAGCAGACAACTTAGGGTGGCTTAGGTGATCAGCTGAATATTGACAAGGGTTTTCAAACAGAGTAGGGACAGTCAGAAACAGGGAACATCTACAATGGGCTTGGAACGGTTGATAACAGTGGGAAATTATCGGAGAGCACCGGTACAAAGAATCTTGCTCAAGAATTGGGTAGTTTGTGCACAGCGGATACCGAACAAGAAGCTGCGTTGAAGCAGTTTGAAAAGGAAAGACTTGAAGATAATCAGAGGGCCAGAAAAGCCAAGGGCCTTGTGGGGGCAGAGTGTGCTGTGAGCACAGGAACAATTTTGGCAGAAACCGGACAGTTGCTTGTCAGTTTCTGGAGGAACTTGGTAGGAAGACGATGACTTGTGTCTCGCCCACACCAAATACTACATGGTACACTAAAGAAGTGGACCATATGACACGGAAGTGGGCAGTATTTCAAGCCCTCACACCTAGACCAACCAGAGGCATCAGAAAAGACAAAGAAGCTGAAAAACAGAAGAGAAACAGCTGGAAGAGGAGGCAGTGCTGAAACAACTGACAGAAAATCCAAGCTGATATTTTCAATCTGGGGTCTTCTTTGGCCTCATGAGTACATCGACAGGCTGTATAGTCAGCGATGGACAAAGCTAAAACTATCCATTGACACCACCCTTGAACAACTGGTGGAATTGGTCTTCCCAGTGGCGCCAGCCCAACCCTAACCTTTTCGACAAAGAACTACCGCCAGAAGGCTTAGCACATAACAAACCCTTGTACATAACTGTTGAGTGCAGAGGAAAATGGGTTACCGGGTGGTGTTGGTAGACACTGGTTCGGCTATCAATGTCTGTCCGTCTCGCACAGCTTATGTCATTGGCCTAAACCAGTAGATTTCATACCTATAGCCCAAGTGATTCGGGCATATGATAACACGAGTAGGGAAGTGATGGGCACAGTACAAATCCGAGTTCAGGGGGTTGCCCAGCTCAACAGGACGTCGAGTTTCATGTCCTAGACGTCCCGGCCACCTTCAACTTACTGCTCCGAAGACCCTGGCTGCACCTTGTAAAGCAGTCTCTTCTACTCTCCACCAAATGGTGGAAATACCCTTATGGGAAGGGGGTAGCAATTGTCTTTGGGGAATTCATCCATCATCCGCCACCGGAAGTAACCACAACCAGTGTTGAAATTGATCATGGCCAAGGAAAATGTATTTCTCTCAGGGTTTAGTCCTGCTGAGGGGCCCGGGTAGTGCAAACCATCTTAGCAGCAGATGAGGGTATGTATGTCAGTGTGCAATCAGTATACCTCATGAACAAGCTTCATCATATGCTCGGAATGGGATTAAGAAGAAGTGGCCGGAAGGGCATCGCTGAATTGGCCGAAGTGCCACACAATCCCCATACCTTTTGGTTTAGGTTACATGCTACCAAGGAGGATTGGGTGAGGAAGGGGAAATAAATGGCCGGAAGAGCCAGGGCAGGACAGACTAGGAAGCACTACGCGCTGGTGCACAAAACCCATCCAAGGAACCTTGAACGGACGCTTTGTCCGGGAGGGGGAAGATTTCCCATTCTGTGGCTTTCCGAAGCCTTGGCTGAACTCAGAGAAGCAGTGCTTGCCTGTCTTCGAAATCTTTTTCGACCTTCAGTTGCCAGGGATGAGTTGCCGGAAGAGCAGACTAACCCACTAGTTGAGGCTGAGCAGTGCAACGAGGATAAGTCCGATGGCACAGAACTTGAGATGGGGGTAGCACTGGCTCGTCTCCTCTTAGATCCTCAAATCACACCAGAGTGCACAGGGGACGAATTCTTTGTTTCCATGATTGGAGATCAATCTGGCTGTGGGCCCTTCTTCCAGCATTCTGGATGCATCTATCGCACTTTCCCTCATTTGGCAGTACAAGGAAGGCTTTTTGTCAAGCAGTTCTAAGTCAGGTGGTGAACCAGAATCTGATTCCACTGAGGTCTGTGGAGTCGGAATAAAATTCTAGTTCTTCTGAGTCAGAGTCTGGTATTCCTGGAGGTGATAATCCGGATGCCATTATCCTGTCCTGGTCGTCTTTTTCATTTTCCTTTGAGTCTGTTGTAACCAAAGGATCAAACGGACTGGAAGTTGTTAATGAGAATGGAATTGTGGTTACTGAGTATTTTTCTGTGCCGTTCGTTTATTGCATTAATTAGGACTTTCAAAACTTTGATGAAAACGACGAGGAAGAAATTTCTTCGGTTTTGAAACATTTATTGATCGAGAGGAGGAGAGGTTTGTAAAACCTTTGATTGATGAAATCATTTCAATTAATGTTGGTACTGAGAAGGATCCGCGTCTGATCCAGATCGGGTCCATGTTGTTTTCTGAGGAGCGCGAGCACTTAGTCGCTTTATTAAAAAATTTCAAATATGTTTTCGCGTGGTCCTACGAAGACATGCCTGGAATCGATCCTGAGATTGTACAGCACCGAATCCCTCTTGACCCAAAGGGCCGACCCGTCAAGCAGAAGCTCCGAAGGATCCGCCCGGATTGGGCTCTGAAATCAAAGAAGAGGTCACCAAGTAGATTGATGCAGGGTTCCTGTTAGTATCTTGAGTATCCTACTTGGTTAGCCAACATAGTTCCGGTGTTGAAGAAAGATGGCAAAATTCGGGTGTGTGTGGATTTTAGGGATCTGAACAAAGCCAGTCCGAAGGACAACTTTCCATTACCGCACATCGACGAATTGGTGGACTTCACTGTAGGACATGCGCTGCTTTCCTTTATGGATGGATTTTCGAGGTACAACCAGATCTTAATAGCACCGAGGATAGGAAGAAGATTGCCTTCACTACCCTGTGGGGAACCTACTGCTACAGGGTAATGCCGTTCGGTTTGAAGAATGCAGGGGCTACTTATCAACGGGCTGCAACTACGATCTTGCATGACATGATCCACAAAGAGGTTGAGGCGTACGTGGACGACATGATTGTCAAGTCCAAGGAAAGAGAGGGCCACTACACCACCTTGAAGAAATTTTTCCAACGGATCAGAGAGTATCAGTTACGGCTGAATCTTGTAGACCGCCCTAACTCTCTCCGCGCGCGACGGGGCGCGAATTGGGTTCTAGCTACTACAGTTCGGACTCCTGCCACGGTTCTGAATCTAATCTCACAAAGTGCAATGTAAGACTGATAAATCACCAAAGAGTTCCAAATCCGGCAAATCGTTTTGAAAAATTGATTTTAATCAAAAAGTGCCAAACATAGATTGCTTTGCCAAATTTCAGAGTCGCCACCCAAATATTTTATTTTGAGAAATTTAGAAAACCCTGACTCGTGCCTAAGGCCACGTGTCCATCATCACCAAAGTTGCCTCGGCTCGGGAACTTGGGTACGAGAGGGGAAGTCCTGAAATGAGCACCCCCACTCGCCCGATCAAAGGATCGGCCTCTATTAAACATGATATGTTGTTTTGAAAACACATGTGTCTTATTCCGGTTATTTAGCTAACTTACTACATGATGCGCATAGCATACAAGTATAGACTTAATCACGAGAATTAGAAAAAAAAACAACTCATGTTCGTTTTTGAAAATAGTTTGAAAGTGCTACTCGCAAGTAGGCTAAAGCGCGGATTTGCCACCCTCAAGTGGGCTTAAAACAACATGATTTTGCCACTCTGCAAAGTGGGCTTAAAACTCACAATCATCGAGTTGTCCCAATTTAGGCAATCAAGCCTTCATCCACAGGCATTCATGCAGTTAAACAATTAAGCAAATAGTCTCATGGCAAGCATGCTATCATGGCAGTCACTTACACATATGCAAGGATGCTAAAGCATAAACACTCACAGTGTGCTCCAAACCAAAAAAGAAGCTAGTTAGAAATCATGCATGATCCTAACTATGTTAGATGCCTAATGCAACACATGTAAAATGCAACTAAGTAGGCTCGGCTATCTAAGATGGCATATGAATGCAACACTTGATAACATGCTTTGAAACACGTATTCAAGTAAGTATTGAAATACAATGCGGTTTGAATGATGCGCCGAGCCCGGTGCATGCACAAATGAATGATGCACGCATGCAAGCATAAGGTATGCTAATTGAAATATGCCCTAAACTATCCATCAAAAGTTGATAAGTAAAAGGAAGAAAGAAACGGGGGTTGGAAGGACATGCACACACACACGCACACTTATTACAACATTTGGCCTCTCGACGGAGGGTCCGAATAAACTAAGCTTAGCTAGCTACGTTAAGCTAACCAACTAATCTAATTAAGCTAATTAGACTAATTATTACAAATTAAACGAATAACTAGCAAACTAATTACTAATTACTACATCAATTAACTAATTAACTAATTAATTAATTAATTACAAATTCAATGCTAACTAACAAGTAAAACTTTAAACTATGCTACCACAGCAAGTTGAAGAAGTTGAGCATGCATGCCTCGGTTTCCGCCCCGAAAAGCTTTCCGGTTTGCTCTCTTGAGGCTCTGTCTGCAGGGTGTGTCCTTAAGAACTTGCTGCTGAAACTTACAAACCATAGCTGGGGAGTGCACCAGTGGCCCTGTCGGCCATGAAAGGTGGCTGCCGGCCACCTGCCGGCCACCTGCCGGCCAAGAGTGGGCCTCTGCCGGCCAAGGATGGAAGGGTGCCGGCCATCAATGTGGCACTGCCGGTCACTGGTGTGCTGTGACACCATTCTGCAACAGAGTACAAAAAATAGAGGAAATTGAGGGTTTCCCTAGGGCATGTGTGTACTATGCCACCCCATATCACTTCAAAACATCAATGGAGAAGCATCATTGGATCCTAGACCATCAATCGAGCATCTCAATGCTTGATGGCCAAAGATCCAACCTTGCACACATTCAATAAATGCAATGCAAACAAGACTCTAAGACGACGGCCTTATCATTAGAGGATCAAAGGCAATGGAAACAAAGGGAATTGGCTCACTTTCATCACTTTGAGTATGAAATGGGCCAATTCACCTTGGGTTCAATATAATGTCCGGTTGAACACGATGCAATGCAAAATGCAACATACTCATCTATCAATGCTAAGGTGGCATGCATAAGACTCTATCATGGAAGCAATGCATGCAAGACATGTTATGGAGCCAAGAGCATTAAAGCAAGTGAAGAACATCACACATGAGACATGCACCACTAATCTCAAATGGTCAAACCAGCTATGGACAGACCTAAAATACTCCAAAACAGTGGCCAAAACACACTGAAACTTGGGCACAAAAACCAAGGAATGCATACTCAACTCATGGTTTGCAAATAAGGCACAAAGCTCAACTCTCAAACACCTTGAAAGAGTGATACATATGAGAGTATGACAGGACTATATGCTCTGAAATAACATGTTAAATGACACCAAGGCATGCAAACAACTCAAGCTTAGCATGCAAGAGGCCCTAAAACTCAAAACTAGTCAAGGCATTCACGCAAGAGGCATGCAATACAAGGCCTAAATGACTAAACCAGCTCTGGACAGAGCTCAAACACGCCAAGTTAGAGGCCAAAAATATGCTGAATTGGCAGCCCAAGAGCTTAGACAAGCATGCATACAAACTGGCTCATGATCAAGGCATAAGGCACAACTCTCTAAAGCATTGAAAGAGTGGAATATGTGAGAGTGTGATTGCATCATACACACTGAAATCATGTAAGAAATGAGGCTAAGGCATGCAATCATCACATTCAAAGCATGTTAGGGACCTCAAACACAAAGCTAGTGAAGCCCAACTACACTATAGCTATACAAAGCTAAGCATATATGACCAAGACCACTTAAAAGAGACCTCAAGCATGTTAAATCAGTGGCAAAAATGTGCTGGAACAAAGCTAACACATGCTAGAATGATGAACTAAAGCCTGAAGCATGTTAGGCCAACAAGCATGATTATACTACAAGTATGAGATGCAAGCTACCAATGACCAAATCGACCAAAAACAGAGTTATGGTAGGTCCAAAAAGTCACAAAATCATGCTTGAGCTAAGCCACAAAAGAGTAGGAAAGCATGCTCAAGTATGAGACCAACAAGGCAAGCAAGCAAGACAAGAGGAGAGGGGACCACCCCCTCCCATTTAAGACCTCAAAACAAGTTTTTCACCACTGAAAATCCTCTGGAATTTAGTGGTTAAAAGGCCAAAACAAGATAGTTTCAAAGGCCTTAAGAGATAGCACAAAGCATAGCAAACAAGCCACAAAAGAAGAGGGGAACACCCCTAACCCCAACAAGGCCTTAAACAACCATTTTAAACACTTAAAAATAAAGCTTTTTGTAGTTAACAACCAAGCCTAAAACAACATGCAAAGGTGGCTAAGATGGTATACAAAAATAAACTTAAAAGGGGAACATGCTCACCCTTGGAGCACAGCAGCAAAACAGCAAGTTCTCGGAGCCAAAACCAGCTTTTTGGGTCCAAACAAGACCCTCAAATACCTCAGTAACAAGGCAATGGTGTTTTACTAGGTGTTGTAGTGCAAAAGTGAAGAAAATACACTTTAAAGCACTATAGAGCACAATATATAGAGAGAGAGAGTGAGGATTCTAGAGAGAGAGAGAGATATTTTCAGCTCTCAAATTTTTTGAACCCTCAATAAAGGAGAAGCACCCCCCCTTATATAGAGCAATGCAAGCACAAGCTTGCTTGACAAGCTTAAATCTGCCTCTATCCCTCCATATGTATGGAGGATGGCACAGTGATGCACAGCTGGCTGAAAATATCTAACAAAATATCTGTTGAAACATGGTGGCCTGCCGGCCATTAGTGGTGGTCGGCAGTGCCTCATCGATGGCCGGTAGGCCTCATCAATGGCCGACAGGGCATATGCCATGGCCGACAGCCCTCTCTGATGGCCGGCAGGCCACCTAGAATACCACAAAGAAAAGACCAACACATGGTCCAAAAATGAGACAGAATGGAAATAGGGTTTGGAAGGATCAAACTTGGAGCATTCCGTCGCGAAAATCGAACACTCGACGAGCAATCAACCTTATTGCTGGATGTACCTGGAAGCATATCCAAGTCTTGGGGACGGTCAAAAATGGGGTGTCTACAAATCCTCAGAAATGTACTTTTGGTGTTACAGTAGGGAAAATGTTGAGGTTCTTGATTACAGAGGGGCATTGAGGTTGATCCTTCCAGGATTAAGGCCATCTTAGAAATGCCACCACCAAGGACTGAAAAAGAGGTGCAAGGCTTTCTAGGTAAAGTGCAATTCATAAGACGGTTTATTGCAAAATTAACCTTGACTTGTGAACCACTATTTGGTCTTCTGAAGAAAGGAAAGAAATTCCAATGGGATGACCGATGTCAAGTTGCTTTTGAGCAGATCAAGCAATATCTACAGAATCCACCCGTGTTGTCACCGCCAGAGCCGGGGAAGCCGTTGATTTTGTATCTGTCAGTAACCGAGATGACAATGGGCTGCATGCTTGCACAGGAATCTGAAGATAGAGTGGAGAAGGTCATCTATTACTTGAGGAAGAAAATGCTGGAATATGAGACCCATTATACGCCGCTGGAAAATGCTTGTTTTGCTTTGGTATGGGCCACCAGGAAGTTGAGGCACTACCTGTTAGCTCACTCTATAATTCTGGTTTTGAGATTAGATCCCATCAAATATCTCTTCGAGAAACCAGCGCTTACGGGTAGGCTAGCCCGTTGGTTGCTTCTTCTCTCCGAATTCGACTTGAAGTATGTGACGCGCAAGTCTGTGAAAGGGAGAGCGGTAGTCCTAGCCGATCACCTAGTGGAGGGAGATAAGGCAGTAGAGTATTTGTTCCCGGATGAGGCCATTCTGCATGTTGAAGAAAAAACTTGGACTATGTACTTTGACAGAGCATCAAACCAGTATGGGTATGGGATAGGGGTGTTGCTGATAGCACCCGACAATTCTTACATACCTTTAGCCTTCAAACTCCGGTTCAAGGTATTGAATAATGAAGCAGAATACGAGGCATGTATTGCTGGACTAGAAGCCGTCCTGGAACTAGGGGCAAAATGGTTGGACGTCATTGGGGATTCGAACCTAGTTGTATCTCAAGCAAAATGAGATTGGAAAGTTAAAGAAGAAAGGATAAAAACCTATCACCAGACCTTGGACATTCTGATTCCTCGGTTTGAGAAGCTGACCCTCACCCATTTGTTAAGAGAGAACAACAGGTTCGCTGATTCTTTAGTAACTCTATCTTCCATGATAGACATCCTCTTCGGAGTTTGAATGTGTCCAATAATTATTGAATAGAAATTTGTGCCGGCCTACGAGTTGATTGCCGCGATTGATGAAGTACAAGATCAGAATCCCTAGTATCATGACATCTGGAGCTTCTTGGAAAAAGAGGCTTATCCACCAGGGGTAAATGCCAAAGACAAGAGGGCGATACGAAGAATGGCTGCTCAGTTTATCATCTGTGGGGGTAAATTGTACAAACGGGGTCATCTGGGAATGCACAAGTTATGTGTTGATGAAGAAGAATCAAAGCGCCTAATGGAGGCCATCCATGGAGAAGAGTGCAGAGCGCACATGAGCGGGGTGATGCTAGCTCGGAAGATTCTCAAACAGGGTTACTACTGGTCAACCATGGAGGAGGATTGTATCGGTTTTGTTCGACGATGCCACAAGTGTCAAATCCACGCAAACCGCATGAATATTCCACCGTTGAAGCTGTACAACATGACTTCTTCGTAGCCTGGGGGATTGATGTTATCGGGGCAGTTACTCCGAAAGTGTCGAATGGGCATGAGTATATCCTTGTGGCGATAGACTACTTTACAAAGTGGGTTGAGGCCCAATTCTATGCAGTGCTGAAAGCGTCGCATGTAGCCAAGTTTATCAGGAATAACATTATTTGTCGCTACGGAGTTTCAAATGAGATCATTTCGGACAATGGTTCCCACATCAAGAAGGAAGTGATCGACTTGTTAGAGAAGTACAACGTGGCTTTTCATAAGTCATCCACCTATCGGCCGCAAACCAACGGAGCTGTTGAGGCTGCCAACAAGAACATCAAACACATTTTGTAGAAGATGGTGGAAACCTACAGGAATTGGCCAGACAAGCTGCCATTCGCTCTTTGGGGCTACAGAACATCAATTCAAACTTCTACTGGGGCAACTCCATATTCCTTGGTTTGTGGGATGGAGGCTGTTCTGCCAATCGAAGTTGAGGTTCCGTCATTGCGGGTTATGGCTAAGTGCCAGATAGCGGAAGCAGATTGGTAGCAGAGTAGGTTCGAAGAACTCATGCTTTTGGACGAGAGAAGGCTGAAAGCACTGTATCACGTCCAAGGTTATCAACGCAGGATTGCTAGGGCTTTCAACAAGAAAGTTAAGTCCAGGAATCTGAAAGAAGAGGATTTGGTGTTCAAAGACAACCGAGCTCCTATCCACGACCCTAGGGGCAAGTTCAGACCCAATTGGACTGGTCCTTACATCATCAAGTCAATCTGGTCAGGTGGAGTTGTAATTCTCATGGACCTGGATGGCCTAGAATTCTCCCAACCAATCAACATAGACAAGTTGAAGAAATACTATCCCTGAGAGGCTCGCTAGGCCGAAAACCCGAAAGGGCGACCTAGGCAAAAGTTAGAGCACAAAACATTGGAAAAAAGAAAAACTAAGCTTGCAAGGTTGAAAACCCAGAAAGGGCGGCCTTGGAAAAAGTTAGAGCGCAAAAGGAGAGTGTTAACACCCGAGCGAACCCGAACTGAACTACGTAAGGCTTGATTCCCATCTTTGGAATACGTAGGCAACTTCATTCTGAAGTCCAGCCATAAACACTTCCAAATCAACTGTCTCCATGTGATTGTTCTAGTTATCCTTTTCTACATCCAAGAGTTCGGTTATGATCTCAGTACAGTGTAGTGCTATTCAGACAAGGGGCAACTTTCTAGTTGCTGGATTTGGGGTAGTGCAGTGTTATTCAGACAAGGGGCAACTTTCCAGTTGCTGGATCTGGGGTTGTACATCTCAGTGATAGATCTCGGGTGTGTCTAGTTGTGATCCATATCGAAAATGGTTTTGAAAAGTTTTAATAAAAGTTGATTTTGTTCAAATTAATCTTTTTACAATTTAGACCATTTTTGGACCAAACAGAAAATTTTCAATACCCACAACCTTCAATTTCATTGATTTTAGTACAGAGTTCTCCCACTCTTGATACAAATTGAAGTTGCTTTTTATTACATTCAAAAGAAAACTTGAAGGTATAGATTAAAGCAATAAACTTGGGGTATAGTCAAGTCAGGTGTTCCTGCGCCCCCTCCCGGAGCTTGTGGAAGCGTCAGATGCTAAAGTAGGCTCGGTTTGTGCTTCTTCTTCAAGCCAGGCTATGCATTCGCTAGAAAGGGCACAACTGAAATTGGGAGCGGGGGCCAGAAGTTTTCTTGTCCTCTATGCAGTAGCGTATCAAGCTAGATGTGAGCCTTTGATCGGATATGAAGTCGGGTATTCCACTCCCTCTTCTGGACAGGTCTGGTCATGTCCGAACTGACGCCGGAACCGGAATGGGAAGTAGAAGACATAGTGCGTCAAGCCGATCAGTTGAATGCCAGGCTACCAGGACATACTATAGCTCATCTCAGGTAGATCAATGTAGACCCACCCCGAGGACTCCCGAAGCTCCGCGCTTTGTGAAGGCGTGAAATCTTGTTTGTTCTCTAGCTACTACAGTTCGGACTCAATGTCACGGTTCTGAATCTAATCTCGCAAAGTGCGATGCAAGACCGATAAATCACCAAAGAGTCCAAATCCGGCAAATTGTTTTGGAAAACTGATTTTTAAGAAAGAAGTGCCAACAATGGACTGCTTTGCTAGATATAGAGTCGCCACCTAAATATTTTATTTTGGGGGAATTTAGGAAACCCTGACTCGTGCCTAAGGCGACGTGTTCGTCATCACCAAAGTTGCCTCAGCTCGGGAACTTGGGTACGATTAGGGAAGGTCATGCAATGAGCACCCCCGCTCGCCTGATCAAAGATCAGCCTGTACTAAGCATGATATCTTATTTTTGAAAACACATGCGTTCTTATTCCAGTTAATTAGCTAGAATTACTATGTGATGCGCACAACACACAAGTATAGACTAGATCACCTAATTTGGAACAAAGCATCGCATATCCGTTTGTTTGGAAATGGTTTGAAGTTTGCTACTCGCAAGTAGGCTAAAACACGGATTTCAATTAATCGTTCCAATTTAAGTAATCCAACCTTCACCCACAGGCATTCAGGCAGTTATATCACATAAGCAATTAGCCTCATGGCAAGCATGTTATCATGGCAACACTTACACACGTGCAAGATGCTAAAGCATAAACACTCACAGTGTACTTTGAGCCAAAACAAAGAACTAGTTAGTAATCAATGCATGATCCTAATTCATGTCAAGATGGGTAATGCAACACAGGCAAAATGCAACTAGAATAGGCTCGGCTATTCTAAGATGGCATATGAGATGCGACATTTCGATACATGTATTCAAGTAGGAATTGAAATACAATGCAGTTAGTATGATGTGCCGAGCCTGGTGCATGCAATACAGATGGATGGATGCAAACATGCGAGCATAAGGTATGCTAAATGAAATATGCCCTAAAACTAACCATTGCAAGCGGTTAAGTTAAAGGGAGAAATAAGTGGAGTTGGAAGACATGCATCACACACACGCACGCTTATTACAACAATTGCGCCCTCTCGACGGAGGGACCGAAAGAATAATACAAATCAACTAATTAACTAACTTACAAGCTAATTAATTATTACACAACTCTTAACTAATTAAACAAATTAATTAAGCTATGAAAACAGTAGAGCAGCCTCGGGAAGAGAAACAAATGCATGCTTGGTCGGCTTCACTCGGAAATCCGTTGCCATGCCTCATGTTGCTCTGTTTGCACTGTTTTTCACCTTTGAAAACTACACATTCTTTGTGATGATTTTGAATCACCTCAAGGACACTCTGAGAGGCCATCGGCCAAAAGATAAGGCCATCGGCCAAGGGAAACTGGTCATCGACCAAAAATAAATCTCTCGGCCAGACATTTGTAGCCGACCGGCACTGAAGATAGCCGATCGGCCATCTCTTCCTGTAAAATGCTCATTTTGCTGCAGTAGAGGACAAACAGAGCATGGCACTACATTTACAAGACAATGTTTGCAACTATACACCTTATCATGTTTAAGACTCAAAGGAGTGTAGTTCTCGACCCTCGGGCCACCAATCACGCATTCCAATGCATGATGGCCAAAGGAGCCAAGTGTGCAATTCAATATCAAATGAAATACACAAAACACATAAGGGGCCCCAACCTTTATCATGCTTGATCAAGAGGCAAGGGATGCACACATAATGCAATGCAAACATGCAAGCATGATACGAACAACTCAAGCATGCAACAAGTATGCAACAAGATCATGCAATGCATCTAATATGCAATAGGCATACAACCTACACATGTAAACATGCATGGCATGCAACAACATGCAAAATGAAGCAAGCATGCAATAACATGCAAGACAAGCATGCAACAACATGCAAAGATGGACTTAAACTAAAGTGGACAACTCTTAAACGTACCCAAATCAGTGGCCAAAATGCTAAGAAATGATAGACAAAAGCACATACAAACATGCACATGTGATGGCCTATCACCTAGGCATGAGAGGGCAACTTTCAAGAACACTTAAAAGGGGACAAATATGGACATGTGACAAACATGGTAAGCACTGAAATCAGACGTGGAAAGGTGCCAAACTGAGCAATCAAAGCAAGCAAATCATGCAAGAAGGCTTAAAACTTAAAACTAGCCAAGGGACTCAAACCATGGCCATGCGAGGCAAGCCCCAAAGGGCCAAGGGCTATCAAAACAGTCCCAAGACAGGTCAATACAAGACCAAAAACATGCTCAAAACTAGCCAACACAAGCTAGAACACAACACCAAAAGCATGAGGCATGTAAGGCTACAAAAGGGGTGTTACACTACACCTATTACAACCACACATGGCATGACTTAAACCAATAAAATTAGAGTTATGGTATGTCAAAATAAACCCAGAAACCCACCTAGATGGCATCCCAAAGGTCTAAGCATGGAGGCATACACAATGGTCCATTCATGAGGTATAAAACATCAACTCTTTAAAGCATTAAAGGAGTGATAGGTGCAAGTGTATGAGCATGAAACATGTACTGAAATATCATAACAAATGATGCCAAATCATTGAAATGAGCCAAGTAATGCATGCTAGTGACTTGGACACTTGAAGCTAACAAGCTAGGATGCCTTAGGGCTATACAAAGCATGTCATGCATGGCCAAAACAACCAAAATCAGAGCTTAAGCATGCTACAACATGGACAAAAACTTCTTAAAGTTAAGCCAAAACATGCAAGAATGATGGTCCAAATGCATGAGACACATTAGGCTACTTCATGGAAATGCACTACAAGTGCATGGAACATGCAAGGAGCTATTAAACCAAACCCTAACAGAGGTATGACATGGTGAAATAAGCCCAAGAACATGCTGAAATGGACACAACATAGGCTAGAATGACATGCTACTTCATGAAGCATATAAAACTAGTGTGTGTGATTTACACTACAAGTGTATAAACCATGCATGGAGTGACCAAACCAAGCAAGAATAGTGGTAAGTCTCAACAAAATAACCACAAATACATGCTAAGATACAAGCTAACACAAGCTTAACAAACATGTTCACTCATGAGGCATATAAAGTAAGTATTGAAGACACAAGGAGAGGGGATGACCCTCTCCTTTTTTGGGACCTTAAAACACCATCCCCACCACTGAAATCCCTCTGGATTTTAGCAGTGGGAAGGCCTAAACAAGGTGATCCCAAAGCTTAAAAATAAAGCACAAGAACAAGGCCAAACAAGGCCTAAGAGGGGGTAAACAACCCCAAACCAAAAAGTGACCTAAACAAAGGTCTCAAGCACACAAAAATAGAACTTTTTGCAGTTTAGAGTTAAGCTTAAAACAATAAGCAAGAAGGTCTAAAAGCTTAAGCAAGAATGGGGGATCAAAAGGTAGTTTGCTCACCCTTGAAGAACACCTTCAAGAACAAAGCTCCAGCAAATTCCTCTGACTAAAACCAGCTCAAGAACTTTGAAATCAACCTCAAGGGACCCCAGCTCCAAGAGGATGGTGTTCTAGTGTGTTTGTGTACAATAGTAAGACAAGACAACACTTTAGAGCACAAAACAAGGTCAAACAAAAGAATATAAATACAAAAGTATATCTATCCCTCAAGATTGAATTTTCTGAACCTCTGAGAAGGGAGGAGGGGCTCCCTCTTTATAGAAGTTCAATTCCTAAGCTTGTTGGAGAAGCTAAGCCACGGGGCAAATCCCTCCATACACTCCATACATGTGTATGGAGGGGGTGAATTATGCATGCCAGTTGTGACAGCTGGCATAAAATATCTGCATAAAGTAGATGAACAGGGCTTGGCTAGAAAATATGGCCGATCGACCAACATAAGTGCCAATCGACCAAAAAAAGTGCCGATCGGCCAACACTTTTGGTTGATGGCAAGAAAACAAGGCTGATGGCTTCATGCCTTGGCCGATGGGTTGAGGGGATGGCCAACGAGCCACCCTCTTCCCTCAGAAGCAAAAACACAAGTCCTTGGTCCACAACCAAGCACAAAACAGACAAGTTGAGAGATCTTGAGGCAAGGCGGGCGGCCGAGACCTCCGGGAACTCAAAACGAACACGAACATGGATAATCATCGAGTGTTCAAACGATGACGTCCAAGTCTTGAGGACGGTCAAAAATGGGGTGTCTACAATCAAGCCAGGGACAGTGCTAAGTGATATCAACAGCAAATCGGCTGCACATCCATTCACAGCACCATCCATCATCTGGGGCATCAACTAGCCGTTGGCGAAAGAAATAGCTGCGTGCTGAATATGCAGGGCATGAGTCCACTACTTTCAATTTATCCATGAGCCATATCTGGGGAGGGATGAAAAATAAGAGCGATTAAAGAATAGAGAGGCGTACATGGAGAGAAAAAGTGAGAAAGGGTTTTTGAAAGAAAAATAGAGCCTGAGGACCGAGTGATGTGAGAAATACACATGTGAGAAGGGTGGGAAACATTACTTGTAAGAGTAGTGGGCTTCCTGCGAACTTGGTTGTCTCCCGGCGACGGAAAGCATCCGAACCCATCAAAGTCTCGGCTAATGTCATGCCAATGCAGCTCTTGCCCTCTTTCAAGCCTTGGGAAACTTTAATCAAATGAATGCTAGACCCTCCAAAGCCAGGGGCAAGTAGAAAATGAGACAACATGCATAAGCAGAGGGCATGTTGCCGAAAACTTTACCAAAGATGATCGTCACAGTCGCCGACATCAGAAAAGCGATGAATGAGACTGGGAATATCCAACTCCCCGTTGCGAATCAAAGATCGAGCATCATGCAAAGTAAGCCCACACATTCGTCCTAAAGCTTGGATGTGACCAAAACGGGACTGGGGCAAGATTTCTTCGTCGCGTCGGGATTACATCAAAGCTTGGAACTCTTCAAAAGTGGGGCACATCTCTTGTCCTTTGAAGCTGAAAACATGAGTAATCGGATTCCAACACTTGGCCGCGGCATGGAGGAACGGAAAACGCAGCGGGGTACGACTTAGCATGAATAGTGCATTTATCCCAAAACCCAAAAAATTTAGCTTTTTCGAGCCATCTAGAGCTGTAATCCAATCGGAGAGTTTTTGGGCAAAGAATGGTTCCATTTGAAGCAAAAACAGAGTTGAAATGAAGAAACTATGAAGCTGGGGCTTTTGTAAAAGATAAGGTGTTGAGTGGAAGACAGGTGGCAACAATCTGGAGATTCTTTGCATTAGTGGCCGACCGGCCAATAATGATGGCTGACCGGCCATGTTTTTAGTCGATCGGCTAGTGCTAGTGGCCGATGACCATTTCTTGTAACCGGCTGCCTCCTCTTATGGCCGGTGGCCTTTTCTTTTGCTCCTTGAGCTATCCATGTGTTGGAAGTTCTGAGAACCTGTGTCTTGTTCTGTTCTTGGTACCTTTTGGTGTCTCTCTTTTTTTGCTTTTAGTTGTTTATCAAGGTGTTGTATTGTTTGTGGAGGTGTTTTGTTACTTATTAAGTTGTTGTTTTTGCTTATCAAGTTGTTTAGTTGTTTGTTGAGTCGTTGTATTGAGTTGTTTTGTTCTTCCATTTGTTGGTTGGTTCACTACCTGATACGGAATTGCTAATACAACATACAACACTCAATTTCCATCAAATACCATTTTTGCATAAAATGATGGGATGCGATGAATGCTCAAAATGTAAAATGCAACACTTTTTAGTCAAAAGGCTATTTCATTTCCAATCATGGTCACTTTTTATAGTACAAGTTTTTAAACAAAATAAAACTGCCCGAGTCTATACAAAGTGCCAATACAACTAGCAAAAAGAAAACTAAGCAAAAAGAAAGGAAACTCAGCAAGAAGCATCTGGATCGGCGTCGGCCACCTCAAGATTGGGAAGCCCTCTTCACCCTCTTCCTCAGCATGGGCCCAGAGCTATCGCTGTCAGCGCCGCTGCCCGAATTTGAACTCGAGCCATCTCTAGTATCATCTCCGCCCTGAGACGACTCTGACTGCGAACTCGCTGGCTCCTCGTTAGACTCATCATCATCTGGGATAAGCTCTCGTGAACTGCTCTCGGTATGAGTGTGCCTAACCCTGCTTCAGCTGTGTGCCGACGTCCTTCGTCCCTCTCTCCCTACTGCTGGGGGAGGCACTGAAGGTCCTGCTGTAGCTCCTGCTGGGGCACCCGATGGGGCTGGCATCTAGAAGGGAATCTGAAAAGGACAGTTTGTCAGAATACATTAGTTGTGATGTGTGTCAGATGTAGTATATCAGATGCAGTATACCAGATTGCAGTGAATGAATGCCATGTGCAATATATGATTGCAGTGTATGGGTGCAGTGTATCAATGCAGTATTGATAATGAAATGCGTCAGATCAGTATGGAGCAGATTACAGAGGGTTTTTTGAATGTAAGTTGAAGGAACTTATCGGGATGCCGTAAATGCTGAGTAGGTCCATGCTCGTCTGCACCATCCCCATTAGAGAAGCCGACAGCTCGAGAGCCTGCCCAGTTTACTCTATAGATGCCTGTAAATGTGTTGAGATGATTAGTAACTTACAAAGCGTAAACTGAAATGAATTGAATGTGCAAAATGTAAAGTATGGTACATACCGGGGTTGGGTCTCGAACTCCAACCAGCTCGTGACCAGCTGGTGCAGGCAGGATGAGGATCTGATAAGTCTCTCCAGTGTGTCCCTGGCAAGTCATGATAGTAGGTAGCACCGGCCACCTTGCTCTCTGCCTTGCTTGGGAGCCTCTCCTGCCATGGGCCTGAGTCGCCTTGGATCCACCAGCTCCCTCTGCTGCAGCTGCAGGTTTGTCTCTCTTACCCCTGCGAGCGCTGGTCAGAGGCCGCATGAGATATGTCTGGATGAAGACAGTGTAGTCGCCATCAAGCCTGAAAAAGTCAGCATCCTAGCCTCTGGTGAAGTTGATCATCTCCTGTTCGGTCTATCTCTTAGTGATCCTCATGTATGTAAGAGGTGGCATCGGAACCACCAGCGCAGGCAGACCGAGGCTCTGTCACAGAAAGCTTTCCCCCAAGTGCCACACCTGACAGACCGGGCCCTCGAGTAAGATCTAGAATCGGGAAGCCTCCCGAGCACCTGCAAACTGATCTCGGACCCCGTCAGGCATCACTGCCCACGGCTGCCAGGTGATCTGCAAATAGTGAATGTACAGGTTGTTAGCTACCATTAGAGATGCAATGTTAATTTGAAGTAGAACTGAAATGACTGTAAGGTTTGAATTACCTCTGCTGCCGCTACAGTATCAAAATATCAGCGGAAGAATAAGAAAGACTCTCGGGACCTCCGTTGGCATCTTACGTCATATCTATGCGAATACAAGACCATGGGAGGTGTCTCTACCTCTGGCTCTGGGGCAAGCCTCGGGAAGTAGGCGTATACCCATTGTTGCAGAATGTAAAAGGGTAACAGTGAGTATATGTCCAGACAAATGCAAACAAAGCAGGAATCAGATGATATGTAGTGTGTTATGCAGTGTGTGCAGTATACAAGAAATGCGAAGCAGAAATGTAAAATAGAAGGGAAGGACATACCTCCCAAGCCCTCCAGTATCCACCCAACAGGTGCCCGCTCCAGCGAGAAGAAGAACTCATGTACTTATATAATGTGGCCAAACTTGCGCCGCCCTAGTCGTAGAGTTAGACGCGAGACAGGTCCACCAAGGCACTCAAGAGGTAAAGCCCGACGGTGTTCGCCCGATCGGTGAATAAAGTGGTACCGAAAAAGAACATGAGGAACCCCCGGGCGTAGTACTCGGTCTCCTCGTGGGTCGTCGGTGTCTCCCCTCTGAAATGGTCGGCAAACCACGAATATCACACCATCCCTAGTCGGGAGAGGGGTGGGCGAGTCCCTAGCAAGTAGATCTGAGCGGCATCCTACTCACCCATGTCTGTGTCGTAAGGAATCGGATCACCCCCTACTCCTATGCTGGTGAGCATAGCGAAGTCAAAGGAAGTCATCGTCATCTCCCCTGTTGTAGAGAGATAGAAGGAATCAGTGGTATCTGTAGACACCCCATTTTTGACTGACCTTAAGACTCAAACGTCATCGATTGAGCGTTCGGTGATAGTGCATGTTGAGCTTGTCCTGAGGTTTCGGAGTTCTCGGTTGAGAGCCTTGCCCCTGGGCCTCGGAACTTTTTGTGCTTTGACTCGATTAGCAAACCAGGTTCTATTTTCTCTTCCCGAAGGGAGGGAGAGGTCTTGTAGACCATCTCTCAGTGGCCGTAGGATACCTTTCATGGTCGTAGGCCACTGTTCCCGTTTGGAGACCAGTTTTTGGTTTTTGGAGCCATCGGCCGTGCGCCTTGGCTCGGGACTGCTTAACATTCTCTGTTTGCTCCGGTTTTTGGCACACACCTTGTTTCCTCTGTCTAGAGGGACACTGTGGCCCGAGAGACCACCTTCGCGGTCGCACGCCACTTTCGATGCTTAACAGTCAGTTTTCGGGGCACCCGGCTGCGCGTTTTGGCCCCCGAACCCTCGTTTTGCATCCGTCATGGTTCATTTTTGGCTTGGACCATATTTTCATTGCTTGGAAGGTGGAACAAGGGTGGGAGACCACCTTTTCTCCTTCAAGACCACCTTTCTCTTCGCTGGCCGGTTTTCTTGACAGGAAACTGGTCTCCTTGGTTTTTGGGCCACATTTATTGGTCTCCCACCATACCACTTGCTTGCATTTCATGTGGAGACCACCATGGGAGGCTACCAACCACTTAAACCTTTTGACCCTAGTTGGTCAACCAGGGCAAGTGGTCGACCGACCACTTGAATTGGTCGGCCAGCTCCCATCAGTTCTGTCACAGTGAGTTGATTCCAGCTGTGCCAGCTGGGAGACACAGACTGCATCCTCCATACACGTGTATGGAGGATGTTTGCCCTTGGTTTTAAGCTTCTAGGAGAAGCTTTAGTCCCTCTTGTCTATAAAGGAAGGGCTCCCCTTCCTTGTAGAGGGTTCAAAAAATTTTGTTTAAGGCATACAAGACTTCTCCCTCTATATCTCTACATCCAAGCTCAAAAAGTGCATGGTTCTTGCACCTTTGCATGCCATCTCCCAACCTAACCCCTCCACCATCACTCTAAGCATCTTGGAGGCCATTTTCAGACGTTGAGAGGCTGTCTTTGTGGTCCAGAGGTTGTTGGTCCTTTTGTGCTACAAGGGTAACACACTTTCTCCCTTTTAAGGCTTTATTTTGCTTCATCTTTTAGCTATACTTGCAAGCATATTTGAGCTTTGGTGTGAACTAAAAAAAGTCTTATTTTGAGGCCCTTAACATGTTCTTTTTAGATCATTTTTCTGTTGGGGGTCATCTACCCCCATGCATGCTTCATTTTACCTTGTTTTGAGCCATGCCTTAGAGCATTTGTGTTGGCCTTTTAGCCATTGAAATCTAGTGGATTTTCAGTGGCTAGAATGCTGTTTTGAGTGCCAAAATCAGAGAGGGGTGACCCTCTCTCTCCTTGTTTTGTTTTCTACCATTTTTGGCCTTACAAAGGAGCCCTTATTTGCATGCTTCCAAGCCATGTTTCAGGCCATTTTTGATGAGTTTTAGGACCTGCATAGGCTCTGTCTAGAGCTTGTTTTGCCATATTGGATGTCTATCTTGCATGTGTAGAATAACCCTCTTCATAGCATATCAAAGGAGCATCTCATTCTTGCATGCATTAACCATGTTTCAGTGGGTTTTTGGGCTTTATTTGGCATGGCATACCTCTGACTTTTGCTGGTTTAGTGGCCTCTTGATTACCTCACATGCTTGTAGTGCAAATCCTCTTTACTAGCTTACATTGCATGCTATTTTGGCCTTTGATTCTAGCACCTCTTGGCCATGCCTTAAAATGATTTTGTGCATGTTTTGGACTGCCTTAGCTCTGTTTTTGGGCCTCATGGTCGAATGATGTTTGCTATGCATGGTTGTAGTTCAATACCCTTACCTAGCTTTGAGTTTTGAAGCCTATTGCATGCGTATTTTGAGGTATTTCCATGTTTTGGCATCATTCTGAATCATATTTCAGAGCTTATATGTATGCGATATTCCCATGTTTTCCACTCTTTGAATGTGTTTGAGAGTTATGCATGAATACCTCATTTTTGGACCATTGCATGAACTTCATTTCCATGCTTTGCAGGCCATCATTTTAGTCCATATTTGCTACTGTTTTGGCCTGCATAGGGACTTTTTGGGGCTGGTTTGGCCATTTGAGTATGACTTTGCATGCCTATAGTGTAATCCACTTCACTAGTTTCGGTATTTGGGCCATCTAGCATGCATTGTGTGAGGTGTTTGCATGATTCGAGGCCATCTTGCATGTCATTTCAGAGCTGGAAAATATGTGATTGTACGCCATATTTCATGCTTACCATGCTTTGGTGGAGTTGCACTTTGTGCCTTAGGTTTGGTCCCTTGCATTTGTACGTGTTTGCATGTGTGGTGTTGCTTCATTTTCATCATGTATGGCCACTGATTTGAGTGTGGCTGAGGCCCATTCATTTTAGTTTAAGTCCATCTTGCATTATGTATGCCATATCCATGTTGTCGCATGCTTGATCGTCGCATTGTGTATGCTTTGTTCATGTCTTCGTGCATGTCCATCTTCGTATGTGCATTGCGTATGCCATATAGTTCATGCGCATTGAGTATGCCATTCTTGGTTCATAGCATTGTGTATGCTAGTTGCATGTTTGCATATCATCCCTCGCGTGCTAGCATGATTAGGTTGCATTGCGTTTAGGGTTGCATGCTAGTCGTATTGTGTATGCCATGTACATTGCATTGTGTTTGGAATAGGGTTTAGTCCAAACACGGGAAACGAGGGACGTTTCGTACTCCAAGTGACGAAATGTGCCTCGATTCTCGGTCGCCGACACTCTGGATTACCAATGATGGAGTTTAGGTCTTGTTGTGTTTATATGTGCATTCATTTTACATCGAGTCGTGCTATCCGACTCCTCGGCCATCATGCATCGAGATGCGTGATTGGTGGCACGAGGATCGAGGACTACACTCCCTGGAGCTTGTGCAATGATGGGGAGAGTGGTCATGCACACATATGTTGAAAATACTTTGCCATGCCCCTTTCTCGCTCTCTGTTGCAGCAAACCAGAAACCAACAGCAAAAACTGGTCAGCAGCCTTCTGGAGCTTTGTACAGTGTTCTGGGACCAGTTGCAAACAGAGGCAAATCAGGGCATCGTGATGGATTTCCCGACAAGGCGACTTCAGCATGCATGCATCCCTATCATTCGGAATAGAGCTGAGGCAGCCCATTTTGTTTAATTTGCATGCTAGTTTCCTTACTTAGTTAATTCGTTAATTAATTAATGTTGTGTAATAATTAGTTTAATTAGCTTAGATTAGCTAGTTTATTATGTACTATTTATTCGGACCCTCCGTCGAGAGGGCGAATTTTGTAATAAGTGTGCGTGTGTGTGATGCATGTCTTCCAACCCCCATTTCTTTCTCCCTTTTATTTACTAGCCTATGATGGTTAGTTTTAGGGCACGTTTCAATTAGCATCCTTATGCTTCGCATGTTTGCATTCATTCATCTGTCTTGCATGCACCGGGCTCGGCGCATCATACTAACTGCATTATATCTCAATTCCGAGTTGAATACATGTTATCTGTAGCATCTCGTATGCCATCTTAGAATAGTCGAGCCTATCTTAGTTGCATTTTGCATGTGTTGCATTAGCCATCTTAACATGAACTAGGATCATGCATTGATTACTAACTAGTTTCTGTTTTGGCTTGGAGTACTCAGTGAGTGTTTATGCTTTAGCATCCTTGCATGTGTGTGAGTGACTGCCATGATAGCATGCTTACCATGAGGCTATGTGCTTATGTGATATAACTGCTTGAATGCCTGTGGGTGAAGTTTGGGTTGCTTGAATTGGAATAATTCGTCGAAACTCGTGTTTTAGCCTACTTGCGAGTAGCAAACTTCAATCCATTTTCAAAACAAACGGATATGCGATGCTTTGTTCTAACTTAGGCAATCTAGTCTATACTTGTATGCTGTGCGCATCACATAGTAATTCTAGGTTAATAACCGGAATAAGAGCACATGTGTTTTCAAAAACAAGATATCATGCTTAGTAGTGGCCGATCTTTGATCGGGCGAGCGGGGGTGCTCATGAAATGACCTTCCCCAATCGTACCCAAGTTCCCGAGCTGAGGCAACTTTGGTGATGATGGACACGTGGCCTTAGGCAATGAGTCAGGGTTTCCTAAATTCCCCCAAAATAAATATTTAGGTGGCGACTCTGCATCTGGCAAAGCAGTCCATGTTTGACACTTCTTTCTTAAAAATCAATTTTCCAAAACGATTTACCGGATTTGGACTCTTTGGTGATTTATCGGTCTTGCATTGCACTTTGCGAGATTAGATTCAGAACCGTGATGTTGAGTCCGAACTGTAGTAAGCCCAATGAACAAAACGTGATTTCTCCCGGGACGTTTGGGGACGTCTACAGTTTCTGGCGACTCCGCTGGGGAATTAGAGAACTTGACTCGAACTCATGATATCTTGTTTTGACTACACTCATGTGTTTCTTTGCATTGCATGTGCATTGGTGCGCCTAGGACACCGTGTTTGCCATTTGCTATTCCTGAACGGTTTGCCGGAGACTCACTTTGAGAAGCATGCCATAAGGCTGACCGGTTACGGGCTCTGCCATGATGGGAACACAAACCTCGATTTTTACCAGGGCACCCTCTTTGACCATTCGACCTAGTGCATATTCGGAATCCATAGCGACTATTCCAAGCTAAGACAGGTTGCTTACCCGATTATAAGTTGTTTGAAACCGCTGCGTGCATAGTGAAACCCTAGCTCCTGACAAAATAGGACAGGGAAACCTTACCCCAACATAGGGGTATTTTTGGCTCTCACTTGCTTGCTATGTGCTTTTAGGGTGTGTTTGATTTGGGGGGATAAGGGGGGGGGGACTATCCACTATTTGGACTCCATGTCCGACCTCCCTCCTTATCCGTCGTTTTATTTTTTTTTAGTCCGCCGGACTCCATGTCCCCCATATGGGGGACTATCCTGTCCTGGGGGGGGGGGGTGGGATTGTTTTGGGGGGACTAATCACTGTTTGGATTAGATGTGAAAATGACAATTTTGACCCTCTACTATTTAATTATGTATTATATTTAATAAAATTTAAATGTCTCAATTTAAAAATAAAATAATTTTATTTAACTTTTTATTAATGTTTTATTTATTTAATTTTTTAAAATAATTTTTTATAGATATTTTATTGATGTTTTATTTTAAAATTTTGTTTATGTTTTATTTAATTTCATTATTTAAATTTAATAGATGTTTTAATAGATGTTTTATTTAAACAAATTAAATGTTTAATTTCAACAATAAATAATTTTATTTATTTAAATTATGTTTTATTTAAACATTTAAACATCTGTACATCAACATGTTTATTAAATTATTTCAACATCTGTATATCAACATGTATATTTATTTAACATCTATTAAATTATGTTTTAATACATTAACATTTGATTACATCAACATTTGTTAATTGTTAATTACATCAACATTTGTTAATTGTTTAAACATAATCTGTACATCAACATTTATTTAATTGTTAATTGTTAATTGTTTAAACATAATTTGTACATCAAAATAATTTCAATGTTAATTGTTTAAATAAAAATTTAAACATTTAACCATTAGTATGTTTAATGTTTACTAAAAATTTTTATTTGTTTAAATAAAAATAATCTGTACCAGTCAAAATTTTTTTATCAATATTAGTATGTTTAAATATCTTTAAACAAAATTTAACCATTAGTATTGATTAAGGCCGAAATGTACATCATTGAGGCCGTTAATTAGAATCTCTTAACTTCACTTGCTGGTCAAATCGTATAATTTATGTGTGTTAAATGTCAATCAGGTTGTACATCGTCGGAGCATAAAATGGGCAAAAAGACCAAATTTGGACAGAGTTGACTTTTTCTGAAAAAGTCAAACTAATGTTTTAAACCTGATTGGAAGTGAGTAGAAGTATAAAAGGAAAAGGAAAAGGCTTTTCTAGGGTTCTGAAACTGTTTTAACCTAAAGAGGGAGGCTAGGGTTTGGAAAGGAGAAAGAAAGCAAAAGCTCCAAGATGTCTTCCATGGTGGTTTCTTCTCCATCTTCCTCCTTCCACTCCTCCATGAGTGGCTAGTCGTCTTTTCTAGGGTTTTGATGAAACCCTAGCCATGTAATTATGTAGTTTTCCTTTTGATTCTCAATTATGTAAAGGTTTGAACTATTGTATGGTGTTTTAGAAATTCTTTATATATAATTTTCATTATCTTTTCAAATATTTGACTTTCTGTGATTGTTGAATGTTATCCATACATGAGTTTTCTATTCTTTCACATTCAAGGTATGAGACGAACCACACTACGAGGGACGAGTCGTGTCACTACCTTAGTTTAGAGTGAACGGTTCGTATTACTTGAGATGGTTCGTGCCCGTACATTGAATGTGATGATTTTCTTGTTAAATGCTTTGAACTTGTAGTTGCAAAGCATTAATCTGTTCAAACCCTAGGATAATTGATTTCAATTGGAAACCCTAATTACGTGACTAGTGGTGGATTCTTTGCCCTAGTTTTTCCCCTAATTCAGTAAACCAATTTCATTTATTATTAATAATTTAATTCCTTAGTTTAATTTATTCGTTATTAAATTAGGTTGTGATCATTCAATCTTTTTATCAAAATTAATTTAGGAATTTAACAATTAAATTAGTTTAATTTCACAATAGTTCCTGTGGATCGATACCTGGACTTGCCATTATTCTAATAGAATTTGGTATAGTTTAGTGATTATATTTTGGTGTGTTCAACGACCCATCAAATTTTGGCGCCGTTGCCGGGGACTTCTGGCGAAATTACTTAATTTAAAGTTTTATTCTTATTTTAATTTTTAGTTTAGGATTTTATGCTTTTGGTGTTGCTAAGTGTGCAGAGCGTTTGAAATTGGAGTTATCATTGAAGTGCAAGCGGAGCGCAGCCGAGCTTAAAAAAAAAAAAAAAAAAAACGCAGCACTCAAGTGAGTAAACAGAAGCAAACACTCACAAGCAAAGCACCAAAGTGCTAAGACGAAAGTCAAAGCTCAATTGGGGATTGGAGTCAACGTCTACACGTCAAGCATCCGCAAGACGAGTAAAGCGTTTTCGTTAAACCGCTGTGAGTATTTCTTTCTTTGGTTTTTTGCTTTCATACTTAGTGCACAGAGTCGAACTTATTGTGTATGTGTGGGTAGTGTATGCACGGGCGTCGTTCTTGTCGCCCTGAATTGTGGAGTTTGGACCTTGAACTAGAAAGGACCCTTAGGAGACTTAGGGCTTCTGCCCGTGTTCCTAGGCTTGAGTATTCATATCCATATATTGAGCCATTAGAGATGGCAGATCCTAATGTCCCGAATGTGCCTAACCGGACCCTTAAGGATTATTTTACACCCACTGCATATACATCACCATCATGCATCCAATTGCCCAACACCACTGCTGCTCATTATGAGATTAAGTCTAGCACCATACAAATGCTTCCATCATTCCATGGACTAACTCATGATGACCCTTATAAGCATTTGAATGAATTTCTGGAAATTTGCTCGACAGTGAAGATCCAGAATTTCACAAATGAAGCCTTAATGTTGCGATTGTTTCCATTCTCGTTAAAGGATAAAGCCAAACACTGGCTAAATTCTTTACCTGCTAATTCAATCACAACTTGGGACCAATTACAGCAACGGTTCTTGGAGAAGTACTTTCCCATAGGTAAAACCAACCAACTTAGGCGAGCCATCACAAACTTTGCTCAAATGGATGGCGAGCAATTCCATGCGACTTGGGAAAGACTTAGAGACCTTCTCCAGCAGTGTCCCCACCACCAAGTGCCTGATTGGCAACTTGTTCAAACATTCTATTATGGCTTAACTGAGCCACACCGCCAAATGGTGGATTCGTCCTGTGGTGGGACATTTATGTCTAAAAATGATGCCGAGGCATGGCAATTGTTTGAGAACTTAAGTGATAATTCCCTTCACCATGCCTCCGCAGCCCGGCAAGTCCGGCAACCCGTAGTTGGAGCCCCAAAAAGATGGGGCATTTATGAGGTCGGGCAAAACCTAGAGTTAGCCCAACAAGTAGAGGCATTGTCCCGCAAGATGGACCAATTATTAGCTATAGGACATGCCCCTACCCAGCAAGATCAGCCTCAATTTCACGAGGCATGTGTTATTTGTGCGAGCCCTGCTCATGACTTGAGTGAGTGCCCTTCGGCATCGCAATTTCCGGAGTTAGTCCAAGAGCATGTGAATGCGGCTCAAGAATTCTCCAACCCGGGTAATAACCCATACTCCAACACATACAATCCGGGATGGAGAAATCACCCTAATTTCTCATGGAGACCCCCTTCACAAGGCACTTCTTACAATCCTCCACCACCAAGGCAGAATTTCAATAATTTTGCCAACCAATCATCTTACCGACCACCGCAACCTTATAGACCCCCACAACCATACCGGCAACCACAACCACAACCCCCGCCTGTTCCTCAGGGCAACTCTGCCTTTGAGACTCAAGTGTTAGAAGTTCTCTCAGAACTTAAGGGGTTAGCACCGATAGTTCACTCCCACACTCACTCTATTGCCAAGATAGAGACCCAATTGGGTCAAATGGCTAACAACATGAATCGGAGAGATGAGGGAAAATTACCGAGTCAAACTATGGCCAACCCTAAGGGACAATACGAGGTTGAGAGTTCGGGTGGAAATGGTAAGCAACATGAGCAAGTGCAGGCGGTGGTTGCTTTAAGAAGTGGTAGGACATTAGAGCCTCAGTCAGTTACGTCTGATGCAACTAGAGTTAGGAAGGGTGACCACGGTGGTTCACCTAGTGAGAGTAAGGGTGAGGGGGAAACACTTAAGAGGGATGACTTAGTCCCTAGCACTTCATTTGAGCCCAAGGCACCATATGTGCCTAAGGCACCCTTTCCCCAATGTCTTGACACATCGTCCCCTTTTAATAAGAAGGCGGCATCTATGGAGGCAATGATGGAGGTCTTTAAACAGGTAAAAATCAACCTCCCCCTGTTGGAGGCGATTAAGCAAGTACCATCATATGCCAAATTTCTGAAGGACCTTTGTACGCAAAAGCGTAAATCTAGGACACATGTGTCCCAAAAGGTCCTACTCACGGAGCAAGTAAGCTCCATCTTGTTGAATGACACACCTCCTAAGCTTAAGGACCCGGGTGCCCCAACCATTGCATGCATTATAGGGGACCATTTCATTGATAGGGCCTTATTGGATTTAGGGGCGAGTGTCAATTTGTTGCCGTACTCTGTGTACGAGGAATTTGGGCTTGGTAAGTTGAAGCCCACTACTGTTACTCTTCAGTTGGCTGACCGGTCCCTTAAAGTGCCACGTGGCATGATTGAGGATGTATTAGTTAAGGTTGATAGGTTCTACTTCCCTGTTGACTTTTTGGTTTTAGATATGGAACCGGTAACCAGTTCGAGGAAACAAATCCCGGTGATTTTGGGTCGACCTTTCTTGGCTACGGCCAATGCATGCATTAATTGTCGGACCGGGGTTATGGAAGTTTCATTTGGCAACATGCAAGTGAAACTTAATGTTTTCCAAGTATCACAACAACCTCATGAGAGAGAGGAGTGCTTATTAGTGGATGTTGTGGATGAGATTGTTGAGGAGGCTTTGCCCTCCATTCTTATAGAGGACCCTTTAGAGGCTTGTCTAGCTCATTTTGGGTTTGACAATTTTGATATAGATGGGTCAGTTGAGGAGGTGAATGTCTTGCTTAATTCTTCTTCTACACCGGATTTTCCTCCATGGAAAGCCCGGTTTGAGTCACTTCCTCCTCTATCGAGAGAGCCTGCCCCACCATCTTTGGTCACACCACCTACACTTGAGTTGAAGCCACTTCCGGCCACACTCAAGTATGCTTTTTTAGGGCCCCAGGAGACTTTACCAGTTATCATTGCATCTGACTTGACTGCTGAGCAGGAGAGTCAGTTAATGAGTGTTCTTGTGGCACATCGGAGTGCTATAGGTTGGTCAGTGGCTGATTTGAAAGGGATAGATCCCTCCGTGTGCATGCATTATATACACCTAGAGGAGGACACCAAACCTTCTCGCGAAATGCAACGGAGACTGAATCCTAACATGAAAGAGGTGGTGAAGAAGGAGGTTTTGAAATTGTTGGATGCGGGTATCATATACCCCATCTCAGATAGCAAGTGGGTGAGTCCCACACAAGTGGTACCCAAGAAATCGGGCATCACTGTTGTTGAAAATGAGGGAGGAGAGTTAGTCCCCACACGAACCACTACTGGGTGGCGAGTGTGCATTGATTATAGGAGATTAAATTCCTCGACTAGGAAGGACCATTTTCCCTTACCTTTCATTGACCAAATCCTAGAGCGGTTAGCGGGGCAGGGTTTTTATTGTTTTCTTGATGGCTATTCGGGGTATAATCAAGTCCCGGTGTACCCCGCTGACCAGGAAAAGACCACATTCACATGCCCTTTTGGCACTTTTGCTTACAGGCGCATGCCTTTCGGGCTATGTAATGCACCTGCGACCTTTCAACGGTGTATGATGGCCATTTTCTCCGACATGGTGGAGAAATTCTTAGAGGTTTTTATGGATGACTTTTCGGTGTTTGGACCGTCTTTTGAGGAATGCCTTAGGAACTTGACTAGAGTGTTAGAACGATGTATTGAGGCAAACCTAATCTTGAGTTGGGAAAAGAGCCATTTTATGGTTCGTGAGGGTATAGTGTTGGGACACATTGTGTCCCCTCGAGGTATAGAGGTTGACAAGGCTAAGGTTGACCTCATTGCAGGCCTTCCTCCACCCAATTCCGTGCGTCAAATCAGGTCGTTCTTAGGGCATGCAGGCTTTTACCGTAGGTTCATCGAAGACTTCAGTAAGATATCACGTCCTTTGTGTAGTTTACTGGTTAAGGACGCACCTTTTGACTTTGATGAGGCATGCTTAAAGGCATTTGAAACATTGAAAATGGCCTTAACCACTGCCCCAATCATGAAATCACCAGATTGGTCACTTCCCTTTGAAATCATGTGTGATGCTTCCGATTATGCTGTCGGGGCTGTGTTGGGCCAAAGGGTCAATAAGGCACCATTTGCTATATATTATGCTAGTCGCAGTCTCTCAGATGCTCAATTGAACTACACTACTACCGAGAAGGAGTTGCTAGCTGTGGTCTTTGCCTTAGACAAATTCCGATCTTATCTCCTAGGTTCCAAGGTCATAGTCTTCACTGATCATGCCGCTTTGCGGTATTTACTATCTAAGAAAGAGACCAAACCTAGGTTGATTAGATGGATTTTGTTGCTTCAGGAATTTGACTTAGAGATCCGTGATAAGAAAGGATCCGAGAATGTGGTGGCGGATCATCTCTCCCGAATCCTTGTTGAGTATAATAGTGACCCTCTTATTCTGCATGATTCGTTTCCGGACGAACAACTCTTTGAGCTGTCACAAGCGAGCCCCCCGTGGTTTGCATATATTGTAAATTACTTGGCCATTGGACAAATTCCGCAGAATTGGTCTAAGCAAGACAAAGACCGATTCTTTTCGCAGGTCAGGTATTACTTTTGGGAGGATCCGGAGTTGTTTAAATACTGCTCCGACCAAGTGATCCGACGTTGTGTGCCGGAGAGTGAGGTGCATAGCATTCTTACATTTTGTCATTCTTCTGCATGTGGCGGTCATTTTAGTGGGCATAAAACGGCCGCCAAGATTTTACAGAGTGGGTTTTATTGGCCCACAATTTTTAAAGATGCCCATCAATTTTGTAGAACTTGTTTGCGCTGTCAGCAAATGGGTTCGATGTCTCGGCGTGATATGATGCCAATGACCCCTATTCTTGTAGTAGAAATATTTGATGTTTGGGGGATTGATTTTATGGGCCCTTTCCCGTCGTCATTCGGGTTTGAGTACATTCTCTTGGCAGTAGATTATGTGTCTAAGTGGGTGGAGGCAATAGCTACCCGAACAAACGATCATAAAGTGGTAATCAAGTTTTTACATGAAAACATCTTTAGTCGTTTTGGGTTTCCTAGAGCCATAATAAGTGATCAGGGTACACACTTTTGTAACCGGTTCTTTGAGTCGGTAGTTAAGAAATACTCTATCACTCATAAAGTTGGCACTCCATATCACCCTCAAACTAGTGGCCAAGTGGAAGTCTCAAATAGGGAGGTAAAGCACATAATTGAGAAAACGGTGAGACCGGATAGGAAAGATTGGTCACAAAGGTTAATTGATGCATTATGGGCTTACCGCACTGCTTATAAGACACCCATTGGGATGTCACCATATAGAGCGGTGTTCGGTAAAGCTTGCCATCTTCCTGTTGAACTTGAGCACCGAGCATTGTGGGCCATAAAGAAGTTTAACTTCGATATGGGCGCGGCTGGGCTCAACCGGAAATTACAACTCAATGAGTTGGAAGAAATCCGGAATGATGCATATGAGAGTTCGAGAGTTTTTAAAGCTCGGACTAAAGAATTCCATGACAAGCACATTAATAGGAAATCCTTTGAACCCGACCAAAAAGTGTGGCTTTTTAATTCAAAATTGAAACTCTTTCCGGGTAAGCTAAGATCAAGATGGGATGGCCCTTTTGTAGTTGTTGAGGCATTCATTCATGGCGCCGTGGAGGTGCGAGATCCAAAGACTGGCCATACTTTCAAAGTGAATAGCCAAAGATTGAAACCATATATAGAGGGGATTGGGAATGGGGATATGATTGAGTCCATTGCTTTGATGGACCCATTTTACTTCGATTGATAGATTAATTTCTTATTCCTTTTTCTTTCCCTTCTATGCTATTTTGTTTTTCTTTGCTCTCGTCATGCTGTACTTGCGTCTAGGAGACTTTAAATCCTCTAAAGGTGTAATTCCTTTGGTGTTAGCCGTGCCCGAACGGCATTTGACGGTCTGGTATAGCCACCTAACCGTGTTTGTAGTGAGTTCCTAGGAGACCAACTGAGACGGTGGAAACGAGAGTTCGAATGGCAAAGCCTAGAACACAAAGGTTTGGGATTTCCGAGACTAGAGTCTGGTTTAAATACCCAGGGGTGTGGAGATTGCTTCAAAACTACCTCGGCTTGAACTCTGTATGGCAGCCCCATAGGTTGAGGTAGCTTTATGCGCCTCGATTCTGGATACCGAATCAACCTAGTCTGTCACCCTGTTGGAGAATAGGGAAAGTTACAAACACAGTTAGGGAGAAAAGTAGTACCCGTGGTTTTCGCGTGAAGATCATACCTTTAGTGGGCATTCTGTATGTTCTTTTGTGCTATATTTATTCCGGATGTCAATTGAAGGTAGAAATGTTTATTTTCTGTGTTTAAAAGTATGCTTTCATGTTTATTTTCTGTGTTAAAAATAAAAAAAAAATCAAAAAAAAAAAAGGGTTTATACTTGTTCATTTTATATTAAAGAAAAAAAAAATTGTGTTGTTCTTGTTGTTTAAAAAAAAAAAAAAAAAAAAAAAAGAGCATGAAATCGCCGCACGTGCGGCACTGTTCACGCACGTGCGGCAAATGTGAGAATCAAAGATGGAGCACACTGCTAAATAAGCAGGTGCGCGGCGTGCGTGCGTTGACTAGCCGCACGTGCGGCTTGACTCCCGCACGTGCGGGACGCCGATATTCCGAAAAAAAAAAAAAAAAAAAAAAAAATTGGCTCGAGAATCGCCGCACGTGCGGCCTGGGCCCCGCACGTGCGGGAAGTTTGGCAATTTGAGAGACGCACCCTGCTTTAAAAGCAGGTGCGTGCCAAGTGCGGCATTTTTAATTTTTTTTTTCTTATTTATTATTTTTATTTTATTTTATTTTATTTTATTTTCAAAAAAAAAAAAAAATTGTTCTGTTTTGTTTTATTATTATTAATTTTTATTTTCTTTCATTTTTAATTTGTTTAAGTAAATAAATTTTTATAAGTACATAAATAAATTTTAAAAATAAATAAATAAATATACATTTATTTAATTTATAATTTTTTTTAAATAAAAAAAAAAGTCAAAAAACAAAAAAAAAACAAAATCGTATTTTTTTTATTTGATTTTATTTTTATTTCCTATTTTGTTATTTTTATTTTCGTACAAAAAAAAAAAAAAAAAACCCCAAACAAATCTTATCTAACTCTCTCTCTCTTCCAATCCCTCTCACTCTCAGATTTCACTCTCTTTCTTCCTATCTTATCTCTCTCTTTCTCAACCCCACACAAACCCACTATTTTCCTTCTTCTTATTCTTCCTTCTTCTTATTCTTCCTTCTTCTTCTTCCCTTTTTCTTCTTCTTTCTTCTTCCTCACCACCACCATCTCACCGCCGGCGTCCTATTTCCTTACCGGCCGTCGAAACTCCGGCGACCACCATTTTTTCCGGCGGACCTCTAATTTTTTTCTCTTCTTTTCGTCACTTTTTCAAGGTAATTTCTTTTCTTTTTTGTAGATTTGTGGATGTAGGATTAATTTGTAGAGTTTTTATTTTTATTTTTGTGTATTGTTGATCTATAGTTCATCCCCCAAAAAAAACAAAAAAAAAAAAAAAAAAAAAAAAAAAAATTTAAAACCGACCATCTTCTGGAGAAGATAAAAGCCGCACGTGCAGCTTGGGCCCCGCACGTGCGGGAATTTTCAAAAAAAAAAAACGCAAAAAAAAGTGTGTGTAGTGTGTATATGTTACTCTCTGCCTACCTGGATGTGCACCTATAATTCTGGTAATATTCTCTCATTTCTCTTTACTTTTCTATTGAGGACAATGTCATATTCAAGTTGGGGGATGAGGGTTATATTTTCTTTTGTGCATTTCTATCTGGCTCATAATTCATGCTTATACTTGTTTCACTTGATTGCATTACTTCACTTGATGTGACTTTTTGCTAGTAGGGTGATGATATTTGCATATGTTAATTGGAGAGCATAGTAGACTTGTATGAAAAGGATTTATTGGGTAGATACTTGTACGCAATGTTTGCACGAGGAGAGTTGTCTGTGTTTGTGATTTTAGTACACTTGTCATGAGTATGCCTTAATTCACCTGAACACACTATCATAGTGGTAATCTTTTTATTATAATCCCTGGTGTACATCATTGATAATAGCTAAAGTTGCAGAAAAAAAATAAATGAGGAGCCAAGATTCTTAAAAAAAAAAAAAAAAAAAAAATCACTTGACTTGTTTGGGTTCGTAGTCTTTTTAACTCGAGTTATTAAGCCCGTAGGGGTGTCTTTACACCTAATGCCCTAAAACCGTCTGGTTTGGGAGTCATTGGCCCAAAACTTGCTACATGGGTTGATTAGAAAGCTTAAGGGACTTGGATATTGCACAGTTAAGGAAAAATAAGAAGAATGACTTGTTCGGATTCGTAGCCTTTTCAACTCGAGTTATTAAGCCCGTAAGGGTGTCTTTATACCTAGTGCCCTAAAACCGTCTGGTTTGGGAGTCATTGGCCCAATGCTTGTTACATGAGTTGATTAGAAAGCTTAATGGATCAAGACATTGCACAGTCATTACAAAAAAAAAAAAAAAAAAACTACTTTTGAGAATCTTGGCTGCAACAGGTTAGTTTTTCTGTATATGTTGGGTGTTATTGTGAGTTACACTGGGCTATTATAGTGGATAGTTAACTAATATGGAGATTGCACTTTACACTGAGGATACTCATGACTTGTCTACTAGCATGCACAAGTATAGGGAACTTTACTTTTGTATTAACCGAATTGTGGTTTCGACTCAATAGGTTCCTTCATGCTTGTCCACTGTGTCTTTAATGACTCGTGATGTCTCAATATCACACTGTAGTGGCACATAAGTTGATTGTTAGGTGGAATAGTGTGGTCATTTGTTGTTGAGTATATATGAATATGTTAATGTTTGTGGGTACCATTTCTGGAAACCCTCACGAGACTCTACTCGTCCACTTGGGGTAACCTTGTGGTTTAAAGGCTTGTTGCATATGCTAAATTGAACCGTTGTCCCACGAAAGAGGAAATAGATAGATTTTGTTTTATTTTATTTTATTTTACTTGCTTGAGGACTAGCAAGTAGTAAGTTGGGGGATGTGATTAAGGCCGGAATGTACATCATTGAGGCCGTTAATTAGAATCTCTTAACTTCACTTGCTGGTCAAATCGTATAATTTATGTGTGTTAAATGTCAATCAGGTTGTACATCGTCGGAGCATAAAATGGGCAAAAAGACCAAATTTGGACAGAGTTGACTTTTTCTGGAAAAGTCAAACTAATGTTTTAAACCTGATTGGAAGTGAGTAGAAGTATAAAAGGAAAAGGAAAAGGCTTTTCTAGGGTTCTGAAACTGTTTTAACCTAAAGATGGAGGCTAGGGTTTGGAAAGGAGAAGGAAAGCAAAAGCTCCAAGATGTCTTCCATGGTGGTTTCTTCTCCATCTTCCTCCTTCCACTCCTCCATGAGTGGCTAGTCGTCTTTTCTAGGGTTTTGATGAAACCCTAGCCATGTAATTATGTAGTTTTCCTTTTGATTCTCAATTATGTAAAGGTTTGAACTATTGTATGGTGTTTTAGAAATTCTTTATATATAATTTTCATTATCTTTTCAAATATTTGACTTTCTGTGATTGTTGAATGTTATCCATACATGAGTTTTCTATTCTTTCACATTCAAGGTATGAGACGAACCACACTACGAGGGACGAGTTGTGTCACTACCCTAGTTTAGAGTGAACGGTTCGTACTACTTGAGATGGTTCGTGCCCGTACATTGAATGTGATGATTTTCTTGTTAAATGCTTTGAACTTGTAGTTGCAAAGCATTAATCTGTTCAAACCCTAGGATAATTGATTTCAATTGGAAACCCTAATTACGTGACTAGTGGTGGATTCTTTGCCCTAGTTTTCCCCTAATTCAGTAAACCAATTTCATTTATTATTAATAATTTAATTCCTTAGTTTAATTTATTTGTTATTAAATTAGGTTGTGATCATTCAATCTTTTTATCAAAATTAATTTAGGAATTTAACAATTAAATTAGTTTAATTTCACAATAGTCCCTGTGAATCGATACCTGGACTTGCCATTATTCTAATAGAATTTGGTATAGTTTAGTGATTATATTTTGGTATGTTCAACGACCCATCAAGTATGTTTAATGTTTACTAAAAATAATTAAAATATTAAAGATATGTTTAATATTGCTATTACTTAGTAAACAATTGAAAATGGGTAAAATAGTTTTTTGTTCATTTATCCTATCCAGTCCGTCCAACCAAACGTTGGATTCACTGAAAATGGTCCTATCCAGACATCTAATCCCATGAAAAAACAAACACAGGATACATATCCAATCTAACCAAATAGTCCGGGGGATTCACAGTCCCAGGACTCAAGTCCGACGGATTCTTATCCCCCATTTTTCAGTCCGTCCTATCAAATGTGTTTGATTGGGGGGATAAGGGGGAGGGGATTATTTACTGTGCGGATTGTAATCCGGGACAATCATCCAATCCGATGTTTGTTTTTTTTTTAGTCCGCCGGAATGGAGTCCGGCCGGACTCCTTATCCCCCATATGGGGGATTATACTATCCTAATGGGGGGTGTGGGACAATTTTGGAGGGATTATTTACTGTTGGGATTAGGTGATGAAATGACCATTTTGATCTTCTATTATTTAATTATATATTATATTTAGTAAAATTCAATAAAATTTAAATGTCAATTTAAAAATTAAATAATTTTATTTAACTTTTTATTGATGTTTTATTTATTTTTTAAAATAATTTTTTATAGATATTTTATTGATGTTTTATTTTAGAATTTTGTTTATATTTTATTTAATTTCATTATTTAAATGTTAATAGATGTTTTATTTAATTTCATTGTTTAATTATTATTATTCTTTAAAAAAAATTTATTTAAAATTTTAATTAAAAAAAATAACATATTTTTTATTGATATTTTATTTATTTAATTTTTAAAAAATAAATTTATTTAATTGTGTAAAAAATAAAATAAAATAAATTTTTATTTAATCTAGCTAAAAATAATTAAAATATTAAAGATATGTTTAATATTACTATTACTTAGTAAACAATTGAAAAAGGGTAAAATAGTCTTTTTGTTCATTTATCCTATCCAGTCCGTCCAACCAAACGTTGGATTCACTAAAAATAGTTATTTCCAGACATCTAATCCTATGAAAAAACAAACACAGGATACATATCCAATCCAACCAAATAGTCTGGGGGATTCACAATCCCAGGACTCAAGTCCGATGGATTCTAATCCCCCCTTATCCAGTCCGTCCAATCAAACACACCCTTAGAGTGTACCTCTACAGGAATGCACGTATCAGTTTGCAAGTTTGGGCATCAGGCCTGCGGGCATCAGCATCTGTATTTTGAGAATCAGTTATATCCGTGGGTATTAGATTCAGTTTTGGGGCAGTAATTTGGAGGAACAGTGATCAGTGGTCGAATATAGTTATTCAGCTATGCTTATGTCTGTTTTGGTGAAATTGGGCTGAGATGCTACCTGTTTTCTCTTTAGGGTTCAGAGATTTGGTTCAGAATAGCCAGTGTTCTCCTCTGCTGAGGCAAAGTAGGAAAAGACTCATCGATTCATCAGATCCGTCAGTCACCATCCAGTTCAGTAGACTTATGACGACCCAGAATTCAGAGGAAATTATGGTTATGGCAGCCGCACTAAACCAAGGAATCACCATGCAGGGTGAGACCGATGTTGACATACCACACCCGCCCAGGTCGCCTGCCGCACATCCGATCTGGGAACCCCAGTTATTTCAAACCTGTGAGCCCACCACCTTTGAGCTGATGGGAATGATTGGCGACCTTCAAAGATCTGTGGCTGATCTAGCCTATGGAATGTCGGCCCCGTCACCAACTGCATCGTATGCCGGGAACTTCATGCTGCAGGAGCCCCCGCTATTGGGGCGAATTGTAATTGAGCTCAGCCAACCTGAAGCTGTCTCAAGCTTCGGCAATGACATGTCGACGACAACGGGGCTTCGCACTGAAGTAGCAACCCAAACTGTCCACCAAGCTGAGGCTAGTGGAAAGAACAAGGTGAAGGTGGACACTGATTCCTATAAACAACTCCAGCAGGCTATTGAGGCTCTAAAAGCCAGAGGGTTGAATAAGCAACAAGTACTTGTAGTTGTGGCTAAGACTGTGGATGACACTTCCCCCACTCAGACCGAGGGCAATTCAAGCCAAGGGAAAAATCGAGAGAAGGGTCATCATACCAGAACCGTTCCCTCCAACGCTAATCTTGCACCCAGGAAAAATCAGCAAGCCAAGCCTGTACCGGCTGATCCTTTTGCTAGTGCATCCGGTAAAAATGCACAAAACTCGAAGTATCTGCCCCAAGGTCGCAGGGTATTCCATGCCCTTTATATGCCTTTGTCTAAGGCCCTTCAGATCCTTGTTAAGAAAGGCCACCTCAAACCTCTTGAGCCTCGCCCCCTCCCGAATCCCCTTCCAGCGAAGCATGATGGTACCCAGTACTGTGCATACCATCAACAGACCGGTCACACCACCGATAATTGCTTTCGTCTTCGCCACGAAGTGCAAGATTTGATCGATGATGAGGTCATCCTTCCACCTAGCTCAGCAAAGTCTGTCACCGCTGAGTTCATGGACTTCGAGGATAATACAAGTATGTGATCAGGGGTTGGTCCACCTGCGGGTGGCGCTCGGTTCATTTCAGATGTGGCGTTTGGCACGCACTATTTTGAGCATTTGCGAATGCTAATTTTTGTACTTTCTGACTTGGGTGTTGAGTCAGTTCTGTGGTTTTATTTCGAGTCTGTCTCGTTATTTTGAGTCAGTCTTTTTGATTAAGGTCTGTCTTGTTGTATCGAGTCAGTCCTGTTGTACAGAAGTTGGGTGATTCTGAGGGTGTCACTTCGGACACCATTGTTTCATTTTGTGATTGTCTTTTTGCTTTCTTTTGAGTCTGTCTCTGCTGTGGAGCCAGTTGCAACCAGGAAATCTGAAAGAAACAGCTGTGGCTGTCATGTTTTTGTGCTTATTGCTACTTTGAGCCTGTTGTGCCAGCAAGTTTAGAATGAAACGGCAGTACATTTCACCTGCTCTTCTATACCTTGAAATCATTGTATTGACCTAAGTTTTTCAAAACTTTTTGAACACTGTGGTGAAAACAAAGAGGAAGGAATTCCTCGAGATTTGCAAAAAATTTTTTTGATCAATTGAGAGAAAGAGAGGCGTGCTAAGCCCTTAATGAATGAAATCATGCTTGTTAGTGTGAGTACTGAGAAGGATCTTGGCTTGATCCAGATTGGTTCTACATTGTCTTCAGCGCGAGCGATATGTCGCTTTCTTAAAAAAATTTCAAAAAAATGTTTTGCATGGTCCTGCAAAGACCTGTGTGGAATCACTCTTGAGATTATGCAGCCTAGGATCATTCTCAGCCTCAAGACTCGACCCCTTTTGCTTTCAAACCTTGAACTGGGATTCAGAATGTTCAACGGTCAAACACAATGTGAAGCCTGTGTGGCCAAATTTGAAGCAGCCCATGAACTAGGGGCAATGAGGTCAAAAATAATCAAAAGAAAGCTTGCAAAACCGGACAAGAAGCACCCCTCGAACTAGGGGCAAAAATGTCAAATGTGCTCGAAGAGTAAAAAATGGGGTCATTGCTCAAGCTAATGAAGATCAGCAAGAATGCCAAATCCCAGAAGGGAGGAAAGAAGAAAGTATTGCTGAAGAACAACCAAGTTCCTATTCACAAAACTAGGGGAAAATTCACCCCCCATTGGATGGACGTCTATATCATCAGCGAACAGCAACCATTCTCCTGGATTCAGATGAATTCGAGATCTCAAACCATTCAACATGGACAAAGCTACACTTTTAACCTTGAGAGGCTCGCTGGGCCGAAAACCTGGAAGGGCGACCCAGGCAAAAGTTAGAGCATGAAAAAGAAGAAAAAGAACAAAAAAAAGAAAAATGCAAAGAATGAAAAAAAAGAAAAGATGAAAAAGAAAAAAAGAAGAAAAGAATTGAAAAGAAGAGAAGAACAAAGCTCGCAAAGTTGAAAACCCAGAAAAGGGCGGCCTTGGCAAAAGTTAGAGCGCAAAAGGAGAGGTTAATACTCGAGTGTACCTTACCCGAACTACGTAAGGCTTGATTCCCATCTTCGGGATACGTAGCCAACTTCATTCTGAAGTCCAGCCGTAAAACACTTCAAATTCGACTGTGTCCATGTGATGGTTCTGGTCATCTTTGTCTTCTTTGTATCCGAGAATTTGGTCGTAATTGTCACTGTGAGGACTGGTTGCCATGTGCTGCGGCGCTATTCAGACTAGGGGCAACTTTCCGTTGCCGTGCAGTGCTGCGGTGCTATTCAGACTAGGGGTAACTTTCAGTTGCCATGCAGTGCCGTTCAGACAAGGGGCAATTTTCCATTTGTTTTGGATCTGAGGTTGTGCATCTCAAGACTAAATTCTGCGTTGGTCGAGCAGTGGCTGTTTGCAAAAATAGTTTTTGAGAATTTTTAATGAGGTTGACTAATTCTCTCGAAAATTATTCCCTTTTTCTAAAACTGGACCATTTCTCGGACCCAAAAAAGGAAAATTTTCAGTGCTCATAACCTGACTTGCATGATTTCAAATCAGAAAATCGAATAAGCGTATTAATCTAACTCTCATTTTGGTTAAAATTGTTTTAGCAGAAGCAAAAAAAAAAAAAATGGTCAAAATGATGAACTAGGGGCACAGTTGAGTCAGGTTTTCTGTCTTTTCCCCTTTATCAACGCATTTGCCAGAAAGGGCATCGTACATGCTGGAAAAGGGCACCACTGAAGCTAACCGCAAAAGGGCAGAAAGCCCTCTCATCCTCCAAGCAGCGAGGTATCGAGCCGAGTGCGAAGCACGAACTGGAATGGAGCAAGGTATTCCACTCCCTCATCTGGATAGATCTGATCACGTCCGAACTCCCCAGCAGAGCATCGTCAACCGATGTCAGTTGCAGATCTGCTGCGCGTCTGGTCACATTGCAACCCTTCTGAGGGAGAAACTCACTGTTGTCAAACAAGAATGAGAATCTGGTAGAATACTAAGGGCAAGAACCCATAACTTCCTGCTTATCCATCAACCACCTAGAGGAGGGATAAAAAAATGAGAGATTGAAGAATAGAGAGCTGTGCGATGAGAGAAAAAGTGAGAAAAGGGCTTTTTCAGAAAATTAGAGATTGAGTGCCAAAGTGATGTGAGAATCACAAATGAGAAAGGGTGGGAAACAATACGCGGAGAAACTGGCTCCTTGTGCACTAAGAGGTCTCTTGCCATTGGAACACGTCTGTGTGTCGTGTCAGTCGTTTTGTTTGTTTCGATTCTTGTTTTGAGTCATTTCGGGTGTCTATAGATGTGTTTAGGTTGTCTTACCTGGTCTTTCTCTTTGTTGTTAAGTCATGGTGTGCTGTGTTCAGTTGTAGGCTCAATACCCAGTTGAGAACTTATTCTCACTCTCAATTTCAAAAAATCGTTTTGTGCTCAGAGTGCTGTGCCATTCTCCACATTTGTGCAAAACAGATTTTGTTCTTTCAAAAACCGCAGGGTTCAACCCGGGTCATGTGGGAACAGTAAAACGAGGACCTATCTGAAGCTATGTGGGTTCCAGACTGCAAAGCAAAAGAAAAGAGGGAAAATGTGGAGCATCTTAGTGTGTTTTAACTCCAGCAAATTCCGAGACTGCATTCCAGGTGCACCTTCTCAGGCCTCACCGTTTCTCTGGAGTATGAGTGTATCTCAACCCCAAGTGTAAGGTTGCTTCAAGTTAGAATGGCGGTTCAGGCGGTACCTGAGGGTTTCACATGCAGATGTTACCTCTCGCCAATATGAACAGGGTATACCCTTTTGAGCTGAGCGTGTTGCCAAGTCCTCCGAGAGGTAAATCGCAGGTTGCGTTTGAATTGGTCTCGTTAAGGCGTGTATTTCCTTATTCAGTAGTTTACTTCAAACATGCTGTTGATGTTGCACTAAAAATGCATTGTTATGCACCGTTCTTTTTGCATTGTTATGACACTCTGCCTGCATTGCTATGCACCCTTTCAGTTGCATTGTTATGCATACTCCACCTGCATTGTTATGCACGTTCCAGTTGCATTGTTATGCACCTCTTCACTTGCATTGTTATGCACTTCTTTAACTTGCGCTGTCACGCATGTTACTCGCATTGTTATGCACCTTTTCTATCTTGCGCTGTCACGCACTATACCTGCATCGTTATGCACACCTCCATACTTGCGTTGTCACACACTTTCCATTTGCATTGTTTTGCACGCTCCTTCTCCGAAACACCGGGATACGTCCCTATGTTTCTCTCCTTCCTTTTCTGAAACACCAGGATACGTCCCTATGTTTCTTTTTCTTTTCCGAAACACCGGGATATGTCCCTATGTTTCTCCCTCTTTGGTTAAGAGCATTTGGAACATGTTCCAATGCTTGTATTACCCTTTTTCCTCTCGCGTTTGGCACGCGTTTGGATACCCCCTTTCCTTTCGCGTTTGGCACGCGTTTGGTTTCCCTTTCCTCTCGCGTTTGGCACGTGTTTGGTTTCCCTTTTTCCTTTTGCGTTTGGCACGCGTTTGGTTTCCCTTTCCTCTCTCATTTGGCACGCGTTTGGTTTCCCTTTCTCCTTTCGCGTTTGGCACTTGTTTGGATCCCCCCTTTCCTCTCGCGTTTGGTTACCTTTCCTTTCGCGTTTAGCACGCATTTGGTTTCCCTTTCTCCTTTCACGTTTGGCACGCGTTTGGATACCCTTTTTCCTCTCGCGTTTGGCGCGCGTTTGGATACCCTTTCTCCTCTCGCATTTGGTGCACGTTTGGATACCCTCTTTCCTCTCGTGTTTGGCGCACGTTTGGATCCCCCATTTCCTCTCGCGTTTGGCACGCATTTGGTTACCTTTCCTTTCGCGTTTGGCACGCGTTTGGTTTCCCTTTCTCCTCTCACGTTTGGTGCGCGTTTGGATACCCCATTTCCTCTCATGTTTGGCATGCGTTTGGATACCCTCTCTCCTCTTGCGTTTGGCGTGCGTTTGGATACTCCTTCTCCTCTCGCGTTTGGCACGCGTTTGGATACCCTTTCTCCTCTCGCGTTTGGCGCGTGTTTGGATACCCTTTCTCCTCTCGCGTTTGGCGCGCGTTTGGATACCCTCTTTCCTCTCGTGTTTGGCGCGTGTTTGGATCCCCCCTTTCCTTTTGCGTTTGGCACGTGTTTGGTTACCTTTTCTTTCGCGTTTAGCACGCATTTGGATACCCTCTCTCCTCTCGCGTTTGGCGCGCGTTTGGATACCCCCTTTCCTCTCGCGTTTGGCACGCATTTGGATACCCTTTCTCCTCTCGCGTTTGGCGCGCGTTTGGATACCTCTCTCCTCTCGCGTTTGGCGCGCGTTTGGATACCCTTTCTCTTGTCGCGTTTGGCGCGGGTTTGGATACCCTTCTCCTCTCGCATTTGGCACGCGTTTGGTTACATTTCCCTCTCTGGCTTGTGATATGCTGAGAGGTTTTCCCTTTCCTTTCTCGCGTGTGCTACGCTGAGAGATTTTCCCCTTCCTCACACAATTTCAGCGTGTTCGGAATTTTGTTTCGGACCTCCTATCACGATTTCAGCATGGTTTGAGTGTCCCTTTTCCTCACACAATTTCAGCGTGTTTGGAATTTGTCTCAGGTTACGTTGAGCACGCTCCTGATGGGTTGTTTTGGGACCTCCTCTCATGATTTCAGCATGGTTTGAGTGTCCCCTTTCCTTACATGATTTCAGCGTGTTTGGAATTCGTTTTTCCTCCTCTCATGATTTCAGCATGATTGGAGTATGCTACCCTTTTACAGGCATTTTATCGCGCTATTTTGCGTATCGCGCTATTTTGCGGATCGCACTGTTTTGTGCACCTCACTTTCATTTGGCATGCATTTTATCGTGCTATTTTGTGCATCGCACTATTTTGTGCACCTTACTTGCATTTGGCATGCATTTTATCACACTATTTTGCGCATCGCATTGTTTTGTGTACCTTACTTGCATTTGGCATGCATTTTATCGCGCTATTTTGCGCATCACACTGTTTTGTGCACCTCACTTGTATTTGGCATGCATTTTATCGCGCTATTTTGCGCATCGCACTGTTTTGTGCACCTCATTCGCACTGTTTTGTGCATTGCATTTCATCGCGCTATCTTGCGCACTTTACTTGCACTTGTTAGTGCATTGCATTATTATGTATACTTCACTTGCATTGTTATGCTTGTTTTCTACCGCATTGTTATGCGTCACACTTAGCTTGCATTGGCTTGCATCCCTTCCGCATTGTTATGCGTCGCGTTTAGGTTGCACTGTCATGCACCCCTTCACCTGCATTATCACGCACATCTCACTTGCATTGCTATGCATATTTCTAACAATATTGTACATGTTAAGTTTTCCTTCTTTTTTCAGGCACGATATTGTATGTACGGTTCATTTGAAGCTGGCACGACTAGACGAACCAGACAGGTATTGTATCCTCCGCGTGAGACGTAGCGAGAATTGTATAATTCTCTTACACCCTTTCCGCATGAGTTGTAGTTAGGTTTGCATATGCTTGCTTAAAACTATTGCATGATGTGCTTCGTTACAGCTCGCTTTGCATAATCGTGAGTTATGTTCGGCTTTGTGCATATCGTTTTGCATTTTGCCCCTGCCTGCGGGCACATCTCTTTGTTTATCTCGCATGTTTGTCTAAGTCTTCAGCCTTGTCAAAAATGGGTCGCCTCTGGGTTTTGACATTCACTCCTGTCATTGTTATGACTTTTGAGTTCTGTCAAAGAGGGGCAACTGTAGACACCCCATTTTTGACCGACCTTAAGACTCAGACGTCATCGATTGAGCGCTCGGTGATAGTGCACGTTGAGCTTGTCCTGAGGTTTCGGAGTTCTCGGCTGAGAGCCTTGCCCCTGGGCCTCAGAACTTTTTGTGCTTTGACTTGGTTTGCGAACCAGGTTCTGTTTTCTCTTCCCGAAGGGGGGGAGAGGTCTTGTAGACCATCTCTCAGTGGTCGTAGGCTACTTTTCATGGTCGTAGGCCACTGTTCCCGTTTGGAGACTAGTTTCCGATTTTCGGAGCCGTCGGCCGTGCGCCTCGACTCGGGACCGCTTAACATTTTCCGTTTGCTCCGATTTTTGGCGCACACCTTGTTTCCTCTGTCTAGAGGGACACTGTGGCCCAGGAGACCACCTTCGTTGTCGCACGCCACTTTCGATGCTTAACAGTCAGTTTTCGGGGCACCCGGCTGCACGTTTTGGCCCCCGAACACTCGTTTTGCATCCGTCTTGGTTCATTTTTGGCTTGGACCCTATTTTCATTGTTTGGAAGGTGGAACAAGGGTGGGAGACCACCTTTTCTCCTCGGAGAACACCTTCCTCTTCGCCGGCCGGTTTTCTTGACAGGAAGCTGGTCTCCTTGGTTTTTGGGCCACATTTACTGGTCTCCCACCATACCACTTGCTTGCATTTCATGTGGAGACCACCCTGGGAGGCTGCCGACCACTTGAACTGGTCGGCCAGCTCCCATCAGTTCTGTCTCAGTGAGTTGATTCCAGCTGTGCCAGCTGGGAGGCACATACTGCATCCTTCATACACGTGTATGGAGGATGTTTGCCCTTGGTTTTAAGCTTCTAGGAGAAGCTCTAGTCCCTCTTTTCTATAAAGGAAGGGCTCCCCTTCCTTGTAGAGGGTTCAAAAAATTTTGTCTAAGGCATACAAGACTTCTCCCTCTATATCTCTACATCCAAGCTCAAAAAGTGCATGGTTCTTGCACCTTTGCATACCATCTCCCAACCTAACCCCTCCACCATCGCTCTAAGCATCTTGGAGGCCATTTTTAGAGGTTGAGAGGCTGTCTTTGTGGTCCAGAGGTTGCTAGTCCTTTTGTGCTACAAGGGTAACACACTTTTTCCCTTTTAAGGCTTTATTTTGCTTCATCTTTTAGCTATACTTGCAAGCATATTTGAGCTTTGGTGTAAACTGAAAAAAGTCTTATTTTGAGGCCCTTAACATGTTTTTTTAAGATCATTTTTCTGTTGGGGGTCATCTACCCCCATGCATGCTTCATTTTACCTTGTTTTAAGCCATGCCTGAGAGCATTTGTGTTGGCCTTTGTTTGGCCTTTTAGCCACTGAAATCCAGTGGATTTTTAGTGGCTAGAATGCTGTTTTGAGTGCCAAAATCAGAGAGGGGTGACCCTCTCTCTCCTTGTTTTGTTTTCTAGCATTTTTGGCCTTATAAAGGAGCCCTTATTTGCATGCTTCCAAGCCATATTTCAGGCCATTTTTGATGAGTTTTAGGACCTGCATAGGCTCTGTCCAGAGCTTGTTTTGCCATATTGGATGTCTATCTTGCATGTGTAGAATAACCCTCTTCATAGCATATCAAAGGAGCATCTCATTCTTGCATGCATTAACCATGTTTCAGTGGGTTTTTGGGCTTTATTTGGCATGGCATACCTCTAACTTTTGTTGGTTTAGTGGCCTCTTGATTACCTCACATGCTTGTAGTGCAAATCCTCTTTACTAGCTTACATTGCATGTTATTTTGGCCTTTGATTCTAGCACCTTTTGGCCATGCCTTAAAATGATTTTGTGCATGTTTTGGACTGCCTTAGCTTTATTTTTGGGCCTCATGGTCGAATGATGTTTGCTATGCATGGTTGTAGTTCAATACCCTTGCATAGCTTTGAGTTTTGAAGCCTATTGCATGCGTATTTTGAGGTATTTCCATGTTTTGGCATCATTCTGAATCATATTTCAGAGCTTATATGTATGCGATATTCCCATGTTTTCCACTCTTTGAATGTGTTTGAGAGTTATGCATGAATACCTCATTTTTGGACCATTGCATGAACTTCATTTCCATGCTTTGCGAGCCATCATTTTAGTCCATATTTGCTACTGTTTTGGCCTACATAGGGACTTTTTGGGGCTGGTTTGGCCATTTGAGTATGACTTTGCATGCCTATAGTGTAATCCACTTCACTAGTTTCGGTATTTGGGCCATCTAGCATGCATTGTGTGAGGTGTTTGCATGATTCGAGGCCATCTTGCATGTCATTTCAGAGCTGGAAAATATGTGATTGTACGCCATATTTCATACTTACCATGCTTTGGTGGAGTTGCACTTTGTGCTTTAGGTTTGGTCCCTTACATTTGTACGTGTTTGCATGTGTGGTGTTGCTTCATTTTCATCATGTATGGCCACTGATTTGAGTGTGGCTGAGGCCCATTCATTTTAGTTTAAGTCCATCTTGCATTATGTATGCCATATCCATGTTGCCGCATGCTTGATCATCGCATTGTGTATGCTTTGTTCATGTCTTCGTGCATGTCCATCTTCGTATGTGCATTGCGTATGCCATATAGTTCATGCGCATTGAGTATGCCATTCTTAGTTCATAGCATTGTGTATGCTAGTTGCATGTTTGCATATCATCCCTCGCGTGCTAGCATGATTAGGTTGCATTGCGTTTAGGGTTGCATGCTAGTCGTATTGTGTATGCCATGTATATTGCATTGTGTTTGGAATAGGGTTTAGTCCAAACACGGGAAACGAGGGACGTTTCGTACTCCAAGTGACGAAATGTGCCTCGATTCTCGGTCGCCGACACTCTGGATTACCAATGATGGAGTTTAGGTCTTGTTGTGTTTATATGTGCATTCATTTTACATCGAGTCGTGCAATCCGACTCCTCAGCCATCATGCATCGAGATGCGTGATTGGTGGCACGAGGATCGAGGACTACACTCCCTGGAGCTTGTGCAATGATGGGGAGAGTGGTCATGCACACATATGTTGAAAATACTTTGCCATGCCCCTTTCTCGCTCTCTGTTGCAGCAAACTGGAAACCAGCAGTAAAAACTGGTCAGCAGCCTTCTGGAGCTTTGTACAGTGTTCTGGGACCAGTTGCAAACAGAGGCAAATCGGGGCATCGCGATGGATTTCCTGACAAGGCGACTTGAACATGCATGTATCCCTATCATTCGGAACAGAGCTGAGGCAGTCCATTTTGTTTAATTTGCATGCTAGTTTCCTTACTTACTTAGTTAATTCGTTAATTAATTAATGTTGTGTAATAATTAGTTTAATTAGCTTAGATTAGCTAGTTTATTCTGTACTATTTATTCGGACCCTCCGTCGAGAGGACGAATTTTGTAATAAGTGTGCGTGTGTGTGATGCATGTCTTCCAATCCCCATTTCTTTCTCCCTTTTATTTAGCAGCTGATGATGGTTAGTTTTAGGGCACGTTTCAATTAGCAACCTTATGCTTCGCATGTTTGCATTCATTCATTTGTCTTGCATGCACCAGGCTCGGTGCATCATACTAACTGCATTGTATCTCAATTCCGAGTTGAATACATGTTATCTATAGCATCTCATATGCCATCTTAGAATAGCCGAACCTATCTTACTTGCATTTTGCATGTGTTGCATTAGCCATCTTAACATAAACTAGGATCATGTATTGATTACTAACTAGTTTCTGTTTTGGCTTGGAGTACTCAGTGAGTGTTTATGCTTTAGCATCCTTACATGTGTGTGAGTGACTGCCATGATAGCATGCTTACCATGAGGCTATGTGCTTATGTGATATAACTGCCTGAATGCCTGTGGGTGAAGGTTGGGTTGCGTGAATTGGAATAATTTGTCGAAACCCGTGTTTTAGCCTACTTGCGAGCAGCAAACTTCAATCCATTTTCAAAACAAACGGATATGCGATGCTTTGTTCCAACTTAGGCAATCTAGTCTATACTTGTATGCTGTGCATATCACATAGTAATTCTAGGTTAATAACCGGAATAAGAGCACATGTGTTTTCAAAAACAAGATATCATGTTTAGTAGTGGCCGATCTTTGATCGGGCGAGCGGGGGTGCTCATGAAATGACCTTCCCCAATCGTACCCAAGTTCTCGAGTTGAGGTAACTTTGGTGATGACGGACACGTGGCCTTAGGCGACGAGTTAGGGTTTCCTAAATTCCCCCAAAATAAATATTTAGGTGGCGACTTTGTATCTGGCAAAGCAGTCCATGTTTGGCACTTCTTTCTTAAAAATCAGTTTTCCAAAACGATTTGTTGGATTTGGACTCTTTGGTGATTTATCGGTCTTGCATTGCACTTTGCGAGATTAGATTCAGAACCGTGACATTGAGTCCGAACTCTAGTAAGCCCAATGAACAAAACAGGATTTCTCCCGGGACGTTCAGGGACGTCTACAGTATCCACCACCTCTCCACTAAGGAGCCTAGAAGAGGCCAACTCGTAGTGAGGCGTGAAAGTCCCATGCAGAATGCACCAAAACTAGCCTTGTCGGCGATGTGATGAACGGCGTCGGGCAGCTCTATATACCAATCCCGTACGGCAGTGCCCCGTAGCCTCGGAAGGCATGTGAATCTCTCTGTAAGCAAGGTAATCAGATATAAGGTAGTGTAAAAAATACAGTGCAAGGGTGATCAGATGCAAGGCAGTGTAAAAAATACAGTGCAAGGGTAATCAGATGCAAGGCAGTGTAAGAAATACAATGCAAGGGTATAAACAGATGCAAGGCAGTATAAGAGATGCAGTGCACAAGTGTGTTTGGGATGATCAGATGAAGAGGAGTGTGAGCTATCCAAGACATGTTATCTACATTGTGGAAAGTAAAGAGGAAGTGTATCCCTCAGAGGCGCCATGGGATAAGTGTGACTCCGGCTCGCGTAGCAGGAGGTCCTCTGGTGCACCTCGCGCGAATCTTGTGAACTGACGGATGTCGTTGGGAGGCAACACGTGTACATCAGGGTCATACATCGCCGGGTCGAATGGTCAAATGCCGAGCGGCAAGGGCTCAAACTCAGGATCCATCTCCATCCCCAGAGGAGCTCCGCCATGTGGAATGTCATCCGCTATCTCAAGAAGGATGAGAAAATGGCCGAAAATGTTGAAAATGAGTGGGAATGCCAAAAGGCAACGAAAAGTCAACTTCGAGGGGTGAAAAATGGAAGAATAGGTCAAAGCTCGGAAGAGTGCACGGAAATCAAGGGTAACTCGGGGGAAACAAACCCTAAGTGATGGAAATCAAGAGAGAGACCAATAACACTTTTCAATCGGTTCAAAACGTTGAGAACAACGAGGGTTTTACGAATCGAAAGTTTTTGGGATGTTTGAAAACATGTGTAAAGCGTGGCTCGGAAGGGCGAAATAGTCTAGAACAAGAGGAGAAGTGTTTTTCGGGCTTGAGGAAGTGAAGAAATAGGGTTTAGAACCCTATACTTAAAGACCCGTGGCAAAATTGCCCTGAATCTGCTATTGTTGGCCAACCGGCCAAAATGTTGGCTGATGACATTGTTTTGTGGCCGATGGATGGCAGATGGCTTTCTATGGTGGCCGATGGACCTCCAATGCTCTTCTTTGGGGTTGTTTTGTTGGTTTGTGCCCTCATCTCTCAAGAAAGTTCAAGAAAATACACTTTTGAGCTCAAGCGGTCTCCGCGGAAGCTCCGAACTGTGTTTCCAGTGTGCGGCACTCAATACGAACAAAGTGTATCCTTTTTCGTATCCTTTCGTATATTGCAAGTCGATGAATCGCTTTTGAATATTTTGCGTTAGCGCATTTTGTCATGTATGCAAGACTTGCGTTGTTATGCACCTTTTCACTCTTGCATTTAATATGCACTTCTTGTTTGCATAGAATACGCATGCTACATTGTGTTGCATTGTACATGCTCTTTCAAATCGCATAGAAGTTGTCCATACCTGTTGCATAGGATGTGCATTGTAAGTTGCACAGAACATGCATTTGTCTCTCTCGCATGTGCATTTCTCACCTTGCATAGAATATGCGTCTCGATGTTGCATGGAGCATGCATTCGCCACGTTTGCATAAGATATGCACTTCTTACACTTGCATAAAATATGCACTTCTCGCATTCGCATAGAACATGCATTTGGTATCTAGCATGGAGCATGCTGATTGATCTTGCATAGAACATGCATTGTATTGCATTGTAGCTATTAAGTTTCTTTCTTATGCAGGCACGATATTGTATGTACGGTTCATTCAAAGCTGACGTGACCAGACGATATCGTATGTATGGTTCATTTAGAGAAATTCCAGATAAAACTATTCCTCTCTTTCAACTCACCCTTTGGTTAGAAGCATTCGGGTACGCTCGATGCTTACACCACTCTCTTTGTTGGTTAGAAACATTCGGGTACGCCCGGTGTTTACACCGACACCCTTTGGTTAGAAACATTCGGGTGCGCCCGCTGTTTACACTGACACCTTGTTTCGTTTGGAAGCATTTGGGGCGTGTGCCCGACGCTTATACCTTGTTTCGGTTTGAAGCATTGGGGGCGCGTGCCCGACGCTTATACCTTGCTTCGGTTGGAAGCGTTTGGGGCGTGTGCCCGACGCTTATACCTTGTTTCGGTTGGAAGCGTTTGGGGCGTGTGCCCGACGCTTATACCTTGTTTCGGTTGGAAGCGTTTGGGGCATGTGCGCGATGCTTATACCTTGCTTCGGTTGGAAGTGTTTGGGACGCGTGTGCTCGACGCTTATACCACCCTTTGGTTAGAAACATTAGGACGTGCTCTGATGTCTATACCACCCTCCGGTGTTCGCACCGCTCTCTTTTCCCTTTCGCGTGCGGCGCGTTAAGATGCTTTGGTTAAATGCATCTAGATTGATTCCAATGCTTACACTGTTTTTTGCCTTGGTTGCATAATATTTGAATGTGTTTCACTTGTTATCATTGCTTCTTTCCTCGTGTGTGCCACGCATTGGGATCTTGTTTACCGTCTCAAGTGCGCTCGACAGTTGTTGCTCTTTGCCTTTTTTGTGTGAGGCACAGTTAAGATTGCATAATTTTCTTACATCCTTTCTGTGTGAAATGCGATTCGACTTGTGATTCTCACGCGTGGCGTGTTTATTCGCTTGCGTCTTCTCATGAGTGAGATTGTTGTACTTATCAGTTTGCTTAAAATGTCGTATTTTCTTTGCATAATTCTTGCATTCAAATGTTTCATTACAGCCCTCTTTGCATGATTATAAGTTATGCTCTTGCATCTTGCATGTCATTTGCATTTTGCCCCGGCTTGCGGGCACATTGTTGTATTGTTATCCTGCATGTTTGTCTAAGTCTTCGACCTTGTCAAAAATGGGTCGTCTCTAGGCTTTGACATTCACTCCCGTCATTTCATGATTTCCGAGTTCTGTCAAAGAGGGGCAACTGTAGACACCCCATTTTTGACCGTCCTCAAGACTTGGACATCATCGTTTGAGCATTCGATGATCATCCATGTTTGTGTTCGTTTTGAGTGCCTAAAGTTCTTGGTAGAGTGCCTTGCCTTCAGACCTCTCAACTTGTCTGTTTTGTGCTTGGTTGTGGACCAAGGGCTTGTAGCTTTGCTTTTGGGGAAGTGGGTGGCTTGCTGGCTAGCCCTACAACCCATCGGCCAGGGTTTGTTCTCATTGGCTATCAGTGGTGGCCGGTCGGCTACACTGATGGCCGGTCGGCCACTAATGGTGGCCGACGGCCATTTTTCTGCTTTTTCAGATATTTTGTGTGCCAGCTGTGCTAGCTGTTGCACATTGAGTGTATCCTCCATACACGTGTATGGATGGATTCAAGCAAGCTTTTGGCTTGTCAAGCAAACTTTTGGCTTGTTTTTCTATATAAGGGGAGGCCTCTCCCCCATTTTTGGGGTTACAAATTTTCAGAGCTGAAAATTCTCTCTCTCTCTCTCTCTCTAGAATTCTCTCTCTCTCTCTCTATATATATATATATTTTGTTTGAAAGTGATTTTTCTTCATATATTTGCATACAACCCCTTACCCAAACACCCCTATCTTGGGGCTGAGGTTTCTTAAGGCTTGTTTGGAGCTCCTAAAGCTGTTTTTGGCTCAGAAGAAGACCTGTTTTGCTGCTGTGCTTCAAGGGTAAGAATTTACCCCTTTTAAACCTTGTTTTAATTAAGTGTTTGGCCATCTTTTTACACTACTTTGAGGCTGGTTTTAACTTCAAAAAAAACTCTGTTTTTAAGGTTCTAAAATGTTGGTTTGAGCCTTGTGTGGTTAAGGGGTGGTTTCCTCCCTTTGCTCTTTGGCTTGCAAAGCCTTTAGAGCCTCCTTTTAAAAGCTTTTGAGTCCATCTCTTTTGGCCTTAAAACCACCAAATTCCAGGAGAATTTCAGTGGTAGAAAGTTGGTTTTGAGGTTCAAAATATGAGGGGGTGGCCTTCCCTCCTTGTTTCTCTATGCCATGCCATGTTAGCACTACAAAGTAGCATCTTTTTTCGGCTTATGTTAGCTTAGTTCAAGCATGTTTTTGGCTATATTTTAACATGTTTAAACTCTATTTTTGGCTGGTTTAGTCACTGGTTGCTTGCATCTTGCACTTCTAGTGTAATTTTGCTTACTAGCTTAACATGCATAATGAGTTAGCCTATCTTTCTACTATTTTGTGACTTGATCTCAGCATGTTTTTGGCTCTGATTTAGCATGATTAAGCTCTGTTTTGAGTGGTCTTGGACATATGTGTTTTGAGACTTCTAGCATGCTTTGCTTGGGTTGTTTGCATGCCATAGCATCATTTTGCATGTGATTTCAGAGCATATATCATTGTCACACTCTCACATATTCCACTCTTTCATTGCTTTTGAGAGTTGTGCTTTGTGCCTTGTTGGTGAGCCAATACATGAACATGATTTTCTTGCTTTTTTTTGCTACCATCTCAGCATATTTTGGCCACTGTTTTGGCATGATTAAGCACTGTCTAGAGTTGGTTTAGTCATTTAAGCTTGATATTGCATGCCTCTAGTGTAATGCTCTTCGCTAGCTTTAATGCTTTTGGCTCTTAACATGTTGTGCACGTGTTGCTTGCATGGTTTAGTGTCTTTAGCATGCCATATCAGCGCTAAAAGTCTACAATCTTCCTTTATCCTTCACTTTTGAATTTGCTTTTAAAAGTGGTCTTGAGCCCCTTGTTAGCTTGAGCATAAAATTGAGGCACTCATGCATAATGGTTTTAATCCTCCCTTGAGGGTTTCTACTAACCACCAACATGAAACCTCTTTCATGTTAAAGGCACTTGTGGCATAGGCCATCTTTCCAATTAGAGGACTTACACATTGGACTTAACCGGTTAAAGGACTAATTGGTAAGCTAAAATGTGTAAACAAGAATTGAATCAAGTAAAACATGAACAAGATAAGCATTTGTGTTGCATTGCATGTGTTTGGATCAGATGTTAATCCAAACACAAGAAATGTGGGACGTTTCATACTCAAAGTGATGAAACGTGTCACATTTCTTGGTCGCCGTCCCCCTTGATTGTGCATGATAAGGTGGAGGCCTTTCGAGTCTTACGTGTGCATTCATTAACATCGTACAAGCTTGGTTCTTTGGCCACCATGCATTGAAAATGCTTGGTTGGTGGCTTGAGAGCCAAGAGCCATACTCTTTTGAGCTTGAGACATGATAAGGAGGGTGGTAGTACATACATTTCCTTGCAAATACACTGCCATGCCTCTGTTTTCTCTCTATTGCAGCAAAAGGAGGGATTTCAGGGAAACAATGGTCGACCGGCCACATGTCCTAGCTGACCGGCCACCCAAGCCAGCCGACTGACCATCAATGTTGGCCGATGGTCACCATTTCTAGCCAATCATCTCTCAGTGTGTTCTTGAGATCAAACAGAAGCAATCTGGAGGTTGGCACAATTTTCAGAGGTCCAAAGATGTGCAAATAGAGGCATCTTGAGGCAAGGTGGTGGATTTTTGGGAGGATGCAATCGTGCATGCATGCCTCCCTCGCCCGCGAGGCCATCTTTATTGTTTTATTAGCTAGTCGTAGTTAATTACATGTGCCGTAATTAATTTAGCTTAGTTCATTCTCTAATATTCTAATTAGCTTAGATTAGCTAGTTATTCAATTTCAATTATTGTAATAATTAATTAGCTAGAATAGTTGACTAGTTAATTTGTAATAACTAGCTTAGCTTAGTGTAGCTTACTTTATTTATTCGGACCCTCCTTCGAGAGGGCGTAATGTTGTAATAAGTGTGCGTGTGTGTGTGCATGTCTTCCAACCCCGTGTCTTTCTCCCTTTTATTTACCCGTTTTCGATGGTTAGATTAGGGCATATTTCAATTAGCATACCTTATGCTTGCATGTTTGCATGATTCATTTGTATTGCATGCACCGGGCTCAGTGCATCATTCAAACTACATCGTACTTCAATACCTCTTTGAATATATGTATCAATTGTCGCATTCATATGCCATCTTAGATAGCTGAGCCTATTTAGTTACATTATTGCATGTGTTGCATTAGGCATCTTGTATAGTTAGGATCATGCATATTTCTAACCAGCTTTTGTTTTGGCTTGGAGTACACTGTGAGTGTTACGCTTTAGCATACTTGCATAAGTGTGAGTTTTTCCATGATAACATGCTTGCCATGAGGCTATTTGCTTAAGTGATAAACTGCATGAATGCCTGTGGATGAAGGCTTTATTGCTTGAATTGGGACAATTCATCAAATGTGAGTTTTAGGCCCACTTTGCGAAGTGGCAAGATCATGTTTTAAGCCCACCCGAGGGTGGCAAATCCGCGCTTTAGCCCACTTGCGAGTGGCACTTTCAAACCATTTTCGAAAAACAAACATGAGATGTTTTGTTCCAATTCTTGTGATTTAGTCTATACTTGTATGCTGTGCGCATCATAGAGTAAACTTCGCTAATAACCAGAATACGAGCACATGTGTTTATGAAACAACATATCACGCTTAGTAGAGGCCGATCCTTTGATCGGGAGAGCGGGAGTGCTCATTTCATGACCTTTCCCCCTCATTCCCAGTTTCCCGAGCCGAGGCAACTTTGGTGATGACGGACACGTGGCCTTTGGCACCAGTCAGGGTTTCCTAAATTTTCAAAAAATAAAATATTTAGGTGGCGACTCTGTAATCTGGCAAAGCAATCCAATTTTGGCATTATTTGATTCAAAATTTGATTTTTCAAAATGATTTGCTGGATTGGACTCTTTGGTGATATATCAGTCTTACATTGCACTTTGTGAGATTAGATTCTGAACTGTGACAAGAGTTCGAACTGTAGTAGTAGCAGACCAATTCGCACCCTCTCCGAAAGGGGGGGCGTGCGAAGAAGTCAGGCAGTCTACACCTGTGTTTGAATTTGCACCCGGGGGTTGAAAGGATTTCTTGCGGTTGGAAGAGAAACAACACATGTTCCTCCTCCTATAACACCTTTCGTAGGGCCTTTCCTAGGACAGATTCCAAGAGGTCAGCCATACCTCCAACAGCAACCAATATAACAAGGACAGCTGTAACATGCCCGGGGGGTACCCGCGCGCGTTAAACAGTTCGGACTCCCGAGATCTCTTTGATCTAACGTCACGAGTGCAATGTGAAACGTAGACGAGAGTCCAGATTTGGCAACTTTTATTGAAAATCCATTTTATTACAATTTTGTCAAAAATGGACTGGGTCATCAGATCTCAGAGTCACCACCTAATATTTTGGGAAATTAGGAAACCCATGACTCAGTGCCAAGGCCACTGTTTGTTGTAACCAAGGATGCTTGGCTCGGAACCTTAGGTATGAGAGGGGAAGGTCAATAATGAGCACCCCCGCTCACCCGATCAAAGATCGGCCTCTACTAAACCATGATATGAATTTTATTTTCTTTATATGTTCATGTTCTGATTATTTTAGTAAATCCTAAAATTTATTTTGTGAAGCATACAAGTATAGACTAGTTTGCTCAAATTGGGACAATTCAACTTCATGTTTGTTTTTCGAAAAGGGTTTGAATTTGCCACTTGACAAAGTGGGCTTAAAGTTTGTAAATTTGCCACTGCAAAGTGGGCTTAAAACGTACATTTATTGAATTATTCCAATTCAAACAATAAGCCTTCATCCACAGGCATTCATACAGTTATATCAAGTAAGCAAGTAGCCTCATGGTAGAATGCTAACACATAGTAAGAAAAACACACACAAATAGGATGCTAAAGCATAAAAACTCACAGATTGACCGACGTCCCGCGAACAGCTACAAAACGAAGTTAGTAAAATATGCATGATTTTATATACAGAATTCCTAATGCAATTCACTCATGAGATGCAGCTAAAGATTCGGCTTCTAAGATATGACATGTGAAACATTGCATGTGATAGCGCACATAATCATGTAGGAATTGATGAAATCCACAAATACAAATGTGGCCGAATCTTAATGCATGAAACATGGATGCAAAGCATGGCATGTCAGATATATACATATGTACAGTTAGGGAAAGCGATTAAAGAATAGGATAGAACGAAGCGGGGTGGAGGAATTATTACAATACTTTGAATATTATAAATCCGAGGGAGATGAATAAAATAAAATCCTCACAAACACTCAAAAGAAAAAGAAGATAAAGAACTTCATCACTTGTACAGTCCACTCCTTTTCTCTGCTGGAAATTGAGCCCGACAAGTAAGCCCAACGTTTCAAACCCCCGGCCATTCAATCCATGTAAACTTATCTTCAATGGAGGGCCCCACCTCATCAGCATCAACCCATTATAATTCCAACACGCAGCACTAGCAAAGAACTTGCCCAAATTTAAATAACCTCAGCCCATGTAAACCGTAAACCATGAAAAACTAAACCCACGGCAGTCCAACAACTAGACCCACATGCTTCTTCTCCTTTCAAATAATAACCCATGCATGCATGAGCATGCATCAACAAATTGAATCATGTGTACATGAGCATTCATGGCTGCCCGCGAGAAAGTGACAGACTCTAGTGGAGGTTATGGGAGGACAATACAGTTGAGAGAGAGGTTCAGAGAGAGAGCCAAGAGGGAGAAGAGTTTTTTGGGTGGCTAGAGAGAGGGTACGTGTTCACCATTGGTGATGTCAACCCACAGATTTTGAGTAGGAGCTAAACAGAGGGAGCTTAGCAGCCCAAGTTTTACACCCATGTGGTCAACTGTGCCGTGTGTGTATGTGTGGTGTGAGTGAGGTGCATGTGTTAGCAGCTATGGCTTCTCCCCATCCGTATGCTGTCTTGTGTGTGGGTTGTGCCTATGTGAGCTCTGTGATAGCCGTGTATGAGTCTGCTGTGCTCCCTGTGTGTGTGGGTTCGCTGGGTGTGTCTTAGAGAGAGAGAGAGGAGAGAGCTGTGTTTGGTGTATCGGTTTAAAGAGAGAGAAAGAGAAGTGGGTCTGTCTGTGCTGGGTCTGTGTGTGTTGCTGTCTGAATCTGTGTGTCATCCCCTCACTCAGTGTGTCCCTCCTCCGTATGTGCTGTGTGTGTGCATCGTGTATGTGTGTGTGTTGTGTGAATCTGCCTCTCCTCCCGTGTAGTGTCTCTCCTCTTCCAAACCCGTGTGTGCATGTGTGTGTGAGAGTGTTGAGTGTGTGTTGTGGTTGTGTGTGTGTGTCCTACCGTGAGTGTGTGTGTCTTACCGTGAGTGTTGAGAGTGGTGGATGTGTGCATGGTCTCCCTCTCCAAGCCGAGAGAGAGAGAGAGAGAGAGAGAGAGAGAGAGAGAGGGATCACAATTGCCTGTGTGTATGTATGTTTATCTGGGTGTCTGCTGGGTCTCTCTTCCAAATGGGTGTGTGTGTGTGTGTATCTCCCTTACCCGTGTAGTGTCTCCCCCTTATTTTATTCACCCATTAGCCCACTAGTCCCTTATGTTGATTCTCTTTTTCTTTTTTATATCACCCACTCCACCGAATTATATCACCCACTCCACCGAAAGAGAAGAAGATTGTGGCCATATATGTTTGATTTTTAATTCCCTCCACCAAACCATCACATGACCCTATTAAAATATTTTGCACCACCGCCCATTTTTTTTTATATTATCATCATTTTACCCACAACATTCTGACCATATCTTCTTCTTCTTTTTTTTTTTTTTTATATTGGTTTTCTATTTTTGTTTTTGTTTTTATTATTTTTTTATTATCAAATATCACATGCCAATTTATATAAACACACCTAAAAAGTTTGTACAAACACACAAAATTATATAAAATTATAAAATATTACAAATTCATATAAAAATATTTTAATTTGACCAAAAATGGGTGAGGTTTGGGATTAAAATTTCAATTTGATTTTTCTGGTGAGGGTGGTCAAAATAAAGTGCCCCAGTCTTAGGGCCGGTCAAAATGGGGTGTCTACAGTTGCCCCTCTTTGACAGAGCTCAAAGTCATTTTATGACGTGAGTGAATGTCAAAGCCCAAAGACGACCCTTTTGACAAGGCCGTAAGACTTGGGCAAACAAACAAGATGTAATGCAAGTGGTTGAACCCGAAGGTTGCCTACGTATCCCTATGCAAGGAATCAAACTAGCGTAGTTCAGGGGCAAGATGCTAATGATATGCAGGAAGATTGTGAGAACTGGGCTTATACGCTACGCGAAGCCGATTATTTTTGAAAACCTTATGATCATGCAAGGGAGGGAAGACCTCAACCAAGAGAAATCAAAATCCTAACATGTGTCACGCGAAAGGAGGAAAGATGGTGTAAACAACAGGCGCAGCTGATGTTTTTAACCCAGTGAATCAAAGACCTAACGCGCCTCACGCGAAAGGAGGAAAAATGGTGTAAACAACAGGCGCACCTGATGTTTTTAACCGAGTGAATCAACAACCTAACGCGTTTCACGCGAAAGGAGGAAGGATGGTGTAAACATCAGGCGCATCTGATGTTTTTAACCGAGTAAACCAACAACCTAACGCGTTTCACGCGAAAGGAGGAAGGATGGTGTAAACATCAGGCGCACTTGATGTTTTCAACCGATTTGGGTGGTGTAAACAGACAGGCGCACCTGCTGTTTTTAACCGATTTGCAATCCAAACGCGTTTCACACGAGAGGAGGAAGGGTGGTGTAAACAGACAGGCGCACCTGACTGTATTTTAACCAATTTGCAATCCAAACGCGTTTCACGCGAGAGGAGGAAGGGTGGTGTAAACAGACAGGCGCACCTGCTGTTTTTAACCGGGGTGGTGTAAACAGACAGGCGCACCTGACTGTATTTTAGCCGGGGTGGTGTAAACAGGTAGGCGCACCTGACTGTATTTTAACCGGGGTGGTGTAAACAGACAGGCGCACCTGACTGTATTTTAACCTGGGTGGTGTAAACAGACAGGCGCACCTGACTGTATTTTAACCGGGGTGGTGTAAACAGAAAGGCGCACCTGACTGTATTTTAACCGGGGTGGTGTAAATAGATAGGCGCACCTGACTGTATTTTAACCGGGGTGGTGTAAACAGACAGACGCACCTGCTGTTTTTAACCGATTTGCAATCCTAACGCGTCTCACGCGAAAGGAGAAGGGGTGGTGTAAACAGACAGGCGCACCTGCTGTTTTTAACCGATTTGCAATCCTAACGCGTCTCACGCGAAAGGAGAAGGGGTGGTGTAAACAGGCAGGCGCACCTGCTCTTGTTAACCGATTTGGGTGGTGTGAACAGACAGGCGCACCTGCTGTTGTTAACCGATTTGGTGCTGTGAACAGACAGGCGCACCTGCTGTTGTTAACCGATTTGGATGGTGTGAACAGACAAGCGCACCTGCTGTTGTTAACCAATTTGGATGGTGTGAATAGACAGGCGCACCTGCTGTTGTTAACCGATTTGGGTGGTGTAAACAGACAGGCGCACCTGCTGTTGTTAACCGATTGAGTTTTGATAATTGGACTTATACGCTACGCGAAGCCGATTTGATGATTGGACTTATACGCTACGTGAAGCCGGTTTGATAATTGGACTTACACGCTATGCGAAGCCGGTTTGATAATTGGACTTACACGCTACGCGAAGCCGGTTTGATAATTGGACTTACACGCTACGCGAAGCCGGTTTGATAATTGGACTTATACGCTACGTGAAGCCGGTTTGATAATTGGACTTACACGCTACGCGAAGCCAATTTGGGTAATTGGACTTATACGCTATGCGAAGCCGGTTTGATAATTCAGGATTTGTGCAATGCAATGCAATGTCATGAAGTGATGATAAAGCTATGAAGATGGCAACATGGGTGGCAACCTTTGTGTAAAGCACACGAAGCAAGCCACATTTCTACCTGGCTATATTTGCAACTTTCCTTATTCTCCAACAGGGTGACAGACTAGGTTGGTTCAGTTTCCAGAGTTGAGGCGCATACAAGCTATCTCAACCTATGGGGCTGCCATACAGATTTCAAGCCGGGGATACACCCCTGGGTATTTAAACCAGACTTTAGTCTCGGAAATCCCGAACCTTTTGCGTTCTAGGCATCGCCATTCGAACTCTAGTTTCCACCGTCTCAATTGATCTCCTAGGAACTCATTACAAACATAGTTAGGTGACTATACCAGACCGATTGAAGTCGTTTAGGCACGACAAACACCAAAGGAATTGCACCTCTAAAGGATTTAAGGTCTCCTAGACCATGAAAGTCGTTTGGGCACGACAAACACCAAAGGACTTGCATCTTCAGAGGATTTAAGGTCTCCTAGACCCAAAAAAGAACAACAAGCACACTTGCTGTTTTTTAACCGATTGAATGGCCACGGATGCCGCTTTACTTCCTGATCATATTCACAACTTTCCCTATTCTCCAACGGGGTGACAGACTAGGTTGGTTCAGTATCCAGAATTGAGGCGCATACACGCTACCTCAACCTATGGGGCTGCCATATTGATTTCAAGTCGGGGATACACCCTTGGGTATTTAAACCAGACTTTAGTCTCGGAAATCCCGAACCTTTTGTGTTCTAGGCATCGCCATTCGAATTCTAGTTTTCACCGTCTCAATTGATCTCCTAGGAACTCATTACAAACACAACCAAGATAATACACAAATATTTACATATAAATACACACATATATGTACATATGGTATACACAAATGCATATACAGACAACATACAGACAAATATATACAAATGTATACACAGACATATACAGTATATATACAGGTATATATGATACAGACATATACGGACCTATACACAAACATATACGGATATATACACAGATGGGGAATATTCCGTTTGTAACCGTCAGCGGGAAGATGCCGTTACTGACAAGGCATATTCCGTTTGCTGACGTCAGCACACGTACGCAAAACACGCAAAAAGAAAGGAAAAACACAAAATGCATGGATGTGGGGATACGGGGTTTCGAACCCCTGACCTTTGGCCTGGTCTTCGAGTCCTCGACCACTGAACCACGCCACTCTTGTGACAAGATATGCAAACAAATATATATACATATACGAGACATATATACACAAAATCAAAACAAACCAAAAGAAACACTCAATGTGGGGTTCGAACCCCTGACCTTAGGCTTAGGCTTTCCGAATCCCTCAACCCACTGGGCCAAACCACTGAACCCAAGCCATACTTGTGACCCAAATGTTCAAACAAATATATATAATACATAGATATACAATACATATACATATATATATACAACTCTCCCCGCCTCTCTTTCTGTTTTTGTCTTCCTCTCTCTTTCTTCATCTTCTTCGAGTGTTCTGTCTGGCGCGCAATTTCAACAATCGCGGTGCCTGATCGACAGGCTATCCAATCCTGCCCCGATTGTCAATGATCGTCTTAAGCCTTCTCCCTCTTTGTCTTCTTCTTTGGCTTCATCCTCTTTTTAAGTTGAGGCCTGCGAAAGAGAGAGACAGAGCAAAAGCCTGCAAACTTTCTCTGTCACCACTTTGCAACCTCTTTCTTTTGCATTACTCTCATTTGCCATGGCCTCTTCACAAGGTCCTCTCACTCTTTTTCCAGACCTGAACGAGTCCACGATAGAGATGACCAATTCTAACTCCCCTGAACCTCAACCACGGGCTCCTCCTCCTTCCCCTGTTTTTAACTTTCCAGCGATGTCAGTTGAACAAATCATGGCGGCACAGTCTGACATCGAAGCAAAACTCGTATACGCTGAGGTCATGTGTGGAGATCGTGACTGCGGTCTCCAATTTGTCCTGTCGGCTGCAGAACAGAATGTGTGAGGTGTATCGATTGAACGCACAATTTTCTTTACTTGAACATATGTACAAAGATTCTCGAGGGGAAGTTAGCGGATTGAAGAAACAAATCAAGGAGTTGAAACGACAGGTGACCGTCGCAACTCGTCATGGGACTACCTTTGACAGCCAGCGAGAGATAATCTCCTTCGGAAGCTCTGCCAAGGCCGAGGCAAAGTCTTCAAGAGCTTCGAAGAAGTAAAGATGAAGTGAGGCAGCTGATGGTAAAGTCAGGCAACGAAGCTGTGTGCAAATAAAGCTGGTTGTAATCTTCGCCACCGAGCTACTGCCGGAAAACTGAGAAAATGCTACTCTCTCTTTTTGCTTTTTGTGTGTGTGTGTGTGTGTGTGTGTGTGTGTGTGTGTGTGATCGGGGATGTCCTCCCCTGACTACAATAAAATCAGTTTAGTTTTTGCACATCAATGGCGTGACTGACATATCACTTTGAACTTGAAAACATTTTTGTTTGATTGAATTTAAGAATGATTGAATTTTTGAACTCTGAATTAGACATTGACTCTTTACTGACCTGAATCAACAAATGACCTAACGAAAGAAGAACGAAGCAAAAAGATCCAAACACACTTATATACACTGACTGGTATGAATACACCGACTGGTATAAATATACTGACTGGTATGAATACACCGACTGGTATAAATATACTGACTGGTATGAAAGGAACACACTTATATACACTGACTGGTATGAATACCCTGATTGGTATGAATACATTGACTGGTATGAATACACACTTATATACACTGACTGGTATGAATACACACTCATATACACCGACGAGTTGACTCGAGTAGTGGAGAAGATAGAATCTCTAACTCGACTATGCCCCTAATTCATTGCCTTGACCATTTTTTGTCTCTTGATTTTATTTTTTTTTTTGTAAAAATGTTTTGATCAACATGAGAGTTAGATTAGTATACTTATTCCATTTTCTGTTTCAAATCATGTAAGCTAAACTGTAAGCACTGAAAATTTTCCCTTTTCAAATCCAAAGAATGGTCCAAGTTTTGCAAAAATGGAACAATTTTCGAGAAAAATTAGTCAGCTTCATTCAAATTAATCAAAACCTATTTTTGCAAATGGCCACTACTCAACTAACATGGAATCAACCATTGGGGTGCATAGTCCCAAACCAGATAATCAAAGGTGATATCCGAACCAAGCTAACCGAACCAAGCCAATCTGGACCGAATGAAGCCGAGCAGAACTGGACCGGACTGAACCGAACCGCCGAACCGAATCGAATCGAACTGAACCAAGTTAAATCGAACCAATTGAACTGAGCAGAACGAAGATACACCAATCAAACACGGATAGGACAACCAAGTTGACTAAAGATACACCAATCAAACATGGACAAAACGAATGAGTTGAAAAATTATTAGGGCCGAACTTCAGAATGAAGCTACCTATGTATCCTAGAGATAGGAATCAGGCCAACGTAGTTCCGGCTAAGGTTCACTCGGGTATTGACACTCTCCTTTTGTGCTCTAACTTTTGCCGAAGCCGCCCTTTCGGGTTTTCAACCTTGTGAGCTTTTGATTTTTTTGATTTTTTTTTTTTCATTTTGTTCATTTCAATTTTTTTTTTCTTTTGAGTTTCTATTTTTTTTGTTTTTCTACTCTAATTTTTGCCTAGGTCGCCCTTCCGGGTTTTCAGCCTAGTGAGCCTCTCAAGGGTTACTTTCAGTTTAACTTGTCCATGTTGATTGGGTGTGAAATCTCTATGCCATCTATAAGAATGACTACTACACTTAACCAGTAGATATGATGATGTAGGGACTAGGCTAATTGGGTCCGAATTTGCCCCTAGTGTTGCCCCTAGTGTAGTGGATAGGAACTCGACTGTCCTTCAATAATAAAATTCATTCTCTCAAATTCTAGGTTTTGCCTTTCTGGGCGGTCTTCATTGGGAAACAATTCAGTTTTAACTCTTTGATCACATCCAACCTTTTGCCCCTAGTTCAAGGGCTGCTTTAAATCTAAATCACATCTGACCTTCTTGCCCCTAGTTCAAGGGTTGCTTCCACTCTGAATCACAGGCCCTATATAGTTCTGGCTAAGGTTCACTCGGGTATTGACACTCTCCTTTTACGCTCTAACTTTTGCCAAAGCCGCCCTTTCGGGTTTTCAACCTTGCGAGCTTTTCATTTTTCTTTTTATTTATTTATTTTTTTTTTGTGCTCTAACTTTTGCTTGGGTCGCCCTTCCGGGTTTTCGGCCCAACGAGCCTCTCATGGGTGGTACCTTATTGCCCCTAGTTCAAGGGCTGCCTCTATTTCAGCTATGCAAGCCTCACACTTTTGCCTCTAGTTCAAGCGCTGTTTCAAATCTGAATCACATTCGACCTTATTGCCCCTAGTTGAAGGGTTGCCTCCATTTGAATCACATCATGGCCCCTAGTTCAAGGGCTATTTCCAATTCGGCTACACAAGCCTTGCACTTTGATTGATCATTGAATACTTCTAATCAAGGTTTGAAAGCTAAAGAGCTAAGGAGGTCGGACCTTGAATCAAGAGGGATCCTATGCTGTATAATCAATTCCAGGCATGTCTTCGTAGGACCACGCAAAAACAGTTTTGAAATCTTTTAACAAAGTGACTAATCAGCCGTACTCTTACGAAGATAAGATAGAACCAATTTGGACCAAGCTAGGATCATTCTCAGTACCCACATTAACAAAAATGATTTTATTCATCAAAGGCTTAGCACACCTCTCTTCCTCTTAGTTGATCAAAATTTGCAAATCCCGAGGAAATTCTTCCTCTTCGTTTTTATCAGAGTTTTGGAAAAAGTTTTGAAAAACTTTGGTTAATGCGATGAATTAAGGCACAGAGAAGTAGGCAGACTTTATGGCATTTTGTTTTTTTTGTTTTTCTGTTTATTGAAAAGAGACTATGACTCAGCAATGACAACAGACTTTTGACAACATACTCAAAAGAAAATGACAAAGAGGACCTAGACAGGACAGAAATGTCTAGGTTAGCACTATCGAAATCAACAGACTCTGACTCATTAAGCTGACTTAAGCCTGACTCTAACTCTACAAACTTGGTGGAGTCAAACTTAGACTCAATATTCAATTCAGAACTCAGAATAAAACCATTCTCAAATTGCTAGTCAAAGTGTGGGCCATCGACAACATTCAAAATAAAACCCGTGCAATCAACAGGTGGTCACTCCTCAATTATAGAAACAAAATGGAACTTCCAATTATGCCCTCATTAAAAACACACTGAACCCTACAAACTGAAATGCCTAAACCACTCACTTGAATTTGAGAACCCCTGTATAGATCCAATACATTGCACATTGTGGACGTGCCTCGCGTGAGGGCCCTACCACAGTTCGGACTCGATTTGTGTCACGGTTCTAAATCTGAACCAAAGAGTCCAAATCCGGCAAATCGTTTTGAGAAAACAGATTTTTGAAAGAAGTGCCAAACATGGACTGCTTTGCCAGATACAGAGTCGCCACCTAAATATTTTTTAATGAGGGAATTTAGGAAACCCTGACTCGGTGCCAAAGGCCACGTGTCCGTCATCACCAAAGTTGCCTCGGCTCGGGAACTTGGGTACGATTGGGGAAGGTCAGCTATGAGCACCCCCTCTCGCCCGATCTGAAGATCGGCCTCTACTAACCATGATATCCGATTTTGAAAACGTTATGTGTTCTTATTCCAGTTAATTAGCTAGAATTACTATGTGATGCGCACAACACAAAAGTATAGACTAGATCGCCTAATTTGGAACGAAGCATTGCATATCCATTTGTTTGGAAAACACTTTGGAATTTGCTACTCGCAAGTAGGCTAAAACACATATTTCAATGAGTTGTTCCAACTCAAACAATCCAACCTTCACCCACAGGCATTCAGGCAGTTATGTCACATAAACAATTAGCCTCATGGTAATCATGCTGTCATGGCAACACTCACACGCGTGCAAGGATGCTAAAGCGAAAGAACTTATAGAGTACTCCAAGCAAAAACAGAAACTAGTTAGTAATCATATGCATGATCCTAGTTCATGTTAAAATGGCTAATGCAACGCATACAGAATGTCGCTAGAATAGGCTCGGCTATCCTAAAGATGGCATGTGAAATGCTGCGACTAACAAGTACTCAACATGGAATTTGAAATACAAATGCAGTTAGCATGATGTACCGAGCCCGGTGCATGTATGACAAATACATGAATGCACGCATGCATAGCATAAGGTATGCTAATTAAAATATGCCCTAGTCTACCATCATAAACGGGTAAATAAAAGGGAAGAAAGAAGCGGGATTGGAAGACATGCACACACTCACCCACACTTATTACACAATTGCCCTCGCTCGGAGGGTCCGAATAAATATTACAAAACTAATAAATAATTAACTATTCTTGCTAATTAAGTATTACAAAACTTCTAATTAATTAACAAATTAAATGCAGAAGGAGGGTGGTTGCAGCCCCGACTCGGGATGATGAGATGATGCATGCTCGACCCGTCTCGCCCGGAAACCCGTGCCATGCCACTGTTGCCTCTGTTTACACTACTCTGCTCCTCCGAAAATTGGGCAACTCCCAAGGTGCATTCTTTGGACACTGGGGATCATCATCGACCAAGTGGGATCACCACCGGCCATGTCCGGATGGTTATCGGCCATTTGTAAGTCCATCGGCCAACAATGAATGGCCGGTCTGCAGTATAGGTGGCCGGCCGGCCAAAGCTTCCTGCAGAACCTGTTTTTGACAGCAGCAGAGGGCAGACCATGCATGGCAAGGAAATTCAAAGCAATGTATGCATGGCCACTCTCCCAATCATGCTATTGACTCATGGGAGCATGGCCCTCGATTCTCGGACCACCAATCACGCATTTCCATGCATGATGGCCCAAAGAATCAAGTGTGCATTTTGAAATGGAATGCAATGCACATAAACACACAAGGAGGCTTAACCTCTATCACAAGCAATTCAAGAGGCAAAGCAGACATACCAATGCAATGCAATCCTAAGCATGTGAGCTAGTATGCAACCATGGGAATGCAAAGAAGCATGCAAGGCATACCATGGTCATGCAAGACATGCAAGGCATGAGACAATGCAACCCACAAGTATGCAAGGCACAATGTGGGTGTTCAAGCATGCAAGCAAACATGTGATTTCATTCAATCATGCAACTTCAACTATGCAACAACACACAAATATGCAACAACATACAAGGTGAGCATGCAACAACATGCAAAGGGGTGGACTTAAACTAACATGGATAGCTCGCAAGCATGCCAAAATCAGTGGCCAATGCCAAGGAAATGAAGGCTAATGTGCATACAAACATGCATGCAAATGGGCCAACACTTGAACATGAAACAAGTAACTTTTAAGCACACTTAAAAGAGACTAAACATGGACAATTAGCATGCAATGTAAGCTTTGGAAATCATGTTAAAGATGATGCCAAATTAAGCAAACAAGACAAGCATAGCACGTAATTGGTTCAAGTACTTAAAGCATGATCATATGACACATGAAGCAAATGACCAAAATGGATCAAAACAGTCCCAAATCATGTTAAGGCAAACTCCAAAAACCACTTAGATGGCATCTAAATGATCTACACATGGAGGCATGCACAAATGCTTAAACATGGAGCATACAACACAACCTTTTAAAGCATCAAATGAGTGATAAAATGCAAGCATGTAAACACATTACAAGGACTGAAATGATATGGTAAGTGGTTCCAAACCACTGAAATGATGCAAGTAAAGCATGCTATACACTCACACACCTAGGGCTAATAAGCCAAAATGCAAGGTGGCTATACTAAGCATATGATGGTCGACCAAAACAACCAAAGCAGAGCTTAAGCATGCTAGAACAAACACAAAAGCTTCACAAAGCTTGGCCAAAATCATGCTAAAATAAGGGGCAAAACCTAAAGCATGTTAAGGCCTAATCATGGCATTACAAGGCATGTATGCTAAGCAAGCATGGTGTACCAAAACCAATTGAAAACAGAGCTATATTATGACATAATAAGCACAAAAATCAGTTAAGGCATGGCCAACATGAACCTAAACAATATGCTCACATATGAGGCAAAATGAACCAACATAAGCCCAACGTTTCAAACCCCCGGTCATTCAGTCCACGTAAACTCATCTTCAGTGGAGGGCCCCACCTCATCAGCATCAACCCATTATAATTCCAACACGCAGCACTAGCAAAGAACTTGCCCAAATTTAAATAACCTCAGCCCATGTAAACCGTAAACCATTAAAAACTAAACCCACGGCAGTCCAACAACTAGACCCACATGCTTCTTCTCCTTTCAAATAATAACCCATGCATGCATGAGCATGCATCAACAAATTGAATCACGCATGCCTGAGCATTCATGGTTGCCCGCGAGAAAGTGACAGACTCTAGTGGAGGTTATGGGAGGACAATACAGTTGAGAGAGAGGTTCAGAGAGAGAACCAAGAGGGAGAAGAGTTTTTTGGGTGGCTAGAGAGAGGGTACGTGTTCACCATTGGTGATGTCAACCCACAGATTTTGAGTAAGAGCTAAACAGAGGGAGCTTAGTAGCCCAAGTTTTACACCCATGTGGTCAACTGTACCGTGTGTGTATGTGTGGTGTGAGTGAGGTGCATGTGTTAGTAGCTATGGCTTCTCCCCATCCGTGTGCTGTCTTGTGTGTGGGTTGTGCCTGTGTGAGCTCTGTGATAGCCGTGTATGAGTCTGCTGTGCTCCCTGTGTGTGTGGGTTCGCTGGGTGTGTCTTAGAGAGAGAGAGAAGAGAACTGTGTTTGGTGTGTCGGTTTAAAGAGAGAGAAAGAGAAGTGGGTCTGTCTGTGCTGGGTCTGTATGTGTTGCTGTCTGAATCTGTGTGTCATCCCCTCACTCAGTGTGTCCCTCCTCCGTATGTGCTGTGTGTCTCCTCCTGTATGTTGAGTGTGTGCCTCGTGTATGTGTGTGTGTTGTGTGAATCTGCCTTTCCTCTCGTGTAGTGTCTCCTCTCTTCCAAACCCGTGTGTGCATGTGTGTGTGAGAGTGTTGGGTGTGTGTTGTGGTTGTGTGTGTGTGTCTTGCCGTGAGTGTGTGTGTCTTACCGTGAGTGTTAAGAGTGGTGGGTGTGTGCATGGTCTCCCTCTCCAAGCCAAGAGAGAGAGAGAGAGAGAAAGAGAGAGAGAGAGAGAGAGGGAGAGATCATAATTGCCTGTGTGTATGCATGTTTATCTGGGTGTCTGCTGGGTCTCTCTTCCAAATGGGTGTGTGTGTGTGTGTATCTCCCTCACCCGTGTAGTGTCTCCCCCTTATTTTATTCACCCACTAGTCCACTAGTCCCTTATGTTGATTCTCTTTTTCTTTTTTATATCACCCACTCCACCGAATTATATCACCCACTCCACCGAAAGAGAAGAAGATTGTGGCCATATATGTTTGATTTTTAATTCCCTCCACCAAACCATCACATGACCCTATTAAAATATTATGCACCACCGCCTATTTTTTTTTTTATATTATCATCATTTTACCTACAACATTCTGACCATATCTTCTTTTTCTTCTTTTGTTTTCTATTTTTTTTCTATTTTTTTTTTGTTTTTATTATTTTTTTATTATCAAATATCACATGCCAATTTATATAAACACACCTAAAAAGTTTGTACAAACACACAAAATTATATAAAATTATAAAATATTACAAATTCATATAAAAATATTTTAATTTGACCAAAAATGGGTGAGGTTTGGGATTAAAATTTCAATTTGATTTTTCTGGTGAAGGTGGTCAAAATAAAGTGCCCAAGTCTTAGGGCCGGTCAAAATGGGGTGTCTACAACAGCCAGTCTTGAATGTACCTATATATGGACCAAGAGGCCATTAGGCACATGGAGTTCCTCCAAACCTTGTGTTTGTTCCTCCAGTAGTGGTTCAACTAGCACAAAATATGGTTCCAAGGGACCAAATTGCTGATATTGTTAGAGAAATGTGTAGACCTATGGCTTGGGGGGTCTAGACTCTAATGTACAGAAAACCTTACCCAGAGTGGATGGATAGGGTACATCAATATCTAAGGGAGTTTAGAATACCATATTTTGCCCTCTTTTATGGGAATGGGAACTAGTCAACAATGGAACACATTGCTAGGTTTACAGGCTAATGTGGTGAGTTCGCCGATAATGATTACATGAAACTAAGACTCTTTCCAAACTCTTTAACTGGAGCAACCTTCGTATGGTATATAAACCTTACACCTGGCTCTATCCAAACTTGGCAACAAATGGAGAAGGTTTTTCATGCCCAATTTTTCCAAACAGAACCTGAGGTTTCCATGACAGACTTGACAAGATTGAGCCAAAGACCTGATGAGAAGGCTGCTCAGTTTATTGCCAGATTTAAAAAGGCACAAAACAAATGTAGGGTTATGCTACCTGAACCTGAATTTTTAAGATTGACTCAAAATGGGTTGGAGTTTAGGCTCCGAAAGAAGTTTGATTCAACTGAGTTTCAAGACTAAGTGGAATTAACCTATAAAGTGTCTAGATATGAAACTTTACTTGAAGAAGAACAAGATCAAAGTAATGCATCATATAAGACCTACTATAGGGACCTTAATTATGAAATTGATATAGCAGAGATTGTAAGAAAATAACCTATGACCCATGAAGCATTATTTTAGAAAGACAGTACAATAGATCAGTGGTTTAAAAAGAAAGACCTTTATAGGAAGTATTCTTTTGACTTAACAAAAGTAGATGTCATTTTTTATCATTTGCTTGCAGCAAATTTCCTAAAGTTACCAAAGAGAGTTGAGATCCCTACCCCTGAAGAACTTAAAAGAAAACTGTACTGTAAATGGCACAATTCTTGGTCTCATTCAACTAAAAACTGTATTATTTTCCGAGACAGGATCCAAGAACAGATTCGGAAGGGAGGCTAAAGTTTCCAACCAAGACTGAGAAAGTTATGTGAATTGACACCAACCCGTTTCCAAGGATTAAGGAGGCTACAGCCAATATTGGCATGTCAGATTTCCAAAACCTATCCTTGAAGGAATTGGAGGAAGTCATTATGCAGATGCATGTGGCTAGCCAGGTTGCCTTCAAGAAGGACACCAGAAATTCACCAGCAAGTGGACAAAACTCTGCAGGCCAAAGGGATGGCCCTAGTGAAGAGATACTGGATGATGACTTCCTCGAAGCAATTGTGGTGTAGAGGATGTGTCCTAAATGCAGGATGAGTTACAAATGGCTAAAGAGGCTCCCAGTTGATAGGAAGCAGTATTATAAAGATGTGCAGAGGGATCGAAAACCAGCCAACACCTATGACAGAAGGCCATATCCAATTGGTCCTAGACAACATTCATCCTTGGTTGGCTCACTAGACACCAGGATGTAATCAAAGAAAAAGAGGCCCCTATATGAAACCAGGCCGCCTAACTATTACAGGGTGGGCAATCAGCTGGAAGGAAAGCCTAAATTTGGCTCAAGACAATGAACCAAGCCTAGTGATTGGCCTCCAAGAACTGCTTCGAAGCTAGTTGTCAAACACTCAACTGAACTTCGAAAGTAGGAAGGTGAATTCGAAACAAGTTTTAGGTCTTAAACTCAAGTATAGTTAAGGCCTGTTTTCTTCGAAGGTTTTGAAAGTGTACTCCTAGGCTATCTCTATAAGGTAATTTCCTTTGAAAGAGTTTTTGAAGTACTCATCTTGCCTGGTTTTGGATTTTGAGATAAATAAGCACTTCAAAGCCAATACATGGTCAAGGCAGTGTGAAAAATTTCAAAGACTAGAAGACTTACCTTTATATAGGGAAATGATCTTGGATCTTCTATTTAAGCAAACTCATTTGAGGACAAGCATGTGTTCCTCTTAAGATAAACTCCATACTTTAAAGTACTTAAACCTGACTTCGAAACAAGATTGGTCAATTCGAAACTGTTATTTATATAGGTTATATTAACCATATGATTGGAGTGTGAAAACCCAAGACAAATATGGACACTCCTATGAGAAATTCCATGCTTCGAAGCACTTAAAACCAGGTATCAAAGCAAGTTGGTTGCTTCAAAGCTGTTATTCAAAGATTATATAGACAGAGTACGGAATAAAGTCATATTCGCCATGCAATCGATCATACAATTGGAATATAAAACCAGATTATGACAGATGAGATTTGAAGAACCCGTTTTTATAGATATGAAATATTTACGTTGGGAAAACCTACTTGTTTACATTCTCAATTTCATAAAAATAAGGAATGGACAAAGTCACAAAATCATGAAACTTTGGCTAGCAAAATTCAATAAATACATACTCTTTTTCTAACCTATCTTCTATCCTATCTAAATTTGGTTTATTTAACTGATGAGCCCTTAGTTAGAAGAAGAGTTGCTGGGCCTTTATTTCAAATTCTATTTGTTTAAGAGTTTTAACCGTTCCATCCATTGTTCCTTCTCCATGTGCATCGCCCATAGTGGTATCTTCTCCATACTCTGAATCTTGGTTCTTGAAGTCTTCATATTCTTCAAGAAGATTCTCTGCTTCATAATGAATTTGAATACGAGCAGCAGAGGTGTTCTCCAACAACTCACTGACAATAGAAGCATTTGTGTGCCAGTTGAGTAGAAGAGAAAGTTGATCTAAGAAAGTATGAAGCTCTGCTTGGGCCACAGGGTTGAGAATATGGCTTCGAGAGATAATATCACAAGACCATAACAAGTTCTTGTGATGAATGTCATCTCGAAGAACCTCAAAGGATAAATGAAAGAAAGCAGCAAGCAGAGTTTGGGCTCTATAATGTTGGTAAGTAGTAGAAGGAATTGGAGCCTAGTAAGGAGCAAAATGCTGGTTCTCGAAAAGGGTGAGTTTCAGTTCTTCAACCCAGTTAGGATTGGAGGGCAGGGAAGGAGCAGTTGGGTCCTCTCCAAATGAAGGTGGGAACTTAAGCTTGTTTACACATTCTAGCCAATTAGAGGAGCAAAGTTTTGCATTTTTGGCTAAGAGTGAAGGACTGATTCCCAAGGCTTCAACAGGGTGTGAAGTCCTTTGCACTATTCTGGACGGCAAAGTGGAAGTATATCATGCCGAAAGTAAGTTGTCCTCAAGGTTGCAAAGATGATTGAAGGGGACGTATGGATATATTACAGAACTGCGCATGGAGGGATGAATTGCAGTGGGATCATCAAATTCGGGAAATTGATGGTAGATTCGTTTCCTTGTTTAAGGTATTTCCAAAAGACTTTAAAGCAGCTTCATCCCATGTAGAGAGTTTTGGAGCAGATAAAGAGCTTCCAAGATCCATTTGTGCAAATGCTTGGTCCAGAGGTTCATATGGTGCAAAAGCTTCCATAACTTGTATAAATGGGAGTGGGTAAATGTGGCCAATAAATGCATGAAGGTTCTTTCAAGGTCGGTCATCATTGTTGAATACCTCCTCGTATGCTCGATCAATGTAAGAGAAGGCTTGATTGGCCATTGGAGATGTATCAGTCTTTTCGTATTCACAGATAGTGAAGGGAATGTTCAAAGTGTAAGAAAGGATTTAATGAAGTTCAGTGCTTCATTTGTAAGAAGACGGTTATACTTCAGCCAAGTCCATGCACGTCCTAGGACGTGGACAAAGTGCATTGGTCCACTAATATCATCAAGTATTGGGTATATTAGTGCGAGGGGTAATGTTGGCTACATATTTTGTACAAACCAATTGCAGCTTAACACGTGGCATGAAAAGGGTAATTTGGGGAGTTAATGCAAGTCTCCAACCAGCGACGGACACGTGGCAATTCATATTGGTAACGGTTAGTTTGTGTCGCATGGAAGCAGTTAGAAGACGCGAAGTGACGTGGCCCAACAGTTACTCACAATTCAAATTCAAATTCAAGAGGGAAGCCCAACTGCAAAGAAGGCGTAGTGGTGTAAAAAATTAATGGTGTTATGCATATAACAACCTTCGTAATCCAAAATCGTGAACTATCATGATTTTCACAAATAATAACATAATGTGGAAAATAAATAACATACCCGGATCAATTATGAGAAACCTTCAAGTGACCCAAATTTAATTGAACATAAACCTAATAATAATATTAGTGGAAAAAGGTTTCTCTCTCTTGACCCTATTTAGAATACATTGAATTCAAAATTATTTTGATGGGTAGTCTGAATGTCCTTTTATAGGTAGAGAGAGGATCAGTTTCCTTATTCAACAATGATTCCACTTTCTCATCAAAGTAGGATACTTGGAAAACACTCTTCTTTATTTACCAATTGATTGTAGCAAAAAATATGAAATCATAATCCTGTCAAATCTCTAATTCATATTACCATATCATGTGGGTCAATATAATGATTAAATAAATAATTTAGGCTACATTCTCCCACTTGGCCCATATGAGAACTTACGTCAAGATTTAACAAGGTTAACATTAGGCGCGCAATAAACCATATTCAATATTACCTTTAATTTGGTTATCATCATAATGATATAATTAAATAGTTCACTAATATGAGTCATGGCGGTTCTACACCAATAGTACGATATAGTCCCTTCCATATACTACAACATTAGCAACTAGTTTAACATAGCCCTTTAAATGAAGAGTATAAAGAGGTCCAACGATAATGTCTTTTATGAAAGACTATTCCTGTTGTCATTCATTCATTCTCATATACGCACGTACTCTTTTGATAACAGGAAATATATCACAAAAACAATTAATGAGATCTCAATGTGTCAAATAACACAATTAATCATAAACAACTGTTATGGATTACATTCAAGACCCAATTGGCAAGTTTCTTAATTGTCTTTAAGAGTAATCCCTTCATCAATAGATCTGCACTTAAAAGTTATATACTTATATGTTTTATTGACACTTTCTGTTTCTGAAATTCTTCTTTAACGATAAAGTATTTCAATTCTATGTGTTTAGCATCATTAGAATACTTGTCATTCTAAGAAAATAAAACAATTGCGAAATTATCACAATAAATTCTCAACGACTTGGCAACAAAAGTCGACAATCCCAAGTCTTGAGATCAAGTTTCACAATAACAATTCATGAATTGTGGTCTCAAAGCACACCATAAATTCAACTTTCATAAAGGATACTTATGATAGTTGGTTTTACACTTTTCTTAATATTGCTCCTCCACATAATAGAAACAAAGAACCAAAAGTGAATTTTCTACTATCAATATATCATCTAAAGTTTGAATCTAAGTAGCCAATCAATTCAAGATTATTAGACTTCATAAATGTGAGCAAGTAATCTTTTATTCCTTATGATTACTTTATCACTTCCTTATTTAAGCATTAAGCTTCTTACAATAAATGTATAAAGAATTGTTTCCATTCTAATTGATTTTATAAAATTTTTGCATAAGATTGGATTTATTTCCTTTCAGAATATGGATAACTTTATGTGAATATTCTTTCATTCTGAATCTCTATAGAACTTTTAATATATACCTTCTGAGACAATCTCAACAATTCATGTAATTCTCTCAGAAATATTTCAATTTCTATCACATAGATTGTCTTACTAATATATTTCATTTCAAAATTCTTAAAAAGAAATTTCTTTACTCATGTAATAAATCACATACATTATTGACAACTAAAATACCATCAACATACAAAATCGTAAATATAAACTTGCGCCCACTGATCTTTGGATATGTACACTAACCAAAAATGTTTTCTTTAAATCCAAAGGAAAAATAGTATCATAAAACTTGAGATATAATTTTTAAAAAGCTTGTTTAAGTCCACAAATTGATTTTTTTTAGTTTGCAAGTCACATTTTCATTTTTCTCAATAGAGAAATCTTTGAGTTGATCTACACAAAAATTTTCATCTAAACTCTCTTTTAGAAAATTAATTTTCACATACATTTAATACAACTTAATATCATAATGAGTTACTAATGCCATAATGATTCTAAATCAGCCCTTTAAGATACAAGTGAAAAAAGAATATCTCATTGTAATCAATGTCTACTTTCTGAGTAAAATCTTTGGCCACATATCTAGCATTATATCATTTTATATTGCCCTTAGAAAAATAAATATTTTTGTATCATTAGGCAATTCAATGAAATCCCAAATTTCATTCTGGTCCATTGATTTCAACTCATCATTTATGACATCAATTCATTTAGTAGAATCAATACTTTCTATGATTTGTGACAATAACACCGAGTCTTTACTTATCCCAATATTATAATAAGATTGTTATAGATATACCACATAATCATTCGAAATGACAAATCTCTTTACCTTATGGGATCTTTTTAATATTATTTCTCGTGATTCTTCTACAACTTTTCATTGGTGATAATTACGTTATGGAGTAATGTAAGAGCCCGAAATAATCTTCTCGTATAATCCTGTTGATCAAGTTTGCACTCCTCCAAACATCGTCGCTTTGTCACCTGAAAACACAAACGTGAGCTAGCCGGCGGGTGTGTGCCGGAAACCTCTCCGATGCCTAAGTCAGCAAATAGACAATAGACAAAAAGTTGTGTTTTTGTGAGTAAAAATTGTGATACCTGTCCATAGGTCCTGTCATGAGCTTTTATTGATTCTGCCTGGCATAATCCTAGTAGGACTTCAACTCTCTTTAGCAGAGTCCTCCTAGGAATCACAAAGATAATGCTTATCTTTTTAGATCCTCCCCACTGCTTAACCAAGTGAGATGGTCCTACCATGGTCTGGTAGCCAAACAACCGAGCTAACACCGCCGTGCTTTATAACAGATTTAACTGCATTCACTTAGCTCGGTTCCGCCTTGTCCTCATCCAGCTCGGTTCTCTCCTACCTATATCTCGGGCTAGAGCACCGAGACTAGGCTACTGGCTCACAACCTTAGCCAAACAGACGAGATCAAGGACCGGGCTATGCAAGCCGCTGCCTCGGCCCATAGCTCGGTCGATTTCTCACTTGATCCTAGCTCGGCCCATGTTCAAACATAAATTACCCTCTCAATTGCCCCTTAATTCCATCTGCAATGCATGATTTGGGATTATTCTTCACCAATCGAGCTAAAACATCCAAGCTAACCGAACTAAAATAAGTAATTCCACCGAGATTAAAATATTCAATACCACCGAGCTAGATTAGCTCGATCTTTAGTTCTGTACCTGCCATAACCCGTTGCTTCACGAACCTGACATTATGTCCTATTTGTGACATGTGGCACATGTTTATTGATTCTTCAAACTGCGACAGCTATCCCACATTTATCAAAAAACATTTGAAAAGTCCCGCCGTTTTTGTATCTATTCAAAACCCATTTTCCGAATCACATCCTCACTGTTCATCTTTTTCCCTTCTGTGCTTCTGAGACCTGCTCCTGCTTCTGTGCTCCAGTCCCTTCCCCTTTACTTTCTCTCTTACTGGCTGGGTTTTGTTCTTATGCTCAAAACTCGTAAGTTTTTCAACACCTCTTTCCAATATTCTTTTGTACTTATTTTTGCACCTTTATTGTTTAATTCATCATATATATATGCATGTGTATCCATAACTGAGTGTTTAAGCAAATACCACCACCCAAAAAACCTCATGCCTGTGCCAAAAAACTCACAACCCAGATTTCGAATCAATGTCAAACACGATTTTTGATCCAAAAATCGTGTTATGACTGAGCTAGTAACCTGTTTACAACCTTCAAGGCTGTATCTGACCGAACTAGGACGCACTGATCACCGCCCAGGCTAAAAAACAATGAGTTTGGACTTCGCCACATGGCCGAACTATGAAATAGTCCACAGCCGAGCTAGGCTTTCTTTTAACTTGCCCTTTTACTTAGCCCAGTCCAGTTGTTTGGGCATAACACTTCTTTATTTTCACTTTGCAGTCTCAACTAGGTTGGCCAGGCACACCTCTAGCACTTTGCCCCTGGGCGTTTTTGCTCAACCGAGCAAGGAGAATTACATCGGCATCGAGCTAGGCCGTCGCTCCTAATCTTAACAAAACCATATCATTAAGTTTCAATGGGTAAATACCAGTTCCTAGTGGACTCACCTAGAGCCATAGTGGAATTCTGCCGAGACTACAATATTCCTGATGACGTCTACCTCTCTCTAGCCGAGCTAGACACCACACCTTGGGGCAAACCGGGTTTCGTTCCCTTCACCGTGATATCTATCGTAGAAGCAGGGCTTCAATTCCTAGTACAACCCCTTGTATGCGAATTCCTTTGCCAAAAAAGACTGTGTCCAACTCAACTTTCCACAAATACTTATAGAATAATAAACGGCATCACCGAGCTAAACCGCCGGCTCGGCCTCAACCTCGGATTGGCCGAGTTATTCCACCAATATTCACTCGGCCAAAATGACGACGGTTGGGTGTACTATCTGAGGGTAAGAAAAGGTCGAGAAAAAATCGTAAAAAACACACCGGACAAAGATCTAAATGATGACGACTTCCTCTGGGTTTCTGGTAATTTTGAAGACCAAGAAGTCAAAATACCGAGGTACAATATAAACTGGAATAAAGGAACTGCTGGTAAGAATACTCCAGTTCATTTTCCTTTGCTCTTCCAGCTTACTCACCGTGCTAACCCTTTGTCTTTTCTTTCTTGTAGATTTGAACCAGCTAAAATCACACTATACATACGCTAACTAGGACGCCTTTCAAGCTGCACTCTGGTACCATCACCGTGATTAGGCCGAGCTTGTAAACTTTGAGCCGACCTACTGATATAGCGGAAAGAGGAAGACCAGAGTCACCGACTTCCTTCTAAAGCCTTCCCCGGAGCCAGATCCCACTCTTCCACAAATCAACCTGATTCCTCTAACCGAAGAACAAGAATGGCGAAGAGGAGGGTAGTGCGAGCACTTATCACCGAGCAGACCTCCGGTGAAGTGCAAACCGGGCTGGATTCGTCCCGCCAGCACCGCAAAACCATGGTAGCTCTTCCAACCGCAAGGGCCTTAACATCTCGGCCGAGCAAGCGCGCACGTACTATTTTGACCGAACCACAACACCTGGTCGATGAGGAGGACATCGTGCTTCCTGAAACTACGATGCTGAGCCCTGAGCCCGTGCACTCTAACCAAGCAAGCCTTTCAAAATGGGCACCAAAAATAACTTATAAGAACCGCGCTATCTCGAACACAGACTTGGTGGTTGCTGACAAGGACCACACGCTTGCCTTCAACCTTGCCAAAAGCGTGTGTCTGCTAGCAGACATGGAACACCACGACCACTTGACCGAGCTAAAAGCCATCTGCTCGGCCACTAAATCAATGGTGCTTGTAAGTGCTCCACTCTATTTGTTTTCCATTTTACACTTTTGTTTGCTTGGTTTTAACATAATCGTGACCTCTCTTTCTGCAGGCCATGCAGAAGAACCACATTACCCATAAGCGCATGCTAGAGCTTTGCAAGACAGTGCGGCTGGCCGTGGCAGATGCCAGCGCTAAGTTAGCCGAGCTGAACAAGGCTAAGCAAAAAATGACTGAGCTCAAATCCGAGAACGCACGGCTCACCGAGCTGGTCAACGCGGCAGAAGCGGACAAGCAGAAGGCGCTGGCCGAAAGGAAAGACCATTACCTGTGCGAACTGGCCAAGCTTGAAAAGAAGAAAGATGCTGAGATCACCGTGCTAAAAAAGAACATGCAAGACGTTGAAGACTGTGGCTATAAAGAAGAGGAGGCCACCTATGTCTTGTAATATGAAGCTGCGAAGGACATCTTCTTCAAATGTGGATGGAAGGCCACTGTTATGAAGCTCGGTCTGGGGGCAAGAAGCCGAGATCTTCTAGAACCCTTCCCCTCACTTCATTCGAAGTTATATGGTAGACTACGCCAATGCCATACAACAGAAGTTTCTCCAAGAGGGGAGGAGGAAGAAGGATCCCCTGATCTAGACAATGCCCCACCTATCCTTAGTGATCACGGTCTCCAGACAGCTCGGATGGAGCTACCGGTGTCAAGTACGGCTGAGGGGGCACCTATGACCGACCTACCCGCTGAAACTGGCCTACTGAGTAGCGAAGCTCGGGTTGATCTGGATGTTGATCTGGATAATCTTTTCACTTGATTTTGTTTTTTCTTTTGATATTTTTCTCTCAATGAAATTGTAACCAGGCTCAAGCCCCTCCTTTTGTAATGAACGTTTTGAAATAGAATGAAATCTGCTATTTTCCCAACTATTTGTTCGGTTATTATGCTCAAACCTGCCAACCTTCTTTAGCCTAGATCCTTATCTCGGCAGAAGGAGAGAATTATGTGTTAGCCAATCCTGCCAACCTTCTTCAGCCTAGATCCTTATCTCGGTTAAAGAGAGCTAAATGTTCGTCATACTTGCCAACTATCTTCAGTCTAGATCCTTATCTTGGCTAAAGAAGAGAAATAAATGCTGGTCAATCCTGTCAACCTTCTTCAGCCTAGATCTTTAACTCGGCTGAAGGAGAGAGCTATGTGTTGGTCAATCCCACCAACCTTCTTCAGCCTAGATCCTTATCTCGGCTGAAGAGAGCTAAATGTTGGTAATACCTGTTGTAGACACCCCATTTTTGACCATCCTCAAGACTTGGACGTCATCCTTTGAACACTCGATGATCATCCATGCTCGTGTTCGTTTTGAGTTCCTAGAGGTCTTGGCCGCGCGCCTTGCCTCAAGATCTCTCAACTTGACTGTTTTGTGCTTGGTTGTGGACCAAGCACTTGTGTTTTTGCTTTTGACGGAAGAGGATGGCTTGTTGGCCATCCCCTCAACCCATCGGCTAAGGCATGATGCCATCGGCCAAAAGTGTTGGCCGATCGGCACTTTTTTTGGTCGGTCGGCACTTATGTTGGTTGATTGGCCATATTTTCTGGCCGAACCCTGTTCATTTGCTTTTTGCAGATATTTTATGCCAGCTGTCACAGCTGGCATGCATAATTCACCCCCTCCATACACGTGTATGGAGGGATTTACCCCTTGGCTTAGCTTCTCCAACAAGCTTAGGAATTGAACTTCTATAAAGAGGGAGCCCCTCCTCCCTTCTCAGAGGTTCAAAAAATTCAGTCTTGAGGGATAGATATACTTTTGTATCTATATTCTTTTGTTTGACCTTGTTTTGTGCTCTAAAGTGTTGTTTTGTCTTACTATTATACACAAACACACACTAGAACACCATCCTCTTGGAGCTGGGGTCCCTTGAGGTTGATTTCAGAGTTCTTGAGCTGGTTTTAGTCAGAGGAAGTTGTTGGAGCTTTGTTCTTGAAGGTGGTCTTCAAGGGTGAGCAAACTACCTTTTGATCCCCCATTCTTGCTTAAGCTTTTAGACCTTCTTGCTTATTGTTTTAAGCTTAACTCTAAACTGCAAAAAGTTCTATTTTTATGTGCTTGAGACCTTTGTTTGAGGTCACTTTTTGGTTTGGGGTTGTTTACCCCCTCTTAGGCCTTGTTTGGCCTTGTTCTTGTGCTTTATTTTTAAGCTTTGGGATCACCTTGTTTAGGCCATCCCACCACCGAAATCCAGTGGTGGGGATGGTGTTTTAAGGTCCCAAAAAAGGAGAGGGTCATCCCCTCTCCTTGTGTCTTCAATACTTGCTTTATATGCCTCATGAGTGAACATGTTTGTTAAGCTTGTGTTAGCTTGTATCTTAGAATGTATTTGTGGTTATTTTGTTGAGGCTTACCACTTTTTTTGCTTGGTTTGGTCACTCCATGCATGGTTTATACACTTGTAGTGTAAATCACACACACTAGTTTTATATGCTTCATGAAGTAGCATGTCATTCTAGCCTATGTTGTGTCCATTTCAGCATGTTCTTGGGCTTATTTCACCATGTCATACCTCTGTTAGGGTTTGGTTTAATAGCTCCTTGCATGCTCCATGCACTTGTAGTGCATTTCCATGAAGTAACCTAATGTGTCTCATGCATTTGGACCATCATTCTTGCATGTTTTGGCTTAACTTTAAGAAGTTTTTGTCCATGTTGTAGCATGCTTAAACTCTGATTTTGGTTGTTTTGGCTATGCATGACATGCTTTGTATAGCCCTAAGGCATCCTAGCTTGTTAGCTTCAAGTGTCCAAGTCACTAGCATGCATTACTTGGCTCATTTCAATGATTTGGCATAATTTGTTATGATATTTCAGTCCATGTTTCATGCTCATACACTTGCACCTATCACTCCTTTAATGCTTTAAAGAGTTGATGTTTTATGCCTCATGAATGGACCATTGTGTATGCCTCCATGCTTAGACCTTTGGGATGCCATCTAGGTGGGCTTTTGGATTTATTTTGACATACCATAACTCTGATTTTATTGGTTTAAGTCATGCCATGTGTGGTTGTAATAGGTGTAGTGTAACATCCCTTTGGTAGCCTTGCATGCCTCATGCTTTTGGTGTTGTGTTCTAGCTTGTGTTGGCTAGTTTCGAGTATGTTTTTGGTCTTGTATTGACCTGTCTTGGGACTGTTTTGATAGCCCTTGGCCCTTTGGGGCTTGCCTCGTATGGCCATGGTTTGAGTCCCTTGGCTAGTTTTAAGTTTTAAGCCTTCTTGCATGATTTGCTTGCTTTGATTGCTCAGTTTGGCACCTTTCCATGTGTGATTTCAGAGCTTACCATGTTTGTCACATGTCCATATTTGTCCCCGTTTAAGTGTTCTTGAAAGTTGCCCTCCCATGCCTAGGTGATAGGCCATCACATGTTCATGTTTGTATGTGCTTTTGTCTATCATTTCTTAGCATTTTGGCCACTGATTTGGGTACGTTTAAGAGTTGTCCACTTTAGTTTAAGTCCATCTTTGCATGTTGTTGCATGCTTGCTTCATTTTGCATGTTGTTGCATGCCATGCATGTTTACATGTGTAGGTTGTATGCCTATTGCATATTAGATGCATTGCATGATCTTGTTGCATACTTGTTGCATGCTTGAGTTGCTCGCATCATGCTTGCATGTTTGCATTGCATTATGTGTGCATCCCTTGCCTCTTAATCAAGCATGATAAAGGTTGGGGCCCCTTATGTGTTTTGTGCATTTCATTTGATATTGAATTGCACACTTGGCTCCTTTGGCCATCATGCATTGGAATGCGTGATTGGTGGCCCAAGGGTCGAGAACTACCCTCCTTTGAGTCTTAAACATGATAAGGGGTGTAGTTGCAAACATTGTCTTGTAAATGTATTGCCATGCTCTGTTTGTCCTCTGCTATAGCAAAAGGAGTATTTTACAGGACGAGATGGCCGGTCGGCTATCTTCAGTGCCGGTCGGCTACAAATGTCTGGCCGAGAGATTTATTTTTGGTCGATGACTAGTTTCCCTTGGCCGATGGCCTTATCTTTTGGCCGATGGCCTCTCAAAGTGTCCTTGAGGTGATTCAGAATCATCACAGAGAATTATGCAGTTTTCAAAGGTGAAAAATAGTGCAAACAGAGGCAACATGAGGCATGACAATGAATTTCCGAGCGAAGCCGACCAAGCATGCATTTGTTCCTCTTCCTGAGGCTGCTTTACTGTTTTCATCGCTTAATTAATTTGTTTAATTAGTTAAGCATTGTGTAATAATTAATTAGCTTGTAAGTTAGTTAATTAGTTGATTTGTATTATTCTTTCGGTCCCTCCGTCGAGAGGGCGCAATTGTTGTAATAAGCGTGCGTGTGTGTGATGCATGTCTTCCAACCCTACTTCTTTCTCCCTTTTACTTAACCGCTTATGATGGTTAGTTTTAGGGCATATTTCATTTAGCATACCTTATGCTTGCATGTTTGCATCCATCCATCTGTATTACATGCACCAGGCTCGGCGCATCATACTAACTGCATTGTATTTCAATTCCTACTTTAATACATGTATCGAATTGTCGTATCTCATATGCCATCTTAGAATAGCTGAGCCTATTCTAGTTGCATTTTGCCTGTGTTGCATTACCCATCTTGACATGAATTAGGATCATGCATTGATTACTAACTAGTTCTTTGTTTTGGCTCGGAGTACACTGTGAGTGTTTATGCTTTAGCATCTTGCATGTGTGTAAGTGTTTCCATGACAGCATGGTTGCCATGAGGCTAATTGCTTATGTGATATAACTGCCTGAATGCCTGTGGGTGAAGGTTGGATTACTTGAATTGGAACGATTCATTGAAATCCGTGTTTTAGCCTACTTGCGAGTAGCAAACTTAAACCATTTCCAAACAAACAGATATGCGATGCTTTGTTCCAAATTAGACGATCTAGTCTATACTTGTGTGTTGTGCGCATCACATAGTAATTTTAGCTAATAAATCGGAATGAGAACGCATGTGTTTTCAAAAACAAGATATCATGCTTAGTACAGGCCGATCTTTGATCGGGCGAGCGGGGGTGCTCATTGCATGACCTTCCCCAATCGTACCCAAGCCGAGGCAACTTTGGTGATGACGGACACGTGGCCTTAGGCAACGAGTCAGGGTTTCCTAAATTTCCCCAAAAACAAAATATTTAGGTGGCGACTCTATATCTGGAAAAGCAGTCCATGTTCGGCACTTCTTTACAAAAATCAGTTTTCCAAAACGATTTGCCGTATTTAGACTCTTTGGTGATTTATCGGTCTTGCATTGCACTTTGCAAGACTAGATTCAGAACTGTGACATTTGAGTCCGAACTGTAGTATGCTAGAGAACAAACGAGATTTCGCGCCTTCGCAAAGCGCGGAGCTTCAGGAGTCCTCGGGGCGCGTCTACAATTTCTGGCGACTCTGCTGGGGAATTAGAGAACTTGACTCAAACTCCTGATATCTTGTTTTGATTACACTTATGTGTTTCTTTGCATTGCATTTGCATTGGTACGCCTAGGACACTGTGTTTGCTGTATGCTATTCCTGAATGGTTTGCCGGAGGCTCACTTTGAGAAGCGTGCCATAAGGCTGACCGGTTGCGGGCTCTGCCATGACGGGAACACAAACCCCGGTTTTTACTGGGGCACCCTTTTGACCATTCGACCTAGTGCATATCGGAATCCATAGTGACTATTCCAAACTAGGACAGGTTGCTTACCCGATTGTAGGTTGTTTTGAAACCGCTGTGTGCGTAATGAAACCCTAGCTCTTGACAAAATAGGATAGGGAAACCCTACCCCAACATAGGGGTGTTTTGGCTCTCACTTGCTTGCTATGTGCTTTTAGAGTGTGTCTCTACAGGAATGCATGTATCAATTTGCAAGTCTGGGTATCAGACCTGCGGGCATCAGTACTTTGAGGATCAGTTATATCTGCGGGTATCAGATTCATATTTGGGGCAGTGATTTTGGGAACAGTGATCAGTGGTTGAGAACAGTTCATTCAGCTTGTGTTTGCCAACTGTGTGTTGTCTTTATTTAAAGCTGTTATGCTATCCATTTTTCTGTTCATTATTTCCTTATTATGCTTTATTTATCTTTTTTCAAGGTAGTTTAGCACCATTGCATCCGACCAGGTAGATATCCCCCGAGCACTCTGGGTTAAAGGTCGTAGACTTAATCGATCTTGGGATTTGATAGACGGATAAGCAGTGTTCCTTTCTTTACCCCGGTTACCAGACGGAGGTCAAAAAGGCGCAGTGTATCGGTATATCGGTCGCCAGATCAGTGGTCTACCCCACCAGTAAACAGTCAGGCTGAGGTTTCAGTTTTTGTTGCAGGGACAGGTATATCAGTTATTCAGTTAGATCAGCACAATATGGCAGGCTTGGAGGAAATGGTGCGTCAGCTCCAAGAGAGTATGAAAACCATGCAGCAGGACGCTGCCCATCAAACAGAATTTGCCACACGCCAGGCCAAGGTTATGGCCCAACAGGCAGAGGTAGTTACCAGGCTACAACAGCAAACTGGAGCATCTGCTTCGCACCAGGTTCCTCCCCCACCAAGAGTTCCCATACTCGGGGAGACAGCTAACATCCAGGATGATATGGACATTCCAATCGGGCCGGCTCCGCCTCCAATCTTACCCCAGCTATCCAAAGCACAGACTAACCTACCAGATTCTCCCTTTGAGTTTGAGGTGGACCCCATAGCGTTAAAAGTGAGCAAGCTAGAAAAGCTGTTGAAGAAGTCTCAGGGTGTGAAGTCCATTTCGGATATTGAGGATGGGTATACTGACTCGGCCGTGACTCTGTCGGACTGATTTAAAATGCCGCACATAGACCGTTTCGACGAGTCTGGAGATCCTATGGTGCATTTGCGACTGTTCTCTGATATCTTAAGGCCGATGGGCCTCTCTAGATTGCAGAAACTTTCTCTGTTTGGCCGGACCCTGTCGGGTGTAGCGACTATTTGGTATGCAAAACTGGAGGATTCCGTCAAGAGGAACTGGGAGGAGATGGCCGAGGCCTTCATAGCTTAATACTCCTACAATACACAGATTGAGGTCACAACCCGTGATCTTGAGATAACTAAGCAGGAGCCCAAGGGGAGTTTCTCCAATTTCGTAACCCGTTGGAGGGCCAAGGCCTCGATGATGACCATTAGGCCCGTTGACAAAGATCCAGCCCAAGCTCATGCAGAAGATGATCGTTCTCCCTCTCCCCACCTTTGCAGATCTACATGAGATAGGGGTGCAGATCGAGGATGCTATGAAACAGGGTCTGATTGACCAAGACAGAGAATAGCCCTGGAGGGCATTCAACCACGGTACAAATGCAGGCACAAGCAGTGCTACAGCTACCAGATCTTCAGATGTGGGAATGGTCACCACCACCACCCCAAGAACCATTGTAGCAACACCATTCACCGGTGCGTCTGGAAGTAATCCACAAATAACCAAGTATTCACCCCGAGGCCAAAGAACCTTCACCCCACTATACATGCCCCTGTCCAAAGCTCTGGGGGTTTTGATCAGGAAAGGGCACTTGAAGCCCCTAGAGCCGTGGCCGTTACTAGATAAACTCCCTACTTCCCATAACCCAGCCAAGTACTGTGCCTTTCACCAACAGCATGGTCACGACACCGACCAATGCTTTCGATTGCGTCGTGAGATTCAGGATCTCATTGACAACAGGGTGATCGTGCCTCCGGAAAAACCGAATGTCACAACCAACCCTCTCCCACCACATAACCAAGCTCCACCTCCCAAACACATCAATTTGATCCAAACTGGGGTTGTGTCATACGACCCTAACGTATATATCACCCCTTGTCACCTACCCAAGCCGGAGGTGTTCATTCCAGACAGCATTGACTTGTGCATGTTGGACATCTCCCAAACCCAGCCTGAGACGGTGGTGGTGGCTATCGAAGATAGAATTGGGTCGACTGCTGGGGCAGATGATTGTAATTATACAGAGCCTGAGGGGTCTGCGAGCTTCATGTACAACCCGAGCAATTACATTACATCAGCAGGCCAGGCTAGGCCAAATGTGGAATTGCCAGCAGGAGCAGAGATTTGTGTAGTACTGGAGAATGGACCTAATTAGGGGCTAGATGACCTAGCGAATCTGGAAAAGGACATTGCTAACCTTCAGTTTTTCGACGAGCAGGACTCAGGGGACGTGGTAGTCAATTGGTTTGATGAGTCAGCAGAATCTACTGGGTGGCTTGACGACCAGCCGGATGTTGTTGAACAACCTCAGCTAGAATAGGATCGGTCAGGGATGGGGATATCAACAGTGGCTGGAAGGGCCGGGAATCAATTTGCATCGCCGGAGAGCACCGGTGTTAAGAATTTTGCTCAGAACACGGACAGTTTGGGCATGGAAGAGACTGAACAGCAAGCCACACTGAAACAGTTTGAGCAGGAAGGGATCGAAGATTCTGAGAGGGCTAGAAAAGCCAAATCCCCTGCAGGGACGGAACATGCTGCGGGTACAGGAACGGAAGGTGCTGTGGGCACAGGAATAGTTGTAACGGAGCCGGACCGGTGTCTATCGACTGCCAATGGCATGTGGTGGGAAGATGATGTTCTATGTCTTGCTCACACAGATGAGGACTGGGGGAATAACTAGCCGGATGATACCTGGTACATTGGCGAAGTTGACCACATGACTAGGAGCGGGCATTATTTCAAGCCCCCGCACTTAGATCAACCAGAGGCGTCCGAAAAGGATAGGGATGCAGACAAGTAGAAAGAAAAGCTGCTCAAAGAGGAGGCTATGCTGAAACAACTGAAGAAGATACAGGCAAACATCTCTATTTGGGGACTGCTTATGGCTTCAAGAGTACATAGACAAGCTGTCCTTTCTACAATGGACAAAGCCAAACTTTCAATAGACACCACGCCTGAGCAGCTGGTAGGATTGGTTTTTTTGGGAGAAGCTTCCTCGACGTTGACCTTTTCTGACAAGGAACTGCCACCTGAGGGCACAAACCATAACAAACCTCTCTACATCTCTGTGGAATGCAAAGACAAGTGGGTACCAGTGGTTCTTGTCGATACAGGATCCGCTATTAACGTGTGCCCGTCAAGGACAACATATGCAATTGGGTTGAAGCCTGCGGACTTTGAGCCAACTGCCCAGGTGATAAGGGCCTACGACAATACTAGCAGAGAAGTGATGGGGACTGTGAAGATCCAGACACAGGTTGGTCCAGGACAACACGAGATTGACTTTCATGTCTTGGACGTTCCCGCAACCTTTAATCTACTCTTGGGGCGACTGTGGCTGCACCAGGTGAAGGCGGTCTCTTCCACTTTGCATCAGATGTTAAAATATCCCCACGGGAAAGGGATGGCTATAGTTTTTGGGAATTCTTCAATCCATCCACCGCCAAAGGTCCCGGATCGTACAGAACATCTTAGCTATTGATGAGGGGTTGTATATCAGCGCACAGTCAGTGTACCTCATGAACAAGCTTCAGCACATCCCTGGGATGGGACTAGGTAAAAGTGGCCGGAAGGGCATTACTGTATCAGCCGAAGTGCCACACAACCCACATACCTTTGGCTTAGGTTATTTGCCTACCAAAGAGGACTGGGTAAGAAAGGGCAAAGAGATGGCTGGAAGAGCCAGAGCCAAGCAGACCGAGAGGCATTTTGATTTGATGCATCAGCCTATTCAGGGCACCTTGAACAGACGCTTCGTCCGGGAGGGGGAAGATTTTCCATTCTGCGGCTTCCCAGAGCCATGGCTAAACGCAGAGAAGAGGCGCTTGCCGGGATTTGAAATCTTTTTCGACTTGCAGATATCCGGGGATGCTGTTGTCAAGAAGCAGACAGACCCATTAGCTAAGTTTGAGCAGTGTAAGGAAGTGGATTCTGAGAGCACCGAGATTGAAATGGGAGTAGCACTGGCTTGTCTACTATCAGATCCTTTGATCGTATATGAGTGCTTAGGGGATGATCTCTCAGTGTCTATGATTGGGAATGAAGCGGCTGCAAGCCTATCTTCAAGCATTTTGGATGCATCCATCGCACCCTCCCTCATCTGGCAGTACGAGAAGGGATTTTTATCGAGCAGCACCGGGTCAGGTAATGAGCCGGAATCTAATTCCACTGAGTCTGTAGAGTCGGAATTAGGTTCCAGCTCATCTGAGTCTGAGTCCGGTATTCCTGGGGATGACAACCCGGATGCCATAGTCCTGTCTAGGTTGTCTTTTTCTTTCTCCTTTGAGTTTGTTGTAACAAAGGGATCAGATGGACTGAATGAAATGATTAATGAGAATTGTGCGGCTGTGGCCTTTGATTACTTTTCTGTGCCCTTGATTTATTGCATTAATTCAGACTTTCAAAACTTCGATGAAAACGACGAGAAAGAAATTTCTCCGGTTTTGAAACATTTGCTAGAACAAGAGCAGGAAAGGTTTGTAAAACCGCTGGTTGATGAAATCACCTAAATTAACGCTGGTACTGAGAAGGACCCGTGGTTGGTCCAGATCGGGTCCACGTTGTCTTCGGAGGAGCGCGAGCGCTTAGTCGCTTTATTAAAAGATTTCAAAGATGTTTTCGCATGGTCCTACTAAGACATGCCTGGAATCCATCCTGAGATTGTACAGCACCGGATCCCTCTTGACCCAGAGGCCCGACCTGTCAAGCAGAATCTCAGAAGGATCCGCCTAGACTAGGCTATCAAGATCAAAGAAGAGGTCACCAAGCAAATTGACGTAGGGTTCTTGTTGGTATCTAAATACCCAACTTGGTTGGCTAATATAGTTCCGGTGCCGAAGAAAGACGGCAGAATTCAGGTATATGTGGACTTCAGGGATTTGAACAAAGCCAGTCCGAAAGACGACTTTTCTTTGCCGCATATCGACGAGTTAGTGGACTTCACTACGGGGCATGCGTTGCTTTCGTTTATGGATGGCTTTTCAAGCTACAATCAGATTGTAATGGCACTCGAAGACTGGGAGAAGACTGCTTTTACCACCCGGTGGAGGACCTACTGTTATAGGGTGATGTCGTTTGGGCTGAAGAATGTTGGAGCTACATATCAACGGGCTGCGACCACGATATTGCACGACATGATCCACAAAGAGGTTGAGGTGTACGTGGACGACATGATTGTCAAGACCAAGGAAAGAGAGGGCCACTACACCGCCTTGCAAAAGTTCTTCTAAGGATCAGAGAATTTCGGTTACGGCTGAATCCTCAGAAATGTACGTTTGGTGTTACAGCAGGGAAAATGCTAGGGTTCTTGATTACACAGAGAGGTATCAAAGTCGACCCTTCCAAAATCAAGGCCATCTTAGAAATGCCATCACCAAGGACTGAAAAGGAGGTGCGAGGCTTTTTGGGTAAAGTGCAATTCATAAGACGGTTTATTGCTAAATTAACCTTGACTTGTGAACCACTCTTTGGTGTCCTGAAGAAAGGAACGAAGTTCCAATGGGACGACTGATGCCAAGCTGCTTTTGAACAGATCAAGCAATACTTACAGAACCCACCCGTGTTGTCACCGCTTGAGCTGGGGAAACCGTTGGTCTTGTATCGTTCAGTGACTGAAACTACAATGGGCTGCATGCTTGCCCAAGAGTCTGAGGACAAAGTGGAAAGAGCTATCTACTACCTAAGCAAGAAAATGCTGGACTACGAGACCTGCTACACTCTGCTTGAGAAGGCTTGTCTGGCCTTGGTATGGGCTGCCAAGAAGCTGCGGCACTACCTGTTAGCTCACTCCGTAATGCTGGTTTCAAGATTAGATCCCATCAAATATCTCTTCGAGAAACCAGCACGTACGGGTCGGCTAGCCCGTTGGTTGCTTCTGCTTTCCGAATTCGATCTGAAGTATGTGACGCGCAAGTCAGTAAAATGGAGAGCGGTAGCGAAATTCCTAGCCGATCACCCAGTGGACGGGGATGAAGTAGTTGATTACCTATTCCCAGACGAGGCTATTTTGCATGTCGAAGACGAAACTTGGACGATGTACTTTGACGGAGCGTCAAACCACTACGGGTATGGGATAGGGGTGTTGCTGATAGCACCCGACAATTCCCGCATACCCCTAGCATTCAAACTCCGATTCAAAGTCTCGAACAATGAGGCAGAGTATAAGGCATGTAGTGCCGATTTAGAAGCCGCCCTAGAACTAGGGGCAAAATGGTTGGATGTCATCGGGGACTCAAACCTTGTTGTATCTCAAGCTAAAGGAGATTGGAAAGTCAAAGAAGAAAAGATGAGAATCTACCACCAAACCTTGGACTTGCTGATTCCTCGGTTTGAGAAGTTGAACTTCGCTTATCTGTTAAGAGAGAACAACAGGTTCGCAGATTCACTAGCAACTCTATCTTCTGTGATAGACATCCCTTTTGGAGTCCAGATGCGTTCGATCATCATTGACCAGAAATTTGTGTCGGCCTACTAGTTGATTGCTGCCATGGATGAGGTTCAAGATGAGAACCCCTAGTATTACGATGTTTGGAACTTCTTGGAAAAAGAGGTGTATCCACCAGTGGCAAATGCCAAATATAAGAGGGCAATTCGAAGAATGGCTGCTCAGTTCATCGTCTGCGGGGGTAAATTGTACAAGAGAGGTCATCTCGGGATGCATAAACTATGTGCTGATGCTGAAGAATCGAAGCGCCTAATGGAGGCCATCCATGGAGGAGAGTGCGGAGCGCACATGAATGGGGTGATGCTAGCCCGGAAAATCCTTAGACAGGGTTACTACTAGTCCACCATGGAGGAGGATTGTATTGGCTTTGTCCAGCGATGCCACAAATGTCAGATCCATGCAAACCGCATGGACATTCCGCCGTCGAAGCTGTACAACATGACTTCGCCATAGCCGTTTTCAGTCTAGGGGATTGATATGATTGGACCTGTCACTCCGAAGGGGTCCAATGGGCATGAGTTCATTCTGGTCGCGATAAACTATTTTACAAAGTGGGTTGAGGCCCAGTCTTATGCGGTGTTGAAGGCTTCGCATGTTGCCAAGTTCATCAGGAACAACATCATCTGTCGTTACAGGGTCCCGAACGAGATCATTTCAAATAATGGTTCCCACTTCAAGAAGGAAGTGATCGACTTATTGGACAAGTACAACGTGTCTTTTCATAAGTCATCCACATATCGGCCGCAAACAAATGGAGCAGTTGAGGCCGCCAATAAGAACATCAAACACATACTGTAGAAGATGGTGGAAACCTACCAGGACTGGCCAGATAAGTTGCCATTTGCTCTATGGGGCTACCGGACTTCAATTCGAACTTCTACTGGGGCGACTCCGTATTCCTTAGTCTATGGGATAGAGGTCGTTTTACCTATCGGAATTGAGGTTCCGTCATTGCGAGTACTGGTTGAGTGTCAGATAGCTGAGGCAGATTGGCAGCAAAGCAGATTCGAAGAACTCATGCTCTTTGATGAGAGAAGGCTGAAAGCATTGTACCATGTTCAGGGTTATCAACGCAGAATGGCCAGGACTTTCAACAAGAAAGTTAAGTCCAGGAATTTGAAAGAAGGAGATTTGGTGCTCAAAGACAATCGAGCTCCCATCCACGACCTTAGGGGCAAGTTTAGACCCAATTGGACTGGTCCTTATATCATCAAGTCTATCTGGTCGGGCGGAGCTGTCGATTTGATGGACCTAGATGGCCTAGAGTTCTCCCAACCGATGAACATGGACAAGTTGAAGAAATATTTTCCCTGAGTGGCTCGCTAGGCTGGAAACCCAAAAGGCGACCTAGGCAAAAGTTAGAGCACATAAAATTTGAAATTATAAAAACTAAGCTCGCAAGGTTGAAAACTCGCAAAGGGCGGCCTTGGCAAAAGTTAGAGCGTAAAAGGTGAGGGTTAATACACGAGTGAACCTAAGCCGAACTACGTAAGGCTTGATTCCCATCTTTGGGATACGTAGGCAACTTCATCCTGAAGTCCAGCCATAAACACTTCCCCGATCAACTTTGTCCATGTGATCATGTTTGGTCATCTTTGTCTATTCTGCATTCAAGAGCTCGGTTGTAATCTCCGGTGTAGTGCTATTCAGACTAGGGGCAACTTTCCAGTTGTTTGGATTCGGGGTTGTGCATCTCAGTGACAGATCTCAGGCGTGTCCAGTTCTGATCCATATCAAAAATGGTTTTGAAAAGTTTTAATAAAAGTTGATTTTGTTCAAATTAATCTTTTTACAACTTAGACCATTTTTGGACCAAACGAAAAATTTTCAGTACCCACAACCTTCAATTTCATTGATTTCAATACAGGGTTCTCTTGCTCTTGAATACAAATTGAAGTTGCTTTTATTACATTTATAAAGAAAACTTGGAATTTCTGATTAAAGCAAATAAATCCGGGGCATAGTCAGGTGTTCCTGCATCCCCTTCCAGAGCTGGTCGAAGCCTCTGATGCCAAAGTGGGCCCTACCTGTGCCTCTTCATTGAGCCAATCTATGCACTCATTAGAGAGGGTGCAGCTGAAAGTGGGAGCGGGGGCCAGAAGCTCTCTCATCTTCCATGTTGTGGCATACCGAGCTAGTTGGGCTCCTTAGACCGAAAATGTAGTGGGGTACTCTATCCCCTCCTCCGGACAAGTCTGATCATGTCCAAACTGGCGCTGGAATTGGAAAGGAAAGTAAAACACGCAGTGTGTTAGGCCAATCAACTAGATCCCGGCCTGGCGAGTCATGCTGTAGCTCATCGCCGATAAGTTGAGCCAAGGGCAGTGCCAAACAATTTCTGTAGCGGACAAACTGCACATCTAGTTGTACCACCATCCCTCATCTGGAGCATCAACCAAGCGTCGTCGGAAGAAATAGCTGGGAGCTGAATATGCCGGATATGAGTCCACCACTCTCAACTTGTCCATCAACCATACCTGGGGGAGGGATGCAAAATGAGAGATTAAAGAATAGAGAGGTGTAAGTTGAGAGAAAAAGTAAGCAAAGGGTTTTGAGAAAAAAAAAAAACCGAGCCTGAGGGCCGAGTGATGTGAGAAACATATGTGAGACGGGATGAGAAACATTACCTGTAGTAGTAGTGGACTCCCCGCAAACCTAGCCGTCTCCCGGCGATGAAAAGCGTCTAATCCCATCAATGTTTCAACTAGCATCATGGCGATGCAACTTTTACCCTCTCTTAAGCCCTCGGCGACTTCAATCAAACGAGTGCTAAACCCACTGGAGCTTGGGGCAAGTAAGAAATGGGACAACATGCACAAGCAAAGGGCATGTCGCCGATAACCCTGCCAATGATGGTCGTCGTGGTCACCGGCATTAGAAAATCGACAAACCAAGCTCGGAATGTCCAGCTCTCCGTCGTGAATCAATGACCGAGCGTCATGCAAAGTAAGGCCGCACATCCTTCCTAAAGCTTGGACATGGCCGAACTGGAGTTGAGGCAAGATTTCTTCATCGCGCTCGGATTCCATTAAAGCTTGCAAATCCTCGAAAGTGGGACACATCTCTTGACCACCAAAGGTAAAGACGTGTGTTACCGGATTCCAAAACCTTGCCGTGGCATAGAGGAACGGAAAATGTAGCGGAGTGCGACCCAACGTGAATAGTGCATTTATGCCGAAACCCCAGAAATTTAGCCTTTCCGAGCCATCCAAGTTGGCAATCCAAGTTGTGAGATTTTGGACAAGAAATTCTTCCATTTGGTGCAAATCAGAGCTGAAATGAGGAAAACTACGAGGCTGAGGCTTTTGTAGAAGATAAGGTGTTGAGTGGAAGACAGGTGTCAACATTCTGGAGATTCTTGCCATTTTTGGCCGATCGGCCAAAAATAGTGTCGACCGACCATCGTTTTTGGCTGATCAGCTAGAAATGTTAGCCGATGGCCTTTTCCTTTGGCCGATGGCCTTTCCCTTTGTTCTATGAGCAGTCTATATGTTGAATATGCTGAGAATTTGTGATTGGTACCACTTCTAATGCCTTCCGGTGATGATTTTGCGAAGTCGCGCCTGTGTTACTTTAATTTGTTTATCGAGTTGTTATACATTTGCTTATCAAGTTGTATTTCGTATTCTTTAAGTCTTTGTTTTGCTTATCGAGTTGTAATTACACTTGGTTAGCTTGTCGAGTTCTTTGTTTTGCTTATCGAGTTGTTTTGTTGTTAGTTGGTTCATTACCTGATTGATGCAATTCGAGCGTTTGGTTTTCAAAACAAAGTTCAATCTCATTTACATTGTTATGAAATGCGATGCGATGCGATACGATGCATAGAATGTACAAATGTAACGCTTTTTGAACAAAACAGCTATTTCATTTCATCATATCATCTTTTGCAAAAAGTACATAGTTTTGAGGAAAATAAAACCTGCCTGAGGCAATACAATGTGCTTTAAACTACTAGCAAAAAGAAAACTAAAGCAAAAAAGGAGAAAAGCAACAAAATGTCTGAATAAAGCAGATCACCACTGCCAGCTCCGTAGTCTGAATCTGAGCTATCTCCAGCCTCACCCTGCGACGACCCTGCCTCCTCGTCAGAATCATCGGGGAAGGCTCCCGTAAACTGCTCTCAGCACGGGTGCGCCTGTGCCTGCCTCGACTGTGGATCGTCATCCCCCGCCTAACTCCCCATTTTCCTTGGGCAGGTACAGAATGTCCAGCCGGAGCACTCCCTGCGGCTAGTATTTGGAATGGGGCTTGAAAAGAACAGTGAGCAAATGCATCAGTTATGCTATGCAAAGCAAAGTATGAATACCGAATGTAGTGTATGTGTACATTATACGAATACCGTGAGCAATGCTGTAAGCAGTGTGTGAGTTACAATGTATGAATACTGTGAGTAGTGTATGAATGCAGTGAATGAATGCTGTGAGCAGCGTATGAATACAGTGTATGAATGCCGTATGTAGCGTATGAGTATAGTGTATGAAGGCCGTGGCTAGTGTGTGATTACAGTATGTCAAGTGCTGTATTGATAATGTGATGTGTCAGATCAATACGGAACAGAATATGCAAAGTTTTTGAAACTGAGGTTGAAAGAACTTACCGGGATACCGTAGATGGTGAGCAGGTCTATGCTCCGCTACAACATCCCCATCACTGAGGCCGTCAGCTTCAAAGACTGTCTAGTGTACTCGATCGAAGCCTGCAAAAGTGTTGAAGTCATTAGTATTCTGCGGGATATCAAATCGAATGAAATAAATGTACAGAATGAAAAGTATGGTACATACCGGGGTCGAGCCATGAACTCCGACGAGCTCATGATCAGCTGGAGGAGGAGCAATGGGTATCTGATAAGTCTCCCCACTCTGTCCTCGGCATGTCATGGTAGTAGGCAGTGCTGGCCACTCAACTCCCCGTCCTCTCCAGGACCCACTCCTGCCACGAGCCTGAGTCGCCCTCGGTACTCCTACTCCTGCCGCTGGCGCTGTAGGTCTCTCTCGCTCTGCTCGGCAAGCATCGGTCAGAGGCCGCATCAGATAGGCCTAGATGAACTCAGTGTAGTCGCCCTCGTCTCTAAAGGGCTCCAAGTCCCAACCGATCGTGTAGTCCATCATCTCCTCTAGGGTATATCTCTCAATGTGCCTCATGTGGGTAGGAGGCGGTGCCGGGACTATCTGCTCCGGTAAGCCGAGAGTCTGGCGCAGGAAGCGCTTGCCTAGGTACCAAGCCCGACAGATCGGGCCCTCCAGCAGAATCCTGAATCGGGCAGTCTCCTGAGCGCCTGCATACTGATCCTGCACTGTCTCTGGCAACGGAGCCTAGGGCTGTCAGGTGATCTGCAAATGATATACAGATTGTTATCTACTGTTGAATGTACAATGTAAAGTGAAGCTTAAATGAACTCTAAAGTTTGAAATACCTCTGCGGCGGTGATGGTGTCGAAATATTGGCAAAAGAACACGAAGGACTCCCGCGGCCTCTGCTCGCACCTCACATCGAACCGATGAGAAAATGGGACGCTGACGGGGATCTCCACATCTGGCATTGGGGCAAGCCTAGGAAAGTAAGCATACACCCACAACTGTAGAGTGTAACAGGGCAAATATCAGTATGCTTATCAGATAAAGCAGAAATCAGAGTACAGTCAGTGCAAAGCAGATTGCGTGTGTGCAGTGTATAGCCAGTGTGAAGCAGATTGCGTATGTGCAGTGTGTGTAGTGTACAGCCAGTGTAAAGCAGATTGCGTGTGCACAGTGTGTGTGCATGTGTTCAAGATTACACAGATATTGGGTGTGGGTTTGCTCACGATGAACTATAGCATATGATGTATCAGTGTGTTTGGGTTATTCAGCTGAATATGCAGTGTGTGTGCATGTGTTCAAGATTACACAGATATTGGATACAGGTGTGCTCATGATGAACTACAACATATGATGTATCGGTGTGTTTGGGTTATTCAGCTGAATATGCAGTGTGTGTGCATGTGTTCAAGATTACACAGATATTGGGTGCGAGTGTGCTTACGATGAACTACAGATCGAATGGTCGGACGCGAAGAGGCAAGAGCTCAACCTCAGGATCCACGTCCATCTCTGGGGGAGTCCCACCTTGTGGAATGTCATCTGCCATCTCAAGAAGAGTGCGAAAATGGCCGAGGATGCGAAAAATAGGCAAGAAGGTCAAAAGTCAACCCAAAAGTCAACCCCGAGGGGTGAAAAATGGAAGAAAAGGTCGGAGTGTGGAAAAAGGCACAAAGATCAAGATAAACTCGGGGGAAACAAACCCCAAGTGGTGGAAACCAAGAAAGGGACGCCGAAATCGAGTTTTGTTCAGTTCAAAGTGTGTGAAACGGGAAGGGTTTCGCGAATTGGACAATGTGGGAGGCTCGAAAACAAAGGAAAAACACGAATCAAAGCAAAAAAAATCACCTAGAGAGAGGGAGAAATGTTTTTTGAGCTTGGAGAAGTGAGAATATAAGGTTTGGAACCCTATATTTAAAAGACTCGCGGCTAAATGACAAAACTGCCCTGAAATTGCCATTTTTGGCCGATCGGACAAATTGTTAGCCGATCGGCTAAATATTTGGCCGATGAGCTCCTTTTTTGGCCGATAGACTCCCCTTGTGGTCAATGCACCTCCCACACCCTTGTTTGGGTCATTTTTGTTGATTGGCACCTTCATCTCTCAAGATAGTGCAAGAAAGTACACTTTTGAAGCTTAACCGGCCTTCGTGTTGACCTCGAGCCACGTCTTCCGTGTGCGTTGCTTGATACGCAATAGACGTATCCTTTTTCGTATCCTTTTGTATATCGCGATATTCGAGAATTGCTTTTGAATATACCATGCGTTGTGTCGCACGTCATTTGCATTGTCATGCATTTCATTACATGCGTTGTCTCGCACTTCATTTACATTGTCATGCATTTTCCCTACCCTTGCGCTGTCTCGCATGTTTCATCTGCATTGTCATGCATTTCCTTACCTTGCGTTGTCTCATATGTTTCATTTGCATTGTCATGCATTTCACTACTTGCATTGTCTTGCTCGTTATTTACATTGTTTTGTATCCCTATAACTTGTATTGTCTTGCTCATTATTTGCATTGTTTTGCATCCCTGTAGCTTGCATTGTCTTGCTCATTATTTGCATTGTTTTGCATCCCTATAACTTGCATTGTCTTGCTCGTTATTTGCATTGTTTTGCATCCCTATAACTTGCATTGTCTTGCTCGTTATTTGCATTGTTTTGCGTCCCCTGTAACTTGCATTGTCTTGCTCGTTATGTGCCTTGTCTTGCACCCCCTACTAACTTTTGCATTGTCTTGCACTCCTCTAACTTGTGCATTGTCTTGCACCCCTACTAACTTGTGCATTGTCTTGCACCCCTCTAACTTGTGCATTGTTTTGTACCCTACTAACTTGTGCATTGTCTTGCACCCCCTCTAACTTGTGCATTGTCTTGCACCCCCACTAACTTGTGCATTGTCTTGGACCCCCACTAACTTGGGCATTGTCTTGCACCCCTCTAACTTGTGCATTGTCTTGCACCCCTCTAACTTGTGCATTGTCTTGCAACCCTACTAACATGTGCATTGTCTTGCACCCCCACTAACTTGTGCATTGTCTTGCACCCCCTCTAACTTGTGCATTGTTTTGCACCCCCCACTAACTTGTGCATTATCTTGCACCTCCTCTAACTTGTGCATTGTTTTGCACTCCCCCCCTAACTTGTGCATTGTTTTTCACTCCCCCACTAACTTGCATTGTCTTGCACCCATCTAACTTGCGTTGTTTCGCACTTCTGTTACTTACATTGTTATGTACATCTTTAACTTGCGTTGTCTCGCACGTTACTTGCATTGTTATGCACACTTCACTCGCGTTGTCAAGCACTTCTTACTTGCATTGCTATGCATGTTTTTAACGATATTGTACCTGTTAAGTTTCTTTCTTTGTAGGCACGATATTGTATGTACGGTTCATTTGAAGCTGGCGCGACCAGACAAACCGGACGGTATTGTATATTCTCCACGTGAGACATAGCGAGAATTGTATAATTCTCTTAGATCCTTTCTGCATGTAATATAGTTTGTTTGTTTTTATTTGCTTGCTTAAAATTGTTGCATGTTATGCTTCGTTACAGCTCCCTTTGCATGATCATAAGTTATGTTCAGCACCATGCATGTCCTTTGCATTTTGCCCCCGCTCGCGGGCACATATCTTGCAATCTTGTATGCCTGTCTAAGTCTTCGGCCTTGTCAAAAATGGGTCGTCTCTGGGCTTTGACATTCACTCCCGTCATTTTTATGACTTCCGAGTTCTGTTAAAGAGGGGCAACTGTAGACACCCCATTTTTGACCGTCCTCAAGACTTGGACGTCATCGTTTGAACACTCGATGATCATCCATGCTCGTGTTCGTTTTGAGTTCCTGGAGGTCTCGGCCGCGCGCCTTGCCTCAAGATCTCTCAACTTGACTGTTTTGTGCTTGGTTGTGGACCAAGCACTTGTGTTTTTGCTTTTGACGGAAGAGGATGGCTTGTTGGCCATCCCCTCAACCCATCGGCTAAGGCATGATGCCATCGGCTAAGGCATGATGCCATCGGCCTGGTTTTCTTGCCATCGGCCAAAAGTGTTGGCCGATCGGCACTTTTTTTGGTCGGTCGGCACTTATGTTGGTCGATCGGCCATATTTTCTGGCCGAACCCTGTTCATTTGCTTTTTGCAGATATTTTATGCCAGCTGTCACAGCTGACATACATAATTCACCCCCTCCATATACGTATGGAGGGATTTGCCCCTTGGCTTAGCTTCTCCAACAAGCTTAGGAATTGAAATTCTATAAAGTGGGAGCCCCTCCTCCCTTCTCAGAGGTTCAAAAAATTCAGTCTTGAGGGATAGATATACTTTTGTATCTATATTCTTTTGTTTGACCTTGTTTTGTGCTCTAAAGTGTTGTTTTGTCTTACTATTGTACACAAATACACACTAGAACACCATCCTCTTTGAGGTGGGGTCCCTTGAGGTTGATTTCAGAGTTCTTGAGCTGGTTTTAGTCAAAGGAAGTTGCTGGAGTTTTGTTCTTGAAGGTGTTTTTCAAGGGTGAGCAAACTACCTTTTGATCCCCCATTCTTGCTTAAGCTTTTAGACCTTCTTGCTTATTGTTTTAAGCTTAACTCTAAACTGCAAAAAGTTCTGTTTTTGTTTGCTTGAGACCTTTGTTTGAGGTCACTTTTTGGTTTGGTGTTGTTTACCCCCTCTTAGGCCTTGTTTGGCCTTGTTCTTGCGCTTTATTTTTAAGCTTTGGGATCACCTTGTTTAGGCCATCCCACCACTAAAATCCAAAGGGATTTCAGTGGTGGGGATGGTGTTTTAAGGTCCCAAAACCCCTCTCCTTGTGTCTTCAATACTTGCTTTATATGCCTCATGAGTGAACATGTTTGTTAAGCTTGTGTTAGCTTGTATCTTAGCATGTATTTGTAGTTATTTTGTTGAGGCTTACCACTGTTTTTGCTTGGTTTGGTCACTCCATGCATGGTTTATACACTTGTAGTGTAAATCACACACACTAGTTTTATATGCTTCATGAAGTAGCATGTTATTCTAGCCTATGTTGTGTCCATTTCAGCATGTTCTTGGGCTTATTTCACCAAGTCATACCTCTGTTAGGGTTTGGTTTAATAGCTCCTTGCATGCTCCATGCACTTGTAGTGCATTTCCATGAAGTAGCCTAATGTGTCTCATGCATTTGGACCATCATTCTTGCATGTTTTGGCTTAACTTTAAGAAGTTTTTGTCCATGTTGTAGCATGCTTAAGCTCTGATTTTGGTTGTTTTGGCCATGCATGACATGCTTTGTATAGCCCTAAGGCATCTTAACTTGTTAGCTTCAAGTGTCCAAGTCACTAGCATGCATTACTTGGCTCATTTCAATGATTTGGCATCATTTGTTATGGTATTTCAATCCATGTTTCATGCTCATACACTTGCACCTATCACTCCTTTAATGCTTTAAAGAGTTGATGTTTTATGCCTCATGAATGGACCATTGTGTATGTCTCCATGCTTAGACCTTTGGGATGCCATCTAGGTGGGTTTTTGGGTTTATTTTGACATACCATAACTCTGATTTTATTGGTTTAAGTCATGCCATGTGTGGTTGTAATAGGTGTAGTGTAACACCCCTTTTGTAGCCTTGCATGCCTCATGCTTTTGGTGTTGTGTTCTAGCTTGCGTTGGCTAGTTTCGAGCATGTTTTTGGTCTTGTATTGACCTGACTTGGGACTATTTTGATAGCCCTTGTCCCTTTGGGGCTTGCCTCGCATGGCCATAGTTTGAGTCCCTTGGCTAGTTTTAAGTTTTAAGCCTTCTTGCATGATTTGCTTGCTTTGATTGCTCAGTTTCGCACCTTTCCATGTGTGATTTCAGAGCTTACCATGTTTGTCCCATGTCCATATTTGTCCCCTTTTAAGTGTTCTTGAAAGTTGCCCTCCCATGCCTAGGTGATAGGCCATCACATGTGCATGTTTGTGTGTGCTTTTGTCTATCATTTCTTAGCATTTTGGCCACTGATTTGGGTACGTTTAAGAGTTGTCCACTTTAGTTTAAGTCCATCTTTGCATGTTGTTGCATGCTTGCTTCATTTTGCATGTTGTTGCATGCCATGCATGTTTACACGTGTAGGTTGTATGCCTATTGCATATTAGATGCATTGCATGACCATGTTGCATACTTGTTACATGCTTGAGTTGTTCGCATCATGCTTGCATGTTTGCATTGCATTATGTGTGCCTCCCTTGCCTCTTGATCAGGCATGATAGAGGTTGGGGCCCCTTATGTGTTTTGTGCATTTCATTTGATATTGAATTGCACATTTGGCTCCTTTGCCCATCATGCATTGGAATGCATGATTGGTGGCCCGAGGGTCGAGAACTACACTCCTTTGAGTCTTAAACATGATAAGGGGTATAGTTGCAAACATTGTCTTGTAAATGTATTGCCATGCTCTGTTTGTCCTCTACTGCAGCAAAGGAGCATTTTACAGGAAGAGATGGCCGGTCGGCTATCTTCAGTGCCGGTCGGCTACAAATGTCTGGCCGAGAGATTTATTTTTGGTCGATGACTAGTTTCCCTTGGCCGATGGCCTCTCAGAGTGTCCTTGAGGTGATTCAGAATCATCACAGAGAATTGTGCAGTTTTCAGAGGTGAAAAACAGTGCAAACAGAGGCAACATGAGGCATGGCAATGGATTTTCGAGCGAAGCCGACCAAGCATGCATTTGTTCCTCTTCTCGAGGCTGCTTTACTATTTTCATAGCTTAATTAATTTGTTTAATTAGTTAAGCATTGTGTAATAATTAATTAGCTTGTAAGTTAGTTAATTAGTTGATTTGTATTATTCTTTCGGTCCCTCCGTCGAGAGGGCGCAATTGTTGTAATAAGTGTGCGTGTGTGTGATGCATGTCTTCCAACCCCACTTCTTTCTCCCTTTTACTTAATCGCTTACAGTGGTTAGTTTTAGGGCATATTTCATTTAGCATACCTTATACTCGCATGTTTGCATCCATCCATCTGTATTGCATGCACCAGGCTCGGCGCATCATACTAACTGCATTGTATTTCAATTCCTACTATAATATATGTATCGAATTGTCGCATCTCATATGCCATCTTAGAATAGCCGAGCCTATTCTAGTTGCATTTTGCCTGTGTTGCATTACCCATCTTGACATGAATTAGGATCATGCATTGATTACTAACTAGTTCTTTGGTTTGGCTCAGAGTACACTGTGAGTGTTTATGCTTTAGCATCTTACATGTGTGTAAGTGTTGCCATGACAGCATGCTTGCCATGAGGCTAATTGCTTATGTGATATAACTGCCTGAATGCCTGTGGGTGAAGGTTGGATTACTTGAATTGGAACGATTCATTGAAATCCGTGTTTTAGCCTACTTGCGAGTAGCAAACTTCAAACTATTTCCAAACAAACGGATATGCGATGCTTTGTTCCAAATTAGACGATCTAGTCTATACTTGTGTGTTGTGCGCATCACATAGTAATTCTAGCTAATTAACTGGAATGAGAACGCATGTGTTTTCAAAAACAAGATATCATGCTTAGTACAGGCCGATCTTTGATCGGGCGAGCGGGGGTGCTCATTGCATGACCTTCTCCAATCGTACCCAAGTTCCCGAGCCGAGGCAACTTTGATGATAACGGACACGTGGCCTTAGGCAACGAGTCAGGGTTTCGTAAATTTCTCCAAAAATAAAATATTTAGGTGGCGACTCTGTATCTGGCAAAGCAGTCCATGTTTAGCACTTCTTTACAAAAATTAGTTTTCCAAAACGATTTGCCGGATTTGGACTCTTTGGTGATTTATTGGTCTTGCATTGCACTGTGCGAGACTTGATTCAGAACCGTGACATTTGAATCCGAACTATAGTATGCTAGAGAACAAACGAGATTTCGCGCCTTTGCAAAGCGTGGAGCTTCGGGAGTCCTCGGGGCGCGTCTACAGTCAACCTTCTTTAGCCTAGATCCTTATCTCAACTGAAGAGAGCTAAATGTTGGTCATACTTGCTAACCTTCTTCAGCGTAGATCCTTATCTCGGCTGAAGAGGGCTAAATGTTGGTCATACCTACCAACCTTCTTCAGCCTAGATCTTTATCTCGTCTGAAGAAGAGAGCTGAATGTTGGTCAAACCTGCCAAACTTCTTGATTGCTCCTAGCTGGCAATGACTAAGAACAACTTTTACAGTAAAAAGAATTATGCTGAAAAAACTACTTGCTTTATTTGAAAAAAGAAAAATTACAAGTATTTTAGGGAAAAGCTAAAAATAAAATAGTTTGAGATTGGCAATGTTCCATGGTCTGGGAATAGCTTTGTTGTCTCCATCTTCCAAGTGATATGCCCATTTTCCTGCTAAACCAACCACTTTGTATGGTCTTTCTTAGTTAGGTCCTAACTTTCCATCTCCAAGTACCAAAGTGTTGCCTATTACTTTGCACAGTACCCAATCTCCAATCTTGAATTGCCTTGGATGCATTGTTTTGTTATATTTTTTGGATAACTCTTGCTGGTATGAGGCAATGTGAACTAGTACTCTTTCTCTTCTCTCTTCTGCAAGGTCGAGTTCCAAGGTTATGGCTTCTTCATTCAAGTTTGGGTCAAAATTTTCACTTCTGATAGTGGGGAGGCCTACTTCCAGTGGGATTACCGCCTCTATGCCGTAGGCCAAGGAAAATGCGTTTTTCCAGTTGACCGCCGAGGTGTGGTACGATAAGCCCATAAAATATGAGGAAGCTCCTCCATCCACTTGCCTTTTGCTCTTTCCAACCTCTTCTTCAAACCGTCTAAAATGACTTTATTGGAAGCTTTCGCCTGGCCATTCGCTTGAGGGTATGCTGGTGTAGAATTATAGAATTCTATCTTGTATTCTTCGCAAAAGCCTCTGAAGATTTTGCCATCGAACTGAGTGCCATTGTCAGATATTAGACCCTTGGGTATGCCGAATCGAGTTATGATGTTCTGCCAGATGAACTTCTTAACGTCTTTCTCTTTTATCGATGTGAGTGCTTCTGCCTTCACCCACTTTGTGAAGTAGTCTATTGCTGCGAGAAAGAACCTTTTGCTGCCAGGTGCAGTTGGAAGTGGTCCCACTATGTCCAAGCCCCACATTGCAAAAGGCCACGGGTTAGTCAATGGTAGAAGCTCGTTGGCTGGTCAATGTATTTGGTGTGCAAACTTCTGACATTTCTCGCACTTCTTGACATATTTCTCTGAATCTGCTTGCATGTATGGCCACCAATATCCTTATGGAATTGCTCTGTAAGCCAATGATCTTCCTCCTTGGTGGCTTTCGCAGACGCCTTTGTGTATCTCGAACAAAAATGCCTCGACCTTTGTTGGGATGGACACATTTCAGGTAAGGCCAGTTGAAGGATTTTTTGTACAATGCCAGAGATGGAGAGAGCCAAAATCGCTGTGATTTTGCTCTAATTTTGTTGGCTTCTTTCTTTTCTTCAGGCAAGATGCCATCTTTTAAAAATACTATGATGGGATCCATCCAGGATGAGCCTAGTTCAGTACAACATGCCTCAGCTACTACGGGTTCTTCAATACTTGGTCTGGGGTAGGAAGTCGATCAGTAATGGGTGTGGGATAGATGTATCTACCATTGAAGCAAAACCTGCAAGCTTGTCTGCTCTACCATTTTCCTCCTGGTCAATTTGCTCTATTCGGACTACTTCGAACTTCATGATCTCCTTTCTGAGTAACTCTTGGTACTTAGCCATCCTATCATCTTTTGCCTAGTAGTCGCCTGAAATCTGGTTGACTACCAGCTGGGAGTCACTGTATACCATCAGATCGATGGCCTTCATGTAAAGTGCTGATTTTAAGCCTACTAACAATGTTTCATACTCCGCCTCGTTGTTGGATGCTGGGAAGCCAAGGTTGACTGCCTATTCAATTGTTAGGCCATCTGGAGAGATGAGGACTATGCCAAGTTCTACACCGTGCCTGTTGGATGCTCCATCCACGAGGAGTTTCCACATCTCTCTGACGAATAGCTTCCAGCAAGTAGAGGGATCGGATGATGTCTTGGGATCATGGGTGTTGCTGATGTTTTCTTCCAAGTTGATGTCTGTTGTTGGGGTTTGATCTTCACTGTCTGACTGCCTCAAGTCTTTACTCTTTGGTGAGTCCCTACTGGGAATAGCATGGTCTGTTCCTTCTTCCCTGTCCTCAAACTTCTATGGCTTGCTATGTAGCTGGGCTTTTTGCTTTGGGAGTTGTGCAGTTCTTGCAACACTTTCCCCCCTTCTTTTGGTTGCATCAGTCAAATTGATTGGGTAGACATGATGATTTCCTGGTGTGAACTCGGCCACAAAGTCTGCTAAAGCTTGGGCTTTTATTGTGGTTCTTGGTTGAAACTTGATATCGAACTGCCCCAACTCAACTGCTCATTTCAAGATTCATCCAGAAAAATCCACCCTCTCAAACAAGGCCTTTAAGGGGAAAGCCGTTAGGACGATCACGGTGTGGGCATGGAAATAGTGTGACAACTTTCTTAAAGCCATTATCAAAGCTAAGGCCAGCTTTTCCAACGATAGGTACCTTGTTTTAGCGCACAGCAAGGTTTTGCTAACATAAAAGATAGGCAGGTGTTGGATTCCTTCTACTCTGACCAACACCGCGCTGACTACATGCTGTGAAACTGCTAAGTACAAAAAGAGCTCTTCTCCTAGTACTGGGGTTACTAACAACGGAGGAGAGGTCATGTAGTCTTTCAAGCTTTCTAGGGCGCAGTCACACTCCTTATCCCACTCAAATTTGGCCTTCAGTGGCTGGGAGAATGGCCGATATCTGTTTGACGATCGACTTATGAACTGGTTGAGAGTGGCTGCTAAGCTAGTGAGATGCCGTACCTCTTTGACTGTGTTGGGCCTCTGAAGATCTTGGATGGCTTTGATCTGAGAAGGATTTGCTTCTATACCCCGATTGGTCACTAGAAAGCCTAGGAATTTGCCTGATTCTATGCCGAATGCGCACTTAGATGCATTTAGACGCAACTTGTGGGACTTCAAAATTTGAAACATTGCATCTAGGTCCCTGAGATGGTCCTTCTCATCCTCGCTTTTGACCACCATGTCATCTATGTAAGCCTCCATTGTTCTGCCTAACAATGGTTCAAACATTTTGGTGACCATCCGTTGGAATATAGCCCTTGCGTTTTTTAGGCCAAAGGGCATGACCTTGTAATAGTATAGTCCTCTAGGTGTTGTAAATGACGTGACCTCCTGGTCTGGTTCGTACATAGCGATCTGATGGTAACCCCGATACACATCAAGGAAGCTAACTCGGTTATGCTCTGCTATCAGGTCCACCGGTTGGTCTATCTGTGGTAGAGGAAAACTGTCTTTTAGGCATGCTTTGTTGACTGTTTTGTAGTCCACACAAACACGCCACTTGCCGTTCTTCTTTGGCATTACTACAGTGTTGGAGATCCACTTGGGATAGTGTACTTCTCTGATGGCTCCTGCGTCCAGCAGGTTTCCTACTTCTTCTGCCACTATCTGTGCGTGGTGGAGTGCCGATCGGCGAGTTCGCTGAATAATTGGTCTAGCAGTTGGATGGACATTAAGTTGATGGCAGATGAAATTTGGGTCAATGCCAAGCATGTCGTATGGTGTCCAGGCAAACACTTCGATGTTAGAGGTTAAGAATTCCATGACCTCTATTCTCTCAGTGCTGGACAAAGATGAGTCGAGCAAAAAGAACTTTTCTAGGTTCTTTTCATCTATCCTTACCTCAACCAAGTCTTCCACTGCCTTCTGTTCGGCTGTTTTACCAACATCTACAAATAGTTCGTTGCTTTCTGGCTCCTCCACCATCTGTACAAACCATTTTGCAGCACAGCTGCTGTTTACCATGACGAAGCACTGCTTCAACATGATTTGGTCTCCTAAGACTTCTTCAATCACTCCAGTTTCGTTAGGGAACTGTAATGCCTGATGGTAGGTTGATGCCACTGAGCGCATTGCGTGCAACTATGCTTTTCCAAAGATTATGTTGTAAATGGAAGGGACCTTCAATATCCAGAATTCCACCTGTTTTGTCATTGTTCCTGCCTTGACTGGCAGGATTATCTTGCCCACTGGCCATTCTGGTATTGAGTTGAAACCGACGAGGAGAGATGTCGCAGGTGCGAAGTCCTTGTTCTTCAATTTCAGTTGTTTGCAGGTCTCGCAGTACATTATCTCACATGAGCTTCCTTGGTCAATCAGAATCTGTTTGATGTCAAAATTCTTGATGCGCAAAGTGACCACCAGTGCATCATTGTGAGGGCAATGTAGCCTTGCTAGATCCCTGTCTGAAAAGGATATGACGTTCGTAGCCTCCGTTCTGCCCTTTTTCACGGTAGGTTGTGCACTTAGTACCTCCCTCAAGTGCTCAGCCTTTTTAATCATCCCTCTGAGCTGACATACCTGCTCAGGTTCGACAATCCCATGTATAACATTGATTATACCTTGGGGTGGACCGTCAACCGGCAACCCGCTCGGTCTGTTGAGGTCCTGGGGGGCTGGCTGTGTTCCCCCTTCTATATACTGGTCTAGATGTCCAGCAGCCATTAACTCCTCTAGATGTTTCCTTAATGGTGTGCAATTTTTAGTGCGATGCCCCTTTTCATCATGGAAGGTGCAACGGTACCTCTCATCATAACCTCTTTGTGCTTCTCCCAACTTGGCTGGCCGTCGAACGAAGGGTTCATCGCGTATCTCGCTAAGAATCCGGTAGATAGGTTTGTTGAATACTGTGGTAATGGCAGTGCGAACTCTTAACCTCCTTGTTTGGGGATCCTCTTTGTTGGCTTGTTTGCTTCCCCCGTTCTTGCTTGGTTGTTCTATCGTATTGACTTTTGCTGCAGTCTTTTTATCTGGCAACGCTGTTGTGCTAGATTTTGCTTTAGCGCGGGCACTATCTTCTTTTACTCAGATATGTTGATGCACTCTCTTCATTAGGGCCTCCATCATGAGGGGGGGATCATCGTCATTGAGTCCCTCAACTTGTTACCGGTCGGTAAACCTCGTTTGTACTATGCAATGGTGAGATTTGTAGGACAATCCCCAATCTGGTTGAAAGACTCCCAATATCGACTGTTGTAAGACCTCAATGTTTCCTTCTCGCCCATGTCAATGGAGAGTAGCTGGTCAATCTCCACTGGTGTCTTGGTATTCATTCTGAATCTAGTCACAAACGCTTCTGCCAACTGCGCCCATGAGGCTATGCTGCCTTCTGGCAGCCTTTCGAACCATGTTAGACCCTGGTCGCGAAGGCTGGAAGGAAACATGATACATATTAGAGCCTTGTTTCGCCGGTACACTGCCATAACCTGGCGAAAGTGGCTTAAGTGCATGTAGGGGTCTGACTTCCCCTCATAAGTGGTGAATTTGGGCTGGTGGAAGCCTGGGGGTAGTGGTGCGTTCTCAATTGCTGGAACGAACGAGGAGCTCTATAACCTTGCTAACGCTTTGTCTACTGGTTTGTAAGTAAGGCACGACATTGGCGTTCCTACCTCGACACTCCCATGTGTCCTAGGGGCTAATCGCTGTAGGGATAAAACCCTACAAGGGTCGTGAGTCTCGGTGTCCTCCTTCCACCGGGCCCTCTTGTAGACACCCCATTTTTGACCGCCCTTAAGACTTGGGCACTATTGATGGCTTACTTGATGATGTAAGCTATGTTATGCAAAGGTTCGATTTCTCAGGCAAGGAGAGAGTCAAATCCCAATCTTACACCTCATTTTGGACTAAAGCTATTTTGAAAAGATATTAGGTCTTAAAACCTTCTCTTTCAAAATATTTTGAAAAAGGTTTCTGCGATGTTCTGAGGCTCGCATTTTGTCAAATGTTGTGCTTTTCGGTAAACCGAGCAAGGACAAAGTGGAAAATGAATGAAAGAGAGATGAAATCTTTGAAAAATCTTTCAAAATACCTTGTTTAGGGGTTTGGAGTTGAAGAAAAGAAGAGAGGGAAGAAACCAAGTTGGGAGAAAAGTCGGGCATGGATCGTTAAGAGAGAGACGAGTAGTCCTCGCTAAATCAGGCCTATCCTTTTGAATACTTGGATTTCAGCTATGAGGCCACCACTGTTGGAAAGCTTACTTCCGAGGATTCATTTTTCACTCAATAATCTCCTAAAGCCGAGTCCGGATGGGGGAGATATGATTGGTTGAAGTTGGGCATCATTCCGGTTGGACCGAAACTGAGCAGTCTTCACTAAAAGAGGGATATCTCTTAGCACACTTGAAATTTTGAGGTGAGGCTGCCATATTTGGAAAGAAGACTTCCGGGGATACAGTTTAGGCTCAAGAATGACCTAAAAAGGAGTCCAGATTAAGGAATTAGGCTTGCTTCAAGTCAGGGACCAGGACTGATTTTTTTCCAGCGGCCTTTATGGGACTGCATCGGCCACAATTGGACCTCATCGGCAATAGGTCGGCCAAAAGTGAACCTTATCGGCCACAAATGTTGGCCGATCGGCCAGAAATGTCCAGAAAGCTCAGAATTGGCAGATATTTCTCCTCTAGCTGTTGTACACTGCATCAGATATTTCCAATTGAGATATTTCGACCAAAAGCTCTTGAATTGCTATATATGAAGCTATATCTCATATATTCAAGGGGTTAGAAAATTTGGGGAGTCTCTCTCTCTAAAAACTCTCTCTCTCTCTCTACAATTTTGGATAAAAAATCTCTGCCTCTCTCTCTTGCCTTTTGTGCATGCAAGTAGAGAAATACCTCTCTTTTGCCTAGACATCCTTGATGAAAGTGGTCCATCTATGTGTTAAGGTTGCTTGAAGCTTACTTGGAGCCTTGTTTGAGCTCTAAAAGGAGGATTAAAGCTTGGTTTAGTGCCTCTTTTGTGCCTAGTGTGTGCTTTGCTTCAAAGGTATACAACTTACCCCATTTAAGCTTGTCTTGCACTATTGTTTTGCCATCTTTCTACACTGTTTTGGGGGTGGTTTTGAACTGAGAAAATATCTGTTTTTCAGTCCAAAAAATGATGGTTTAAGCCTTGTTTGGCTAGGGGGTGTTTCCTCCCTTTTGCTCCTTGGCTTGTATGGCCTTTTGAGCCATCTCTCAAAGCTTTTCAAACAACTTTTTGGCCTTAAAACCACTGAAATCCAATGGATTTTCAGTGGTAGAAATCTTGTTTTGAGGTCCCAAATAGGAAGGGGTTGTCCCCCCTCCTCTTCTCTTGTTTACTTGTGTTGATGGCCCATCAAAAGAGCATGGATTTCTCTTTCTTTTAAGCTTAGTTCAAGCACTTTTTTGTGACTTTTAGGACCTGCCATAACTCTGTTTTAGGCTGGTTTGGTCACCTCTTGCATGCTTTATACACTTGTAGTGTAAAATTGCACACTAGCCTAATATGCATCATGCTTTAGACCATCATTCTAGTGTGATTTTGGCTCAACTCCAGGAAGATTTTACTCATGTTTTGCCATGATCTAGGTCTTATGTTTTTTTGGTCATGCATATATTGTTTTGTATAGCCATGGTTCAATCTAGCTCACTAGCTTTGAGTTTCCAAGCCACTAGCATGCATTGCTTGGGCGACTTTCATGATATGGCATCATTTCATATGTGATTTCAGTGCATGTAGTGTGGTCATACACTCGCATGTGTCACTCTTTCCATGCTTTGGAAGGTTGGTTCTTTATGCCTTAAACACGAGCCATTGTGTATGCCTTCATGCCTAAACTTGTGAGCTATCATTTCAGTGTGTTTTTGGGATTATTTTGCCATGATATAACTCTGATTTTTATTGGTGAAGCCATCTCATGCTTGGTCTTGGTAGGTATAGTGTAATCCTCCATTTTGGCCTTGTATACTCCATGCTTCATGCCCCTCATGTTAGTTTGTTTTGGCTTCCTTCCATGCATGTTTTAGTCTCATTTTGACATGTTCTAGGACTGTTTTGGGTTGTCTTGGCCATATGCGTCATGTTTTGTATAGCTATAGTGCAAATGCCTTGACTAGTCTTGAGTTTTAAGGCCCCTACCATGTTATACTTGTGTTGTTTGCATGCCTTGGCATCATTTGGCATGGTATTTCAGAGCTTATATCTTTGCCATATTCTCATGTTTATCACTCTTTAATTGTATTTGAGAGTTGAGCTTTGTGCCTTGCTTGCGAGCCATCATTTGAGCATGCTTTTTCTTGCTTATCATGCTATCATTTCAGTCCATTTTAGCCACTGTTTTGGCATGCATGAGATCTGTTTGGGGTTGGTTTAGTCAATTGAGCATTGTATTGCATGGTCCTAGTGTAAAGCTCTTCACTAGTTTCAACGCTTAAGTGTTCTAGCATGTTGTGCATGCGGTGTTTGCATAGTAGAGTCTTGTATTTCATGCCACTTTAGCACTGAAAATCTGCCATCCTCCTCATTTCTTCACTTTTGATTTCTTTTGAGGATTGGTTAGTTTTGAGTTTGAGTTTAATGCAAGGGATTGAGACTTGTGCTTAAATGGCTTCAACCCTCTTTTGAGGGTTACTCCTAGTCAAAGGCATTGGTCTCTCCCATGCCTTAAACCATTCTCTTTGATAGACCTCTCTCTCATTAGAGGACTCTCATAGTTGGACAAGTTGATTAATGAATGGATTGGTAATGTTAAAATGTGTAAACAAAATCAATCAAGTAAAATGTGCCAAGATAAGCATATTGCATGTGTGCATTGCATTGTGTTCAACCGAACGTTATGTTGAACACAAAGTGAATTGGTCCATTTCATACTTGAAGTGATGAAAATGGGCCAATCCCCTTTTGTCTCCATTGCCTTTGATTATCCATGATAAGGTGATGGTCCAAGTGTCTTGTTTGTCATGCATTTATTGAAATTGTGCAACTTGGCCTCTTTGGCCATCATGCATTGAGATGCGTGATTGGTGGCTCGAGAGCCGAGCACTACACTCCTTTGAGCTTGAGACATGATAAGGGGTGTAGTTGCACACACATTTTCTTGTAAATACACTGTCATGCCTCTGTTAGTGCTCTGTTGCAGCAAAGGGAGAATTTGCAGGAAGCAGTGGCCGATCGACCATCAAAGTCTGCCGATTGGCTACCAAATTGGCCGATAGCCATAAACTCTGGCCGATGGCCATTTCTCTTGGCCAACCACCCCTCAGCATGTCCATAAGGTGGATCAGAAACATCCTGGAAGTTGGAACAATTTTTAGAAGTTCAAAAGAGTGCAAACAGAGGCAACATGAGGCACGGTAGTGGATTTCCGAGCGAAACCGACCGAGCATGCATCACTTCCTTGCCTGCGAGGCCATCTCTGTACTTATGATTAGTTCACATGATTAGTCATTCAATTTGTTGTAATATTTTAATTAGCTTAGCATGGCTATTTGTTTCAATTTGAATTGTAATAATTAATTAGCTTGTTAGTTAATTAGTTTCGGTTTGTAATTAAGTAGCATAGCTTAGTGTTAGCTTATTATTCGGACCCTTCGTCGAGAGGGCAAATTTTGTAATAAGTGTGCGTGTGTGTGATGTATGTCTTCCAACCCCCATTTCTTTCTCCCTTTTACTTAACCGCTTTCGATGGTTAGTTTTAGGGCATATCTCAATTAGCATACCTTATGCTTCGCATGTTTGCATTCATTCATCTGTTTTGCATGCACCGGGCTCGGCGCATCATACAAACTACATTGTATTTTAATACCAATTTGAATACATGTTATCTAAATTGCATTCACATGCCATTCTAGATAGCCGAGCCTATTTTAGTTGCATTTTGCATGTGTTGCATTAGGCATCTTAACATAGCTAGGATCAGGCATTGATTACTAACTAGCTTCTTTTTTGGCTCGGAGTACACTGTGAGTGTTTACGCTTGAGCATACTGCATGAGATGTGTATGTTGCCACGTCAGCATGCTTGCCATGAGGCTATGTGCTTAAGTGTTTAACTGCTTAAATGCCTGTGGATGAAGGTTGGATTGCTTGAATTGGAATAATTCATCAAGTCATTTTTTTAAGCCCACTTGGAGTGGAAAATCAAAATCATGTTTTCTAAGCCCACTTGAGGGTGGCAAAATCCACGACTTAGCCTACTTGCGAGTAGCACTTCAAAATCGTTTTCAAACAAACAAACATGAAATGTTTTGTTCCAACTTAGGCGATCTAGTCTATACTTGTATGCTGTGCGCATCACATAGTAATTCTAGGTTAATAACCGGAATAAGAACACATGTGTTTTCAAAAACAAAATATCATGTTAGTAAAGGCCGATCTTTGATCGGGCGAGCGGGGGTGCTCATTGCATGACCTTCCCCTCTCGTACCCAAGTTCCCGAGCCGAGGAAACTTTGGTGATGACGGACATGTGGCCTTAGGCACGAGTAAAACATTTAGGTGGTGACTCTGTATCTGGCAAAGCAGTCCATGTTTGGCACTTCTTTATTAAAATCAGTTTTCCAAAATGATTTGCCAGATTTGGACTCTTTGGTGATTTATCGGTCTCACATTGCACTTTGTGAGATTAGATTCAAAACCGTGACACGACTCCGAACTTGTAGTAGCTAAGAACAAACGAATTCGCGCCCTCACACGCGGAGCCGGGAGTTCTCGGGTAGTTTACACCTCTCCTCTAGCACCGTTCGCAGGTCTACTGACCTAGGCAACTCCGTGTGCCTAGATGTCGTTTGGTACGTGTGTGAGGGCTGATAACTGCTTCCCTCCATATACGACCTCTCAGTTCTCATTCTCTCAGACTTGGAGTAAGGAGTCCTTGAGGTTCGTGATTGTGTATCGCCTGTCCTTAGGCTTCTACTTTCAGCTTGTGATGGTGTGACTTGTCTGCCACGATCTTCCTAGTGATAAGAGGGCGTGTTGCCTTTGTGCCCCTCTTCCGTCGCCACTCCTTTTTCCTTTATCCAGCACTTCATAGTCTCCATGTCTGCCGCCATCCCCCTTATTAATTCGTCTTGCTCCTTTACGCGATCCTCCAGAACTTGAGGATCCAACCTCCACCTCTGCCTCTCAGGGCTTTGAGAGCGGCGGGGGCTGGTGCCCCGTCTCTCCCGTGTGTCCCTCCGGGAGTTCCGTCGCTGGGGTTCTAATTCTGCTATGGGTGGGATAGAAGGTAAACCTTTGTGCCTCCCACTCCCCTCAGGGGTTTTCCCATCAATAGCAGATTGCGGCAAATCTTCATTGTGTGCCATTGGTTTCAACCAAAGAGGGAAACTCGATCAAAAGGTTTTGTTCTCTGCACTTTCCTACAGACGACGCCAATTATACGAGCACGAAATAATCTTCTTGTATAATCCTGTTGATCAAGTTTGCACTCCTCCAAACGTCATCACTTTGTTACCTGAAAACACAAACGTGAGCTAGCCGGAGGGTATATGCCGGAAACATCTCCGATGCCTAAGTCAGCAAATAGACAATAGACAAAAAGCTGTGTTTTTGTGAGTAAAAATTGTGATACCTGTCCATAGGTCCTGTCATGAGCTTTTATAGATTCCACCTGGCACAATCCTAGTAAGACTTCAACTCTCTTTAGCAGAGTCCTCCTAGGAATCACAAAGATAATGCTTATCTTTTTAGATCCTCCCCACTGCTTAACCAAGTGAGATGGTCCTACCATGGTCTGGTAGCAAAACAACCGAGCTAACACCGCCGCGCCTTATGACAGATTTAACTGCGCTCACTTAGCTCGGTTCCGCCTTGTCCTCATCCGGCTCGGTTCTCTCCTACCTATATCTCGGGTCAGAGCACCGAGACCAGGCTACTGGTCCACAGCCTTAGCCAAACAGACGGGATCAAGGACCGGGCTATACAAGCCACTGCCTCGGCCTATAGCTCGGTCGTTTTGCCACTTGATCCTAGCTCGGCCCATGTTCAAACATAAATTACCCTTTCAAGTAATTAATTATTTATTTGTTGTTCCAAGACATTAACTAAGTTGTTTAACAACTATAGGAACAACAATTACCTTAAAAGTATGAGCAATGATACTTGTACCCAAACTTGTTGAATAATCACATTTCATGATTTATCACACCCACTGATTTCGCCATTCTTATTAAATTTGATATTATCGGTTTCTGCAATTCTTGTACTATGACCAAGATAGTAAAACTAATACCCTTTCAATTTTCAAGATAATCAACAAAATAACCACCGATTATTCTAAAATATAATTTCTTTTCATGTGGATCAATAATTATAATTTTGTAGACAACCTCAAACATGCAGGTGTCTTAAGTTCGCTCTCCATCATGTTCACAGTTCAAAGTAAGTGTTTGAAACTGCCTTACTAGGAACTAGATTCTATATAACGATATACATCCACAATATTATATGTATTTAGAAATTGTTTAACATACTTTTAGTCATATTCATTAAAGTACAATAATGTTTCTCAACTGCATCATTCTGCTGACCTTTCATAGAGTTTAGCAAATAGACTTGTGCTTTGCATTATCTTTATGTTTTTCACATTTTTGTTTAATTGCCTTTCTTTCTTAATAATGTACACATCAATGTGTCCATTTGCTAGAGATTTGTTATGCAATAAATAAACAAAATCATAAGGTGAAAATTCATCTATAAAAGTGATAAAATAACTTTATTTACCAAACTTGAAGTGTCAAAAGGGCACATTAATGTCTATTTGGATAATATGAAGAAGCCCTGTATATCTTGTGGCACTTAACTTAATGTGATTGAATTGCTTTTCCTTAATGCAACCCACACTCCCACTAAAAGCAATAAAATCAATCTTGGGTGAACTACCAATAGATCCTAATAGTTAGACTTAAATCCCATCAAGTCTTATTGAAAATAAGTCTTGGTAAAATTGTCACTAAAAATATTTTTTTTGTAACAATTTTTTACATACATCGCTAAAAATTGACAATTAGTGACTTTTTTTTGTCATAATTTTTATAAATTGTCGCTAAAACTTACAATTAGTGACATTTTTTTATGACAAATTTTTCTCATAGGACCTATTCGACAATAAGTCCACTTATTAGGACCTACACGTAAGTACCCCTAAAATCTTTTATGCCACAAGTTTAAGGAGTTTTCATTTATCAAACTATATTTAGGACCAACATAATGATGCAAGATAAATTAAATTTTTGAGAAATTATTAAACCTTAATTTCTACAAACCATCATAAATAATACCAAAATTAACAAAAGAGGTATTTTCAATAAATTAAACTTTTATTCTAAATTTTGAAAATAACCATCAAGGTTAATTAAGTTTGGACAAATCAATAAATAATTTTCAAAATTAGAATCAATATAAATTTTTTAAATAAAGTCTAAATAATGATCAATGTCCAAATATAAACAATAAGTTCCAATAATTTCAATTGAGATTTTAACATAATTGGTTTGAAAATAATCTTGCACCGAAAACAAACTCATTCACAAATATTTTTAAATTCTTTAATTGAGTAGTCAAGTTAGATAATTTAATGACATGCTCATACATCTCACGCATACCATCAAACTTTATGTTGGTAATCTTAACCATAAGTGTCCCAGCAAAAAAACATATTAACAGTTCGGAAACATTCTTTCACATTATTTAGCATTATCAATTTAAGGAAGTTAAAACTTAATGTTTGCTAAACTCATTCGCATAAAAATATAAATTTTATTTGTTCAATCCTTTTATACTTTATGAAGAGTCTTTTATTTCTTTTATACTGCTTGAATAATAGCAGTAAATTTCTCAAATAATAACACTAAGTCAAAATTTAGAACATCGAGATAAAACTGAACTCGTTCTATTCATTTTGATAAATCTTTTTCATTTAAAATCGAAACAAATAAGGTATAAAAATATAGCGAAATAAAAATTTAATCAATAATTTATGCTCACTACATTAATGCTAAGAGTAATCAATAATTGATAATTAGTGAAAATAAATACATGTTTAAACAATCACAAATAGTATCACCGTGATCTACCTTTGGGATAATCTAATGACATACTATTTAACAATTATGGTGATTCCCTTTCACCAATAGGATTAGTTGAAAAAATATTCATAATTAAGTAGGTCTGTTACCTTTGGGTATTCATTCCAATATCAATTATGAATACCCATTAACTATCCTATTCCAATTCAACAATTACTTAGAAGTGGTGCACCTTTGGGCCAACCTAGTATCTTTGTGATTAAAGAATTGCGATTTGTAAAGTCATTATTTCTTTTTTAATACTTGGAAAGGGTATTAAATTTCAATTATTTGATTTGATATCTATGTGTCATTCCAATTGGGTCACTTTGGCAACGACCAATCGTATCATAATTTAAATTTCAAATTACAATAAATACTTTGCATGGACATTATTGAATAAATAATAATTTATTCACAATTATTCGTCATCATAATCATAATGCATATTACTAAATCATAAAAATAATATTAAGATAATAAATATTAACACAATTCATATTCTATGTCACATAAAAATATATACTTTTGTAACTCATCAAACCACCTATAAAAATCAAGCTTATACATAATGGTGGTAATAAAATTATACTGAAATAATTTTTTTTAGAGGTTACAATTAGATCCATAAATAGCAATATGCTTAGTACTATAAAGATCACAATAACATTTTAATGTGCCTCATAGTAAAATTTGATAATATAACATTCAGCAAAACATGAATAATAATGATCTATTATGTAATACGAATATCTTTAGCATTACTAAATCAAATAATACAATGGTCATTATCCACTAAATCTTTCCTCATAATAAAAATAATTAAATCATTCATAGTATTCAATTATCAAAATATTAAAACATTCGGTTTATCATTAAAGAGTTAGCACTCATTAAATAAATATTATTTACACAATATGCAATCCAATCTAAAGTAGGAACATAAGAGTTGCATATTAAATTTCATATCATGTTTAGCAAATTGAAAATTTTTGATCGAGGCAATCATAATTGTAATCAAAATTAATTGATATTTACTTAATCGAAAAATCATAATGTTTTGAAACATGAGCTCTGATACCACATGTAAAAAATTTATAATGTTATTCATATAACAACCTTTATCATCCAAAATCGTGAACTATCATGATTTTCACAAATAATAACATAATGCGAAAAATAAATAACATACCCAGATCAGTTCTGCAAAACCTTCAAGTGACCCAAATTTAATTGAACATAAACTTAATAATAATATTAGTAGAAAAAGGTTTTTCTCTCTTGACCCTCTTTAGAATACATTGAATTCAAAATTATTTTGATGGGTAGTTTGAATGTCCTTTTATAGGTAGAGAGGACCAGTTTCCTTATTTAACAATGATTCCACTTTCCCATCAAAGTAGGATACTTGGAAAACAGTCTTCTTTATTTACCAATTAATTGTAGCAAAAAATATGGAATCATAATCCTGCCAAATCTCTAATTCATATTACCATATCATGTGGGTCAATATAATGACTAAATAAATAATTTAGTCTTACACGTGGGAGCAGATTGTTCAGGGCCATAACCAGAGATCGTGGAAGTGCATTTTAACGGTTGGAAGCCCACTTCGACGGTTACCATTGAGGAGTATAAATAGAGGAAAAAGCCCTAGAATGAAAGATCCAGACTCAGATCCAGAAACTAGTTTATTTATTTTATATTTCTTTCCAGTTTTACATTTCCAGTTCTTTATATTTCCAGCACTTCAATTCCTGTACTGCACTTTATTTCCTACGAGTAGTCTGGGTCATTTCATTGTAAGTTCCTCTTTACTTAATGAAATTTAGTTTCTGAATTGTTCTGTACTTGTTATTTCTTATAAATTTCTCCTAAAACAAGCCACCAGTAAAAGTCCTCTTCATTGAGCCTGAAAGAACTTCAACACAATCGTCTGATAATTGGTTGGCAATAAAAATTCTGTAAGGACTGATTAATTCTTGCTGGCATGCTTAAATTTACACTATTAACCTTCGATATCCAAAAAAGCCAACACAACCACAATGATCCTACCCAATATTTTAAAAATCATATTTTAAAAATTGGACCGATAGGTTAACTAAAAAAATAATTCGGTGGACGGATCACCGGTTCAATCATCGGGTTAAACAGGAATCAAACCGTAACATCATAAATATATTAAAATTATATTTAAATAAAAATATAAGTAATAAAATTATAAATTTTAAGAAAAATGAAAATATTAAATTATCTTCAATATTTCTCCTAATATTTTTTTTACTAAAAAATACAATAATATATTTTAAAATATTATTAATTTTAATTTTGGAAAAGGAAATCAAATATTTAATATTCCCTCCATATGATTTTAATTCAAATAATTTGATTGAAAGAAGAGTAAAAATTTTGGAGGGACATCAAAATTTCAAGTTTCTCTCCAATAAATATGATTGAATCCCACATGAATTTTTTGAGTTTTTTTGAAATAATTTTTTTTTATAAATAGGTAGAGACTTTCACAATAATTTCAAACTCTCAATAGAATTCATCACAAAAGGAAACCCTTGAAAAATATTTTATAATTAAAATTTTCTTATATATATATATATATAAAATAAGAAAGAAAAAATAACAAAATAGTTAGAAAATATCAAAAAAATCAAAAATTTTAATTTCTTCAACCCGGTTGGTTCGCTTGACCCGTTCCCGGGTCATCCGGTTCAATGGTCCAATCGGTGATTTTTCCAGTTCTCTCTACATAGGTTAGTTTTTAAGTTGCAACGGTTTAAGAAGTATATCCGAACCAAAATCCCAACCGATTCAATCCGATTTTCAAACCATGATCATACCCATTAATGTCCTCACAAAAAGCCTTACTCTTTTGACTGCAAAAGAAGAACATAAACATATACTAATAAAATGGATAAATTATATGGTTGGCATCCCATTTTAATAAAGTTTCACTTTGATCTACCAATTACGTTTCAATCAACTCCATTTCATAGCTTGAAATGTTGTGGCTCGAAAGGCCCGACTTCTTTGTACACCCATCTCATTTCTTTATACAGGTCATCCTTGTTACAAACAGAACTCAACACATTTCATTTGAAAAAAAAGAGAAAAAAAATAGAGTAGAGAGAGTGAGAGAGAGGAGACCCATTAGTGCCGACGAGGCTGTGTGTGCGAAAGGGTGCCACCGGCGAGTGCTGCCGTTGTTGCCATGTGGATGAAAGGTGCTGCTGCTGCTGCTGGTGTGTCCAAAAGGTGTCGTCGCTGCTCCTTGATTCATGTTGCTTATGATTCATTCTTATGATTCATGCTTCTTATGATTCATCTTCTTGACCCATTAGTTGGTTTTGTTTTGAATTTAGGGTTTCGCATTGAACTCTGCAAAAATCTGTTGTGTGGAAATATTCAAAAATCTTCTTGTGATTCATCTCTTGACCCATTAGTTGGTTTTGTTTTGAATTAAGAGGATGAAATATGTAGTGAATAATTAAAAATAATAAAAAATCTGCTGGTCATACTCATATGATTTTTGCACACATTGTTGATGAAATATGTTGAATTTTCTGTTAATATGTGCAAAAATCTGTTAGAGCCTATGTTTATAAATTTTCATAACTCATTGATTAATCCATGACAAATGGGCTAATAATAATGTAGAGAACTTCACTGTTAGAAATGAAATTTTCTAAGCAACTTCAGTGTTAGAACTGTTAGAACTTCATTGATTGATCCATTGATTAATTTGTTAGAACTTCATTGTTAATAAGGAATTTCATGTTAAATAATTTCAAAATGTTCATTTTAGATTAGACAATTATGTTACTTCTAAAATAAAATTCTCATTTGAGACCCATTAAAATCACCTCTCATGCCCCATGTATCTGTGCTTCATTCATTAATCCATTGATTAATCTGTTAGAACTTCACTGTTAATAAGGAACTTCATGTTAAATAATTTCAAAATGTTCATTTTAGATTAGACAATTATGTTACTTCTAAAAGAAAATTCTCATTTGAGACCCATTAAAATCACCCCCCTGTCCCATGTATCTGTGCTTCATTGATTAACCCATTGATTAATCTGTTAGAACTTCACTGTTAATAAGGAACTTCATGTTAAATAATTTCAAAATGCTCATTTTAGATTAGACAATTATGTTACTTCTAAAAGAAAATTATCATTTGAGACCTATTAAAATCACCCCCCTGTCCCATGTATCTGTGCTTCATTGATTAATCCATTGATTAATCTGTTAGAACTTCACTGTTAATAAGAAACTTCATGTTAAATAATTTCAAAATGTTCATTTTAGATTAGACAATTATGTTACTTCTAAAATAAAATTCTCATTTGAGACCCATTAAAATCACCCATGTCCTATGTATCAGTGGTTAGAAACAATAAATTTTTTTTTTTTTCCAATTTGCAATGGAAGTGTAAAAATGAACCTGTATCTTGCTTCCTTATAATGTTGCTTGTTGTGTGATAAGAATGGTGGTGGAGGCAATCAGTGTTTTGTCTCTACTAACTCTCTTAATGTCTATTCTGTAATAACCCTCATCTTGTCTTAGTCACATTCATGAGCATTCTCATGATTGTCTTGTTAAGCTTGCATTTGTAGACTTTGACTTGTTTTGCCTAAGTGAAGGTCCCTGACTTGTTTTGTGCTTATGTGTTTTGCCTAAGTGTTGCTTGCATACTTTGTTCCTTGCTTGTGTGTTGAACCTAGGCTGCCTACTTTTGCTGTCTCAAGCCTAGGTCATCTCAAGCCTAGGTCATCTATCCTTTGCTGTCTCAAGCCTAGGTCACACTTTTGAGCCTTTTACACCTGGGCCATTGCACACCAACACCTAGGACCATCTTGGAACCACTTTGGTTGACCTCCACCTTCACCCTGGCATATTAGCCGAGATGTCACCATCTAGGCTGAGGTGTGCATCACTTAGGCCAAGATGTGTATCACCTAGGCCGAGATGTTATCATCTAGGCGTCCTAGATCTTTGATCCTTGCAGCTAGTGATGTTGTTCCTGGACTGGTATGACCTAGACCGAGGTGTGGCACATCTAGGCCGAGGTGTGGCACAGCTAGGCCAAGCGTTATCCTTCTTGGCCGAGATCATCGAAACCTTCTTGTCCAAAGCCTATATCCTAATCCGAGATCATTGCCTTGTCAGAGTACCCATGCCACCTTACTTGTTATACACACTTTGTCATACTCTTGTTTTTTCATTTTGGCACCTTTTTGAGGAGATCCAATCCGGCGATGCCGCGTGTCCTAGTAGAGGGTTAAGTCAGATTGTAGCTAAGAAACCCATATCACTTTCCATATCCTAGCCTTGTAGAGAGAGAAGCTCTAGGAAGAAGAGGAAGAAGTTCTTAGAGAGAGAACTAGATTTCCAAGCTTGATCTTCACACCTTGAACCGTTAGATTCGTATTTTGAGATTAGATTCTTGATCCACTCTTGTTGTTGTTTATGTTGATCTAATCACATTGCATGATTCATGAGCCATGCATTGATTTAAAGTTTGGTTTTAGAAAGAGAAAATGATGTTCTTGTGTTCTTGAAAGAAAACCATATTTTGATTCGAAAGTTTGTATCAAGTTCCATGTTTTTGTGTTGTTTTCATGAAATCTCCAAGTATGGGTACCTAGGTCCATGTTTTTGAACTCATATTATGAAATCTCAGGTTTTGAAATAAGAAGTTATGATTTTGGCATTCATGTTCTTCATGTTTATGTTCTTCAAGGGGGAAACCCAAATTTCCAGACTTCACTGTTTCCCTAAGTGTGGTCACCAAGACCACTCTTGCCTAGATCTCACACCTAGGCCAAGCATCGTATCTCACCTTGGCCTGCCTTGCATGATCACTTGCACCTTAGCCTATCTTGCATGCACACCTAGGCCGACCACCACACACCTAGGCCTAGGAGACCACACCTCGGCCAAGAGGTGTGGGACCTCGGCCAAGACTTCCTGAGTTCACCCAGCTAGGCCATTTTGGCCTAGATCATCTCTGTGCATCCATTTCGAGACCTGGTTGGTACCCATCATGTTTTCCTAGAAGAAAAATAGTGTTTTGACTCCCAGCACATATTTTGTTTTGTTTTGACTTGGTTTTGGAAAGAAATGCCGGGATCATTTTCATTCATGTAAAGCTTGTTTTGAGAAAGCTTGTTTTGAGAATGCATTGCACAACCATCTTTGAACATTCTTTCTTGTCTTCTTGAAATGCATTCAGTGGACTTTGCCATGTATTTGTAGGTCTTGGATCCTTGCCTTAATCCCTACACCCGAAGAGCTAAGTGAGTGGTATTTTTAATAAAGCTATGTTACAATGTTTTGATAAAAGCTTTGCTTTGTTTCATTTTGGAAAAGTATTTGTTCAAGTATGAATGATTATCCACTAGTTTTTGTATCAAGTATTATGTTTGTTTTGATGACATTCTTGGAAGGTCCTTTCGTACTAGGGGACGTTAAGCCTATGTAGCACCTTTGTTTGAGATATCTCTTTTGCCACCGACGGTCTTGTATGGGTGAGTTTGTCTAATCGATTTCGGGTCGGCCACTGACGGTCGTGAACGGGTGTGCTTCGATTCCGAGACGATTATTCCCTTGTTTTTCCACTGACGGTCTTCCGAGTGGGCCGAGTGGGTTGTTTAACCGATTCCCAGTCGGCCACCAAAAGTCGTGAACGGGTGTGCTTCGATTCCGGGACGCTTATTCCCTTGTTTTGTCCGGAATGTCATCCCTTGGTATTATGTAGATGTTATTAAACATCCAAGAAGCTTTGAAAGAATTTGATTGATGAACTTGATTCATTCCATGTTTTGTTATAAGTTATGATATGTACTGTTTTGATAAAGATCTCGGATATCATTCATTCAAACCTTTATTACTTATATCCACTACAACAAAATTGACTTTTTACGGCACCATATCAACGGCATACAATAAATGCACGCCGTAGTTTCTCACTTTTACGACTTGCTTTTTTTGCACGTCGTAAATACTTTTCCAACCACAGCATGTCTATTATGTAAGCCGTAAATGGTAATAACGATGATTTTTTTACGGCTTGCAATGTATGCCGTAAATAGTTAAACTTTCTACGACGTGCATATGGTGTGCCATTAATACATTAATTATACACGACGCACATACACTAGTCGTGAAAAGTATTGCACTTTTCACAGCGCACACAACGCCTGTCATTAAAGTATTGAACTTTTTACGGAGCGCACAACGCCTGCCATTAAAAATATTATACTTTTGATGACGCATAATTTATGTCGTGAATGATATGACAAAAAATAAATAAATAAATAAATAAGCGCCAAAATGAAATTTATGGCGCCAATCGACCCAAAAAAAAAAATTATTAAGAAAAGAACATATACATCACCTATTTGACTTCTCATAGATTCTAATCCTAAGAGAACTGGTTCGAAGGGATTCAATCTCTCTTCGGCGGCGATTGACAGTACGACGACTCTGAATCTGAACAAAACCAACTCAAGAAGACTTCTTCATCAAAAAAACCCTTTTTGTTTCTGAAGAAACCAGTGATCGCTCAGACCTCAACACCAAATCCCCAATTTTCATCTGCAGACGATTAACGCTCCGAATCGGACTCCCCTCCCACCAATTGTAGACACCCCATTTTTTACCGTCCTCAAGACTTGGACGTCGCCGTTTGAACACTCGGTGATCATCCATGTTCGTGTTCGTCTTGAGTTCTCGGAGGTTTCGGTCGCATGCCTTGCCTCAAGACCTCTCGACTTGTTTGTTTTGTGCTTGGTTGTGCACCAAACAATTGTGTTTTGCTTCTGAGGGCAGGGAATGGCTTGTTGGCCATCCCCACACCTCACCGGCCTTGGCTTGAGGCCACCGGCCCTGTTTTCCTGCTACCGGCCAAAAGTGTTGGCCGGTCAGCAATGGTTTTGGTCGGCCGGCCATTTTTGTTGGTCAATCGACCACATTTTCCAGCCGACCCCTTTCCATCTACTTTTGGCAGATATTTTATGCCAGCTGTCACAACTGGCATCCACATTACACCCTCTCCATACACGTGTATGGAGGGATTTGCTCCCTTGTGTTAGCTTCTCTAAGAAGCTTAGGAATTGAATTCCTATAAGAGGGGAGGCCCTCCTCCCTTCTCAGAGGTTCTGAAAATTAGGGTTAGGAAGTTTGTATCTATCTATCTCTATAGTTCCCTCTCTTTGCCTTTGTGTGTGTATTTTGTGCTCTAAAGTGACTTTTGTTCACACTATTGCACACAAACACCTAGCATTACACCATCCTTGGTTGCTAAGGCTCTAAGGAGTTGTTTTCAGAGTTTTTGAGTTGGTTTTGATCCAAGGAAGGTGCTGGAGTGGTGTTCTTGAAGAGGTTCTTCAAAGGTGAGAAACTACCCTCTTTATTCCCCATTTTTGCACAAGCTTTTAGTCTATCTTGCATCTGTTTTTAAGCTTAACTTATAACTGATAAAAGTTCTATTTTTAAGTGCTTAAAATAGTTGTTTGAGATCACTTTGGTGTTTGGGGTTGTTTACCCCCTCTTAGGCCTTGTTTGGCCTCTTTTTGTGCCCTTCTTTGTGAGCTCCGGGACCACCTTGCATTGGCCTTCTCACCACTGAAATCCAAAGGGGTTTTAGTGGTGGGGATGGTGTTTTGAGGTCCTAAGAAGGAGAGGGCCATCCCCTCTCCTTGTTGTCTTCAATACTTGTCATATTTGCCTCATATGTGAGCACCTTTGTTAAGTTCATGTTGACCATGTCTTAGCTGGTATTTGTGGTTGTTTTGCCATGATACAACTCTGTTTTAAGTTGGTTTAGGCATGCCATGTATGCTTCATACACTTGTCTTGTAATTCCATGAAATAGCCTAACATGCATCATGTTGTAACATATCTTGCTTACATGTTTTGGCTTAGCTTCATGAAGCTTCTAGCTTTGTTTTGGTATGCTTGAGGTCTGATTTTGGTTGTTTTGGCCATGCTTGACATGCTTTGTATAGCTACCATGCAATCTAACTTGTAGGCTTTGAGTATTGAATCTTCTAGCATGCTTTACTTGGATCATTTCAGTGGTTTGGCATCACTTGTAATGTTATTTCAGTCCATATAGTATGCTCCTATGCTTGCTTTCATCACTCCTTTAATGCCTTAAAGAGTTGTGGTTTTATGCTTCATGAATGTGTCATTGCGTATGCCATCGTGCTTCGGTCATTGGGATGCCATCTAAGTGGGTTTTTGGGCTCATTTTGGTATGCCATAACTCTGTTTTGGGTCACTTAAATCATGCCATGTTTGGCTGTATTAGGTGTAGTGTAACACCTCTTTGATGGCCTTGCATGCCTCATGATTTTGCCCCTTTGTTTTGGCTTGTTTTGGCTTTCGTCATTGCATGTTTTAGGCTCATTTTAGCATGACTTAGGACTGTTTTGGGTTATGTTTGCCATATGCTCTTTGTTTTATGTAGCATTAGTTCAATTCCCTAGCCTAGTTTTAAGCCTTAAGCCTTAATCATGCATGCTTGGCTTGTTTATGTGATTTGGCATCACTCTTAGCACCATTTCAGAGCATGTAATGTTGTCACATTTGCATACTTTCCATCCCTTTTAAGTGTTCTTAAAAGTTACCCTTTGATGCTTGAGTGTTGGGTCCATTAGCATGCATGTTTGTATGTACATTTGCCCTCATGCCCATAGCATTTTGCCCACTGTTTTGGACCTATTAGAGAGCTGTCCATCTTGGTGTAAGTCCATCCTTTGCATGTTGTTGCATGCTCGCCTTGTGTGTTGTTGCATACTTGGCTTATTAACATGTTGTCGCATGTCTAAGTGGTATTGCATTTGGCATGCATCTCTTGTTAAGTTGCCTAACATATTGTTGCATGTTTGCCTCACATGTTGTTACATGCTTGGATGTTGTCACATGTCTTGCATGTTTGTATGCTTGTCTAGGTTGCATTGCATTTGGCATGCTTGTTACCTTAACATGATCATGTTGATTTAGTTTTGCTTGCATATTTGCATCCTTTACCTTTTGATCAATCATGATAGAGGTTAGGATTTATTGTGTGTTTGTGTGCATTTCATTTGATATCAAATTGCACATTCGGCATCTTTGGCCATCATGCATCGAAATGCGTAATTGGTGGCCCGAGAGTCGAGAACCATGCTCCTTTGAGTCTTAAACATGATAAGGAGGGTGGTAGTGCAAACATTGCTTTGAAAATGCATTGCCATGCCTTGTCTGTCCTCTGCTACAGCAAAACAGGATTCTGCAGGAAGAGATGGCCGGTCGGCCATCTTCAGTGCCGGCCGGCTATGTATTGTTGGCCGATGGCCCCACTTTTGGTCGGTGACCATATTTCCATGGCTGGTGGTCCTATCTCTTGGCCGGTGACATCCCTCAGTGCTCAAGGAGTGGTTCTGAAGCATCTTTGGGACTTGTGCAGCTTTCAGAAGTACAGAGCAGTGTAAACAAAGGCAACATGAGTATGGTGATGGATTTCCGAGCGAAGCCAAAGCATGCATGCATGCATTCGTCCCTCTTCCCGAAGCTGCTTTACTATTTTCCGTAGCTTAATTAATCTGCTTAATTAGTTAAGTATTGTGTAATATTTAATTAGCTTGTTAGTTAGTTAATTTGTATTATTCTTTCAGCCCCTCCCTCGAGAGGGCGCAATTGTGTAATAAGCGTGCCTGTGTGTGATGCATGTCTTCCAACCACACGTCTTTCTCCCTTTTACTTACTTGCTTATGATGGTTAGTTCTAGGGCACGTTTCATTTAGCATCCTTATGCTCGCATGTTTGCATCTATCCATTTGTATTGCATACACCGGGCTCGGCGCATCATACTAATTGCATTGTACTTCAATTCCAACTTGAATACGTGTATCGAGTTGTCGCATTTCGTATGCCATCATAGAATAGCCAAGCCTATTGTAGTTGCATTTTTGCATGTGTTGCATTAGCCATCTTAACATGAACTAGGATCACGCATTGATTACTAACTAGTTTCTATTTTGGCTCGGAGTACTCGGTAAGTGTTTATGCTTTAGCATCCTTGGATGTGTGTGAGTGACTGCCATAATAGCATGTTTACCATGAGGCTAATTGCTTATGTGACATAACTACCCTGAATGCCTATGGGTGAAGTTGGATTACTGAATTGGAACAATTCATTGAAATCTGTGTTTTAGGCCTACTTGCGAATAGCAAAATTCAAAACCATTTTTAAACAAACGGATATGCGATGCTTTGTTCCAAATTAGGCCATCTAGTCTATACTTGTATTGTGCGCATCACATAGTAATTCTAGCTAATTAAACGGAATAAGAGCACATATGTTTTCAAAACTCGATATCATGTTTAGTAGTGGCCAATCTTTGATCGGGCGAGCGGGGGTGCTCATAGCTGACCTTCCCCAATCGTACCCAAGTTCCCGAGCCGAGGCAACTTTGGTGATGACGGACACGTGGCCTTAGGCACGAGTCAGGGTTTCCTAAATTTCCCTAAAATAAATATTTAGGTGGCAACTCCTATATCTGGCAAAAGCAGTCCATGTTGGTACTTCTTTCTAACAATCAGTTTTTTCAAACGATTTGCCGAATTTGGACTCTTTGATGATTCATCGATCTTGCATTGCACTCTGCGAGATCAGATACAGGACCGTGACATTGAGTCCTGAACTATAGTAAACCCAAATGAACAAAACGGGGATTCCCTCCCGAGACGTTTCGGGACGTCTACAGTTTCTGGCGACTCTGTGAGACTTAGAGAACTTGACTCGAACTCATGATATCTTGTTTTGATTACACTTATGTGTTTCTTTGCATTGCATTTGCATTGGTGCGCCTAGGACACCGTGTTTGCTATCTGCTATTCCTGAACGGTTTGCCGAAGGCTGCACGCCATAAGGCTGACCGGTTACGGGCTCTGCCACAATGGGAACACAAACCCCAGTTGTTCCCGGGGCACCCTTTTTGACCATTCGACCTAGTGCATATTCGGAATCCGTAGTGACCATTCCAAACTAGGACAGGTTGCTCACCCGATTATAGGTTGTTTGAAACCGCTACATGTGTAGTGAAACCCTAGCTCCTGACAAAATAGGACAGGAGGAAACCCTACCCCAACATAGGGGTGTTTTGGCTCTCATTTGCTTGTTATGTGCTTTTAGAGTTGTGTCTCTACAGGGATGCATATATCAGTTTGCAAGTTTAGGTATCAGGCCTGCGGGCATCAATATCAGTGTTTTGAGAATCAGTTATATCCACGGGTATCAGTTTTTGAGCAGTGATTTTGGGGAACAGTGATCAGTAGTAGAGTACAGTTATTCAGCTATGCCTATGTCAGTTCTGATGAAATTGGGCTGAAATGCTACCTGTTTTGTCTTTCAAGGTTCAGAGACTTAGTCCAGAATAGCCAGTATTCTCCTTTGTTGAGGCGAGGACCAGTCAAGGCTTACCGATTCATCTGATCCGTGGTCACCGGTTACATCATCTCCGTTCAATTCAGCGGGACTTATGATGACACAAAATTCAGAGGAAATTGTGGTTATGGCCAGCCGGCATTGGACCAAGGGAATCATCTTGCAGGATGAGACCAATGTTGAAATACCATTTCGTCTAGGTCGCCTGCCGCGCACCCGATCTGGGAACCCCAGTTGTTTCAAGCTCGTGAGCCCACCACATTTGAGTTAATGGGAATGATTGGCAACCTTCAAAGATCTGTGGCTAATCTAGTCTATGGGATGTCGGCCCCGCCACCAACTACATCGTATGCCGGGAACTTCATGCCGCAAGAGCCCCCGTTACTAGGGCGAATTGTAATTGAGCTCAGCCAACCTGAAGCTGTCTCAAGCTCCAGCAATGATACGTCGACAACAACGGGGACTTCGTACTGAAGCAGCAACCCAAACCACCCACCAGGCTGAGGCTAGTGGAAAGAACAAGATGAAGTGGACGCAGATCCCTATGCACAACTCCAGCAAGCTGTTGAGGCTCTGAAAGTCGAGGGTTGAATAAGCAGCAAGTACTCGCAGTCGTGGCTAAGACTGCGGATGATATTTTCCCCGCTCAGACTGAGAGTAGTTCAAGCCAAAGGGGAAAATCGAGATAGGGACCGTCGTGCCAGAATAGTTCCTTCTAATCCTAACCTTGCACCTGGAAAAGATCAAAGAGCCAAGACAGCACCTGCTGATCCTTTTGCTAGTGCATCCAGCAAAGGTCCACAGACTTCTAAGTATCTGCCTCGAGGGCACAGGGTCTTTCATGCCCTCTACATGCCTTTGTCCAGGCTCTTCGAATCCTCACTGAGAAAGGTCATCTCAAACCCCTCCAGCCCTCGACCTCTCCCGAGCAATCTCCCCTTTCTCACATGATACTACCCAGTACTGTGCGTACCATCAACAAGCTGTCACACCACCGACAATTGCTTTCGTCTTCGCCACGAAGTACAAGACTTGATCGACAATGAGGTCATCTCCCGCCTAGCTCAGCAAAGTCTGTCAGCACTGAGTTGTTGGACTTCGAGGATAATTCAAGTATGTGATCAGGGGTCGGACCACCTGCGGGCGGTGCTCAGTTTGCTTCAGATGTGGCGTGTAGCACGCACTGTTTTTGAGCATGTGCGAATGCTGGGTTTTTCTGTAGTTTCTGACTTGGGTGTTGAGTCAGTTTTGAGTTGTTTAGAGTCTGTCTCTTTGTTTTGAGTCAGTCTTTTGTTAAGGTCAGTCTTGTTGCATCGAATCAGTCCTGTTGTATAGGAGTCGAGTGATTCCGGGGATGTTACCTCAGATGTCACTATTTTGTTTTGTGCTTGTCTTTTTGCTTTCTTTTGGGTCTGTTTCTGCCACGGAGCCAGTTACACCAGAAGATCTGAATAAAACTGTTGCGGCTTTCATGTCTTTGCGCTTATTGCTACTTTGAGCCTGTTGTGCCAGCAAGTTTTGAAAGGAACGGCAGTACATTTTACCTGCTCTTCTGTTGCCTCGAAATCGTTGCATTTGACCTAAGTTTTTCAAAACCTTTTTGAACATTGTGATGAAAGCGAAGAGGAAGGAATTCCTCGAGATTTGTAAAATTTGATCAATTGAGAGAAAGGAAAGGCATGCTAAGCCCTTAATGATTGAGATCATGTTTGTTAATGTGAGTACTGAGAAGGATCCTGGCTTGATCCAGATTGGTTCCGCAACTATCTTCAGCATGAGTGACTAGTCGCTTTCTTAAAAGATTTCAAAAAATGTTTTGCGCGGTCCTACGAAGACCTGTATGGAAATCGCTCTTGAGATTGTGCAACTTAGGATTGCTCTCAGTCTCGAGACTCGACCCCCTTACTTTCAAACCATTGAACTTGGATTCAGAATGTTCAACCATCAACTGCAATGTAAAGCCTGTGTGGCCAGATTTGAAGTACTCCTCGAACTAGGGGCGAAAGACGTCAGACAATGCACTCGAAGAGTCAAAGACAAAGATCGGCAAGAATGCCAAATCCCAGAAGGAAGGAAAGAAGAAAGTTTTGTTAAAGAACAACTAAGTTCCTATCCACAATACTAGGGGCAAAGTCAGCCCCCATTGGATGGACTTTTACATCATCAGCAGACAGCAACCATCTCCTGGATTCGGGATGGCTTCGAGACCCTAAAACCATTTGGCATGGACAAAGCTATACTTTTACCCTTGAGAGGCTCGCTGGCCGAAAACCCGGAAGGGCGACCCAGGCAAAAGTTAGAGCAAGAAAAAAAGAAGAAAAAGAAAAAATGCAAAGAATGGAAAAAGAAGGAAAAAAATGAAGAAGATGAAAAGAAAGATGAAAAAGAAAAGAAATGAAAAGAAGAGAAGAACAAAGCTCGCAAGGTTGAAAACCCAGAAAGGGCCGCCTTGGCAAAAGTTAGAGCGCAAAAGGAGAGGTTAATACCGAGTGT
>CM069914.1:96714726-96928726 GCA_036172215.1 Camellia granthamiana
CATGACTTAGGGACTGTTTTGGGTTATGTTTGCCATATGCTCTTTGTTTTGTGTAGCATTAGTTCAATTCCCTAGCCTAGTTTTAAGCCTGAAGCCTTAATCATGCATGCTTGGCTTGTTTATGTGATTTGGCATCACTCTTAGCACCATTTCAGAGCATGTAATGTTGTCACATTTGCATACTTTCCATCCCTTTTAAGTGTTCTTAAAAGTTACCCTTTGATGCTTGAGTGTTGGGTCCATTAGCATGCATGTTTGTATGTACATTTGCCCTCATGCCCATAGCATTTTGGCCACTGTTTTGGACCTATTAGAGAGCTGTCTATCTTGGTGTAAGTCCATCCTTTGCATGTTGTTGCATGCTCGCCTTGTGTGTTGTTGCATACTTGGCTTATTAACATGTTGTCGCATGTCTAAGTGGTATTGCATTTGGCATGCATCTCTTGTTAAGTTGCCTAACATATTGTTGCATGTTTGCCTCACATGTTGTTACATGCTTGGATGTTGTCACATGTCTTGCATGTTCGTATGCTTGTCTAGGTTGCATTGCATTTGGCATGCTTGTTACCTTAACATGATCATGTTGATTTAGTTTTGCTTGCATATTTGCATCCCTTACCTTTTGATCAATCATGATAGAGGTTAGGATTTATTGTGTGTTTGTGTGCATTTCATTTGATATCAAATTGCACATTCGGCATCTTTGGCCATCATGCATCGAAATGCGTAATTGGTGGCCCGAGAGTCGAGAACCATGCTCCTTTGAGTCTTAAACATGATAAGGAGGGTGGTAGTGCAAACATTGCTTTGAAAATGCATTGCCATGCCTTGTCTGTCCTCTGCTACAGCAAAACAGGATTCTGCAGGAAGAGATGGCCGGTCGGCCATCTTTAGTGCCGGCCGGCTATGTATTGTTGGCCGATGGCCCCACTTTTGGTCGGTGACCATATTTCCATGGCTGGTGGTCCTATCTCTTGGCCGGTGACATCCCTCAGTGCTCAAGGAGTGGTTCTGAAGCATCTTTGGGACTTGTGCAGCTTTCAGAAGTACAGAGCAGTGTAAACAGAGGCAACATGAGTATGGTGATGATTTCCGAGCGAAGCCAAAGCATGCATGCATGCATTCGTCCCTCTTCCCGAAGCTGCTTTACTATTTTCTGTAGCTTAATTAATCTGCTTAATTAGTTAAGTATTGTGTAATATTTAATTAGCTTGTTAGTTAGTTAATTTGTATTATTCTTTCGGCCCCTCCCTCGAGAGGGCGCAATTGTGTAATAAGCGTGCCTGTGTGTGATGCATGTCTTCCAACCACACGTCTTTCTCCCTTTTACTTACTTGCTTATGATGGTTAGTTCTAGGGCACGTTTCATTTAGCATCCTTATGCTCGCATGTTTGCATCTATCCATTTGTATTGCATACACCGGGCTCGGCGCATCATACTAATTGCATTGTACTTCAATTCCACTTGAATACGTGTATCGAGTTGTCGCATTTCGTATGCCATCATAGAATAGCCAAGCCTATTGTAGTTGCATTTTTGCATGTGTTGCATTAGCCATCTTACATGAACTAGGATCACGCATTGATTACTAACTAGTTTCTATTTTGGCTCGGAGTACTCGGTAAGTGTTTATGCTTTAGCATCCTTGGATGTGTGTGAGTGACTGCCATAATAGCATGTTTACCATGAGGCTAATTGCTTATGTGACATAACTACCTGAATGCCTATGGGTGAAGGTTGGATTACTTGAATTGGAACAATTCATTGAAATCTGTGTTTTAGCCTACTTGCGAGTAGCAAAATTCAAATCATTTTTAAACAAACGGATTTGCGATGCTTTATTCCAAATTAGGCAATCTAGTCTATACTTGTATTGTGCGCATCACATAGTAATTCTAGCTAATAAACGGAATAAGAGCACATATGTTTTCAAAACTCGATATCATGTTTAGTAGTGGCCGATCTTTGATCGGGCGAGCGGGGGTGCTCATAGCTGACCTTCCCCAATCGTACCCAAGTTCCCGAGCCGAGGCAACTTTGGTGATGACGGACACGTGGCCTTAGGCACGAGTCAGGGTTTCCTAAATTTCCCTAAAATAAATATTTAGGTGGCAACTCTATATCTGGCAAAGTAGTCCATGTTTGGTACTTCTTTCTAAAAATCAGTTTTTCAAACGATTTGCCGAATTTGGACTCTTTGATGATTCATCGATCTTGCATTGCACTCTGCGAGATCAGATACAGGACCGTGACATTGAGTCCTGAACTATAGTAAACCCAAATGAACAAAACGGGAATTCCCTCCCGAGACGTTTCGGGACGTCTACAGTTTCTGGCGACTCTGCTGGAGACTTAGAGAACTTGACTCGAACTCATGATATCTTGTTTTGATTACACTTATGTGTTTCTTTGCATTGCATTTGCATTGGTCTAGGACACCGTGTTTGCCATCTGCTATTCCTGAACGGTTTGCCGAAGGCTGCGCGCCATAAGGCTGACCGGTTACGGGCTCTGCCACAATGGGAACACAAACCCCAGTTGTTACCGGGGCACCCTTTTTGACCATTCGACCTAGTGCATATTCGGAATCCGTAGTGACCATTCCAAACTAGGACAGGTTGCTCACCCGATTATAGGTTGTTTGAAACCGCTACATGTGTAGTGAAACCCTAGCTCCTGACAAAATAGGACAGGGAAACCCTACCCCAACATAGGGGTGTTTTGGCTCTCATTTGCTTGTTATGTGCTTTTAGAGTTGTGTCTCTACAGGGGAATGCATATATCAGTTTGCAAGTTTAGGTATCAGGCCTGCGGGCATCAATATCAGTGTTTTGAGAATCAGTTATATCCACGGGTATCAGTTTTTGAGCAGTGATTTTGGGGAACAGTGATCAGTAGTAGAGTACAGTTATTCAGCTATGCCTATGTCAGTTCTGATGAAATTGGGCTGAAATGCTACCTGTTTTGTCTTTCAAGGTTCAGAGACTTAGTCCAGAATAGCCAGTATTCTCCTTTGTTGAGGCAGGACCAGTCAAGGCTTACCGATTCATCTGATCCATTGGTCACCGGTTACATCATCTCCGTTCAATTCAGCGGACTTATGATGACACAAAATTCAGAGGAAATTGTGGTTATGGCAGCCGCATTGGACCAAGGAATCATCTTGCAGGATGAGACCAATGTTGAAATACCACATCCGTCTAGGTCGCCTGCCGCGCACCCGATCTGGGAACCCCAGTTGTTTCAAGCTCGTGAGCCCACCACATTTGAGTTAATGGGAATGATTGGCAACCTTCAAAGATCTGTGGCTGATCTAGTCTATGGGATGTCGGCCCCGCCACCAACTGCATCGTATGCCGGGAACTTCATGCCGCAAGAGCCCCCGTTACTAGGGCGAATTGTAATTGAGCTCAGCCAACCTGAAGCTGCCTCAAGCTCCAGCAATGATACGTCGACAACAACGGGGCTTCGTACTGAAGCAGCAACCCAAACCACCACCAGGCTGAGGCTAGTGGAAAGAACAAGATGAAAGTGGACGCAGATCCCTATGCACAACTCCAGCAAGCTGTTGAGGCTCTGAAAGTCGGAGGGTTGAATAAGCAGCAAGTACTTGCAGTCGTGGCTAAGACTGCGGACGATATTTTCCCCGCTCAGACTGAGAGCAGTTCAAGCCAAAGGAAAATCGAGATAGGACCGTCCTGCCAGAATAGTTCCTTCTAATCCTAACCCTGCACCTGGAAAAGATCAGAGAGCCAAGACAGCACCTGCTGATCCTTTTGCTAGTGCATCCAGCAAAGGTCCACAGACTTCTAAGTATCTGCTCGAGGGCACAGGGTCTTTCATGCCCTCTACATGCCTTTGTCCAAGGCTCTTCGAATCCTCACTGAGAAAGGTCATCTCAAACCCCTCCAGCCTCGACCTCTCCCGAGCAATCTCCCTCTCTCACATGATACTACCCAGTACTGTGCGTACCATCAACAAGCTGGTCACACCACCGACAATTGCTTTCGTCTTCGCCACGAAGTACAAGACTTGATCGACAATGAGGTCATCCTCCCGCCTAGCTCAGCAAAGTCTGTCAGCACTGAGTTGTTGGACTTCGAGGATAATTCAAGTATGTGATCAGGGGTCGGACCACCTGCGGGCGGTGCTCAGTTTGCTTCAGATGTGGCGTGTAGCACGCACTGTTTTGAGCATGTGCGAATGCTGGGTTTTTTGTAGTTTCTGACTTGGGTGTTGAGTCAGTTTTGAGTTGTTTTGAGTCTGTCTCTTTGTTTGAGTCAGTCTTTTTGTTAAGGTCAGTCTTGTTGTATTGAATCAGTCCTATTGTATAGGAGTCGAGTGATTCCGGGATGTTACCTCGGATGTCACTATTTTGTTTTGTGCTTGTCTTTTTGCTTTCTTTTGGGTTTGTTTCTGCCACGGAGCCAGTTACACAGAAGATCTGAATAAAACTGCTGCGGCTTTCATGTCTTTGCGCTTATTGCTACTTTGAGCCTGTTGTGCCAGCAAGTTTCGAAAGGAACGGCAGTACATTTTACCTACTCTTCTGTGCCTCGAAATCGTTGCATTTGACCTAAGTTTTTCAAAACCTTTTTGACATTGTGATGAAAGCGAAGAGGAAGGAATTCCTCGAGATTTGTAAAATTTGATCAATTGAGAGAAAGAAAGGCATGCTAAGCCCTTAATGATTGAGATCATGTTTGTTATTGTGAGTACTGAGAAGGATCCTGGCTTGATCTAGATTGGTTCCGCACTATCTTCAGCATGAGTGACTAGTCGCTTCTTAAAGATTCAAAAAATGTTTTGCGCGGTCCTACGAAGACTGTATGGAATCGCTCTTGAGATTGTGCAACTTAGGATTGCTCTCAGTCTCGAGACTCGACCCCCTTACTTTCAAACCATTGAACTTGGATTCAGAATGTTCAACCATCAACTGCAATGTAAGGCCTGTGTGGCCAGATTTGAAGTACTCCTCGAACTAGGGGCGAAAGACGTCAGACAATGCACTCGAAGAGTCAAAGACAAAGATCGGCAAGAATGCCAAATCCCAGAAGGAAGGAAAGAAGAAAGTTTTGTTAAAGAACAACTAAGTTCCTATCCACAATACTAGGGGCAAAGTCAGCCCCCATTGGATGGACTTTTACATCATCAGCAGACAGCAGCCATTCTCCTGGATTTGGATGGCTTCGAGACCCTAAAACCATTTGGCATGGACAAAGCTATATTTTTACCCTTGAGAGGCTCGCTGGGCCGAAAACCCGGAAGGGCGACCCAGGCAAAAGTTAGAGCAAGAAAAAAGAAGAAAAAGAAAAAATGCAAAGAATGGAAAAAAGAAAAAAATGAAGAAGATGAAAAGAAAAGATGAAAAGAAAAGAAATGAAAAGAAGAGAAGAACAAAGCTCGCAAGGTTGAAAACCCAGAAATGGCCGCCTTGGCAAAAGTTAGAGCGCAAAAGGAGAGGTTAATACCCGAGTGTACCTTAACCTGAACTACGTAAAGCTTGATTCCCATGTTTGGGATACGTAGGCAACTTCATTCTGAAGTCCAGCCACAAACACTTCCAAATTGAGTGTGTCCATGTAATGGTTTTGATTGTCTTTGCCTTCTTTGTATCTGAGAGTTCGGTTGTGATCATTACTCTGAAGGCTGAGTACGATGCGCTGCGGTGCCATTCAAACAAGGGGCAACTTTCCGTTGCCATACAATGCGCTGTGGTGCCATTCAAACAAGGGGCAATTTTCCATTGCCGTGCAGTGCCGTTCAGACAAGAGGCAAATTTCCATTGTTATGGATCTGAGGTTGTGCATCTCAAGAGTAAGTTCCGTGTTGGTCGAGTAGTGGCCATTTGTAAAAACAGTTTTTGAGAATTTTTACTAAGGTTGACTAATTTTCTCGAAAATTATTCCATTTTTCCAAAACCGGACCATTTCTTGGACCAAAAAAGGGAAAATTTTCAGTGCTCATAGCCTAAATCGCATGATTTTAAATCAAAAATCGAACAAGTATGTTAATCTAACTCTCATATTGATCAAAATTGTTTTAGTAGAAAACCAAAACAAAAAATGGTCAAAATGATGAACTGGGGGCACAGTTGAGTCAGGTGTTCTGTCTCTTCCCCATTATGAACATACTTGCTAGAAAGGGCACAGCGGAAGCTAACAGAAAAGGGCTAAAAGCTCTCAACATCCTCCAAGCAGTGAGGTATCAAGCCAAGTGCGAAGCACAAATTGGGATGGGTTGAGACATTTCACTCCCTCATCCAGGGCATCGGCTAAACGCCACTAGAAAGAAATAGCTGCGAGTGATAGTGTTGGGGCATGAACCCACAACTTCTTGTTTATCCATCAACCACCCAGGGGAGGGATTGAAAAATGAGAGATTAAAAAAATAGAGAGATGTGCGTTGAGAGAAAAAGTGGGAAAGGGCTTTTTCAGAAAAATAGAGCCTGAGGGCCGAGTGATGTGAGAATCACGAATGAGAAAGGGTGGGAAACAATACCCGGAGAAACTGGCTCCTCGTGCACCACGAGTCCTTCGCCTTTGTAACGCGTCTGAGTGTCGTTTTGGTTTTGTTGTTTGTCTCGATTGTTGCTTTGAGTCGTTTCGAGTGTTTCTCAATGTGTTTAGGTTGTTTACCTTGTTTTCTTTTGTTAAGTCGTGGTAATTGTGGTCAGTTGCAGGCTCAATACCCCGGTCAAGAACTCATCTCTCAATTTCAAAAATGAATTATTTTTGTGCTCAGAGTGCTGTGCCATTCTTCACATTTGTGCGAAACGAGGTTTCGTTCTCTCGCAAAACCGCAGGGTTTAACCTAGGTCATGTGAGAACAGTAGAACCAGGATCTATCTGAAGCTATAGGTTCCAGACTGCGATGCAAAAGAAAAGAGGAAGGATTCGGAGTATCTGAGTTTGTTTCGACTTCTGCAAATTCCGTCTTTGCATCCCGTGTGTTCAAATCGAATGAATGCTGTGTTATAGGCCGTGAGTTCAAAATGAGCGGTATTCAGAATGGGCTGTGTATCCAGAATCGGCAGTGTCCCGCATAAGCCGTGTGTTCAAAATAAACAAGAGTACTGTGTTACGGGCTGTGTTCAGAATGGGCAGTCTATGTGTTGAACTTGTTGAGAACTTGTGATTGGTTCCACTTCCAGTGCCTTCCGGTGTTGATTCTGCGAAGTCACACCTGGTGTTACTTCAATTTACTTATCGAGTTGTTGCTCATTTGCTTATCGAGTTGTTGCTCATTTGCTTGTCAAGTTGTTACCCATTTGCTTATCGAGTTGTTACTCATTTGCTTATCGAGTCATTGCTCATTTGCTTACCAAGTTGTCGTAATTTTGTTTATCGAGTTGTTGCTCTTTGCTTATCGAGTTGTAAACTTGTTAAGGTTTTATTATTGCTTGTTGAGTCAATTTGTTACGTTGGTTCACTACCTGACCTGGTAACACATGCATGTTCAATTTCCATTCAATCTCATTGTTATGAATGCAATGCGATGCGATGCGATGCATTGAAATGTACGCATGCAACACTTTTTCAGCAAAAAGCTTGTTTCATTCCATCATCTTTTCAAGTATATAGTTTTAAGAAAGCAAAATATGCCTGAAGCAGTACAGTGTGCCCAAAGAAAAGCAAAGCAAGAAAAAGAAGAAAAGTAGCAAAAGTTTGGATTAATGTCAAGTGGTCTCAGGCATGAGAGTCTGTCCTCGTCCTCTTCCTGGACGAAGGTCCAGGAGCATCGTCGTCGGCTCCACCATCTGAACCTGAGCTCGAGTCATCTCCAGTCTCATCCGCAGACGACTCTGCCTCCGCCTCTGTCTCGGACTCATCATCGTTAGGAATCGATGCCTGCGAGCTGCTCCCAACATGAGTGCACCCCGCCTTGGTACGAGGGGGTACTGTGGTCCCTCGCCTGCTCTCCTTCCTCCTCGGGTAGACGCAGATGGTCTTCCTACAGCACCTCCTGCAGCTGATATCTGGAATGGGGCCTGAAAAGGACAAACGGTAAATGCATCAATTATACTACGCGAAGCAGAGTATGAATACAAAATGCAGTATATGAGTACAGTGTATGAATGCTGTAAGCAATTGTATCAGAACGGAATGCAGTATATGAGTACAGGATATGAATGCTGTGAGCAGTGTGTCAGTACAGAATGCAGTGACTGAGTGCAGTGTATGAATGCCAGTGAGCAATGCTGTGAGCAATCCGTGGGTTACAGTGTATCAAAGCTGTGAGGGCCGCATATCAAGTGCCATGTTGACAGTGCGATGCATCAGATGATGTGTGAAACAGATTATGCACAGTTTGAGATTGTGGTTGAAAGAGCTTACCGCGATACCATAAATAGCCAGCAGGTCGAGGCTCCGCTATAGCATCCCTATCACGGAAGCAGTCAACTCCAAAGACTAGCGAGTATACTCAGCAGAAGCTGCAAAAGTGTTAGAAGCATCAGTATTCTGCGAAATATCAAAAGAAATGAAATGAAATGACTGTACAGGATGCAAAGTGCAGTAGTACATACGGAGGCAAACCGTGGAATCCGACTAGCTCGTGATCAGCCAGAGGGGGAGCGATGGGGATCTGGTAAGTCTCCTCACTCTGCTCTCGGCATGTCATCATAGTAGGCAACTCGGGCCACCCAACTCCCTGCCCTCTCTAGGGCCCACTCCTACCTCGGCCTGAGGTGCCCGAGATGCTCCTGCTCTCGTAGCTGGCGCCGCTGGTCTCTCTCTCTCTCAACTCGGCCGGCACCGGTCAGAGGCCGCATGATATAGGTCTGGACAAACTCCGCATAGTCGCCCTCGTCCACAAAGCGCTCATGGCTCCAGCCGATAGTGTAATCCGCCATCTCCGCTAAAGTATACCTCTCGGTGTCCCTCGCATGGGTAGGAGGAGGTGCTGGAACCGGCTGCTCTGGCGTGCCTAAGGTCTGCCGCAAGAAGCGCTCCCCAAAGTACCAGGCACGGCAAACTGGGCCCTCTAACAAGACTCTGAATCGCGCAATCTCCTGAGCGCCGGTATACCGCTCCCGAACTGCGATGGGCAACGAAGCCCACGGCTGCCAGGTGATCTGCAAATGGCAGGAAATACAGTTTGTTATCTGCTATTTACAGTACATTGCAAAGTAAAGCCAATAAACTGAAATGTTTGACATACCTTGGCTGCGGTAATGGTGTCAAAATAGCGGTAGAAGAACATGAAAGGCTCCCACGGCCTCCGCTCGCACCTCATGTCAAAGCGATGGGAAAATGGGATCATGGGGGGCATCTCCTCGTCTGGTATTGGGGCAAGCCTAGGGAAGTAGGCATACACCCACAACTACAGAACGTAACAGAGCAAACATGAGCAGGCTTATTAGATAAAGCAGTATACAGATAAAGGCAGAAATCAGAGAACAGTGTGCAGGGTATTGTGCAATGTGTGCAGTGTGTTGTGTAGTGTGTGCAATGTACAGTCAGTATAAAACAGATTGCGTGTGCGCAGTGTGTATGGTGTATAGATAATGAAAGGCAAAACTGAAAAGACAGGAAGGGAATGTGTACCTCCCAGGCTCGCCAATAGCCTCCAAGCAACTGTCCGCTGCGGCGGGACGATGAGCTCATGCAACCATAAAGAGTGGCCAAGCCGGCGCCACCCCAGTCATAAAGGCAAATCCACATCACGTCCACAAGCGCACTCAGCAGATAGAGGGCGACCGTGTTCGCCCGGTCAGCGAAAAGCGTGGTCCCTACTAGAAACATAATAGAACCGCGGGCGTACTGCTCCTCCTCCTCCCGGGTAGTAGGTGCCTAGATCCGGAAGTGGTCTTCGAACCACGAGTACCTCACAAACCCTGGCCGGGAAAGAGATGACCGAGTGCCGAGCAGGTACATCTGAGCGGCGTCCCACTCCTCCATATCAGTATCAAAGGGGATTGGATCACCCTCCACTCCGATGCTAGTGAGCATCGAGAAATCAAAGGGAGTCATCGTCATCTCCCCAGTGGCAGAAAAGTGGAAGGAGTCGGTGGTGTCCCACCACCTCTCCACGAAGGCAGCAAGAAGAGGCCTGCTCGCAGTGAGACGCAAGAGCCCCATGCAGAAACGCCCAAAACCAACCTGGTCAACGATCCGGCGGACTGCGTCGGGTAGCTCCATATACCATCCTCGGGCCGCGACGTTCTCATACCCTCGAAAGGCATAGGAATCTCCCTGTGATAAAAAAGCAACAACAAACAAGCAATTGCGAAGCAATGTTAGAAATACACTGTGTGTGAAAACGTTCAGAATTTCAGAGAAAATACAGTGTGTGTGCATATGTTGGAATGCCTTCAGAATTTCGGAGAAAATACAGTGTGTGCGCATATGTTGGAATGCCTTCAGAATTCAGAAAAAATACAGTGTGTGTGCATGTGTCTGAATGCCTTCGGAATTTGGGAAAATGCAGTGTGTGTGCCTGTATTTGAATATGCTCAGAATTGATGAATATGCAGTGTGCGTGCATTATGTTTAAGTTTAAACAAATAACGGGTATAGGTGTGCTCACAGTGAACTACAGCATGTGGTATATTGGTGTATCCGGGCCAAACAGTTAAAGAACAGAATCGACTATTGCAGTTATGTATTCTACTTTGTGGAAAATGAAACAGGGAAGAGTGTACCTCAGAAGCGCCATAGGACAGATGTGACTCTGGCTCACGCAGTAGAAGTTCCAGTGGCACGCGTCGCTCATAGCTCTTGAAGTGACAAAGACTGTCAGGAGGAAGCACGTGTATCGCCGGCCTGTAGGTCGCCGGATCGAACGACCGGATGTGAAGAGGTAGGAGCTCGGCCTCAGGGTCTATGTCCAACTCCAGGGGAGTCTCACCACTTGGAATGTCGTCCGCCATCTCAAGAATAATGTGAAAATGGCCGAAAATGCGAAAATCGGGCAAGAATGTGAAAAGTCTACCCTAAGGTCAACCTCGAGAGGGAGAAAAATGGGCAGAGAGGTCGGAGTCCGAAAAAGGCACGAGAATCGAGGTAAACTCAGGGGAAAAAAACCCCGAGTGGTGGAAATCGAGAAAGGAACACTGAAACCAAGATTTGTTCGGTTCAAAACATGCGAAACGAGGAGGGTTTCGCGAATCAAACGATGAAAAAGTGGCGAAAATAAGAGAAAAGTGTGGACCAAGGGTTGGAAAATCACCTAGAAAGAGAGGGGAGAGGTTTTCGAGTTTGTGGGAAGTGAAAATATAGGGTTTGAGGCCCTATATTTAAAGACCTGCGACCAAAGGACAAAACTGCCCTGACACAGGCATTTTTGGCCGATCGGCCAAATTGTTAGCTGGCTGGCTAAATATTTGGCTGGTAATCTTTATTTCGTGGCCGGTGGATGGCCGGTAGTCCTCCTGGTGGCCGGTGTATCTCCCACAACCCTTGTTTGGGTCAGTTATGTGGTTTATGGTCCTTCATTACTCAAGACAGTGCAAGAAAGTGCATTTTCAAAGCTTAACCGGCCTCCTTGTTGACCTCGAGCCGTGTTTTCTGTGCGGGGCACTCGATACGTACGAGGTGTATCTTTTTTTTTCGTATCCTTTTGTCTCTTGAGAGATTCGGAAATTGCTTCACGTGCGTTGCATTACAACGTTGTGTCTTGTTTATGATAAACATGCATAGGTTGCATTGTTATGCACTGTTCACGTGCGTTGTCACGCATTTGAGTTCACATGCATTGTCATGCATCTTTCATCTGCATTGTCATGCATCTTTCATTCGCCTTATCACGCAATGTGCATTGTCGTGCATCTCCATTCATTGCATATAGAATATATATTGCATTGTAGTTTGCATGCATTCACTGCATTATCCATCTATGGTTTGCGCCTTTCCATGTTGAGCTTGGTCTAGTATGTGCCCATACTTTTCACGTTAAAACATGGGTATGTTATTATGTGTACGCGCCTAGTGTTGAGGGTGACGGCACCATTTCCGTGTTAGGCGTGGTTTGTTTATGTCCATGCCTTTCCTAGGCAAGATACGGTTTGGACGCGCGCCTTATCCGCTCCATTCATTGCATATAGAATATATATTGCATTGTAGTCTGCATGCATTCACTGCATTATCCATCTATGGTTTGCGCCTTTCTATGTTGAGCTTGGTCTGGTATGTACCCATACTTTTCACGTTAAAACATGGTTATGTTATTATGTGTACGCGCCTAGTGTTGAGGGTGACGACACCATTTCCGTGTTAAACGTGGTTTGTTTGTGTCCATGCCTTTTCTAGGCAAGTTATGGTTTGGCCGCGTGCCTTATTCAATTCATCCATTGCATCCATTGCATTGTAGTGTGTTGCATCCAGCATTTAGGATCATGATCTTTCCTCAGCAGATCATTCCTCACTTAGATCATGCCACCCAATTACTTGTATTTTGTGTTCCGTCTACAAGCACATAGTTCTGCATGTGTACGCGCCTATTCCACTAAAGGGATTGTGGTTTGAGGGTGTCGGCACCTTCTCTGTGGTAGACATAGTTTGATTTTGCATCTCCATACCTTTATGATATTTGTGAGGTTTTGTACTGCTTGTGGTTTGATCATCTCAAATACATTGCATATCATTTGCATTGTTTCAATACATTATATATTATTACATTGTTTTGTAATATTGCATATCATCTTGCATTGTTATATACTCCTCATTTACATTGTTCCTATACACATTGTACATGTTGTCGCATGTGCTTTACTTATATGTGTTCAAATTCCTTATTATACACATTGTATGCATTGTCGCGTGTACTTTGCTTATATGAGTTTAAGTTCTTTATTATACACATTGTATGCGTTGTCGCGTGTACTTTACTTATATGTGTTCAAGTTCCTTATTATACACATTGTACATGTTGTCGCATGTGCTTTACTTATATGTGTTCAAGTTCCTATACACATTGTATGCGTTGTCACGTGTACTTTACTTACATGTGTTCAAGTTCTTTATTATACACATTGTATACGTTGTCGCGTGTACTTTACTTATATGTGTTCAAGTTCCTTACTATACACATTGTATGCGTTGTCGCGTGTACTTTACTTACATGTGTTCAAGTTCCTTATTATACACATTGTATGCATTGTCGCGTGTACTTTACTTATATGTGTTCAAGTTCCTTATTATACACATTGTATGCGTTGTCGCGTGTACTTTACTTATATGTGTTCAAGTTCCTATATACATTGTATGCGTTGTCGCGTGTACTTTACTTACATGTGTTCAAGTTCCTTATTATACACATTGTATGCATTGTCGCGTGTACTTTACTTATATGTGTTCAAGTTCCTTATTATACACATTGTATGCGTTGTCGCGTGTACTTTACTTATATGTGTTCAAGTTCCTTATTATACACATTGTATGCGTTGTCGCGTATACTTTACTTATATGTGTTCAAGTTCCTTATTATACACATTGTATACGTTGTCGCGTGTACTTTACTTATATGTGTTCAAGATTCTCTTTATTACACATTGTACACGTTGTCATGTGTACTTTACTTACATGTGCTCATAATTATCTTCACCTTCACACATTGTACACGTTGTCGCGTGTACTTTACTTATATGTGTTTGTGCCTTCCTTGCATTGTTATGCTTATTTCAAATCGCATTGTTATGCGTCCTACTCGGCTCGCGTTGTCGCGCGTGCCCTCCTTACATTGTTATGCACACTTCACCTGTGTTGTTACGCACTTTTCACTTGCATTACTATGCATGTTTCTAACAAAGTTGTACATGTTAAGTTCTCTTTCTTTTTTCAGGCACGATATTGTATGTACGGTTCATTTGAAGCTGGCACAACCAAATGAACCGAACATGTATTGTATTCTCCGCGTGAGACGTAGTGAGAATTGAATAATTCTCTTACATCCTTTCAACATGAAATGTAGTTAGATTTGTGTTCCGCCTGCTTAAACTGTTGCATTTATTGTATGTATTTGCTTCGTTACAACTCTCTTTGCATGATCATAAGTTATGCTCGGCTTTGTGCATTGTTCTTGCATCTTGCCCCTGCCTTCGGGCACATATCATGTTAGCTTTTATGCTCTGTCTAAGTCTTCGGCCTCGTCAAAAATGGGTCGTCTCTGGGCTTTGACACTCACTCCCGCCATTGTTATGAGTTTCGAGTTTTGTCAAAGAGGGGCACCTGTAGACACCCCATTTTTGACCGTCCTCAAGACTTGGACATCACCGTTTGAACACTCGGTGATCATCCATGTTCGTGTTCGTCTTGAGTTCTCGGAGGTTTCGGTCGCACGCCTTGCCTCAAGACCTCTCGACTTGTTTGTTTTGTGCTTGGTTGTGCACCAAAGAATTGTGTTTTGCTTCTGAGGGTAGGAAATGGCTTGTTGGCCATCCCCACACCTCACCGGCCTTGGCTTGAGGCCACCGGCCCTGTTTTCCTGCTACCCGGCCAAAAGTGTTGGCCGGTCAGCAATGGTTTTGGTCGGCCGGCCAGTTTTGTTGGTCAATCGACCACATTTTCCAGCCGACCCCTTTCCATCTACTTTTGGCAGATATTTTATGCCAGCTGTCACAGCTGGCATCCACATTACACCCTCTCCATACGCGTGTATGGAGGGATTTGCTCCCTTGTGTTAGCTTCTCCAAGAAGCTTAGGAATTGAATTCCTATAAGAGGGGAGGCCCTCCTCCCTTCTCAGAGGTTCTGAAAATTAGGGTTAGGAAGTTTGTATCTATCTATCTCTATAGTTCCCTCTCTTTGCCTTTGTGTGTGTATTTTGTGCTCTAAAGTGACTTTTGTTCACACTATTGCACACAAACACCTAGCATTACACCATCCTTGGTTGCTAAGGCTCTAAGGAGTTGTTTTCAGAGTTTTTGAGTTGGTTTTGATCCAAGGAAGGTGCTGGAGTGGTGTTCTTGAAGAGGTTCTTCAAAGGTGAGAAACTACCCTCTTTATTCCCTATTTTTGCACAAGCTTTTAGTCTATCTTGCATCTGTTTTTAAGCTTAACTTATAACTGATAAAAGTTCTATTTTTAAGTGCTTAAAATAGTTGTTTAAGATCACTTTGGTGTTTGGGGTTGTTTACCCCCTCTTAGGCCTTGTTTGGCCTCTTTTTGTGCCCTTCTTTGTGAGCTCCGGGACCACCTTGCATTGGCCTTCTCACCACTGAAATCCAAAGGGATTTTAGTGGTGGGGATGGTGTTTTGAGGTCCTAAGAAGGAGAGGGCCATCCCCTCTCCTTGTTGTCTTCAATACTTGTCATATTTGCCTCATATGTGAGCACCTTTGTTAAGTTCATGTTGACCATGTCTTAGCTGGTATTTGTGGTTGTTTTGCCATGATACAACTCTGTTTTAAGTTGGTTTAGGCATGCCATGTATGCTTCATACACTTGTCTTGTAATTCCATGAAATAGCCTAACATGCATCATGTTGTAACATGTCTTGCTTACATGTTTTGGCTTAGCTTCATGAAACTTCTAGCTTTGTTTTGGTATGCTTGAGGTCTGATTTTGGTTGTTTTGGCCATGCTTGACATGCTTTGTATAGCTACCATGCAATCTAACTTGTAGGCTTTGAGTATTGAATCTTCTAGCATGCTTTACTTGGATCATTTCAGTGGTTTGGCATCACTTGTAATGTTATTTCAGTCCATATAGTATGCTCCTATGCTTGCTTTCATCACTCCTTTAATGCCTTAAAGAGTTGTGGTTTTATGCTTCATGAATGTGTCATTGCGTATGCCATCATGCTTAGGTCATTAGGATGCCATCTAAGTGGGTTTTTGGGCTCATTTTGGTATGCCATAACTCTGTTTTGGGTCACTTAAATCATGCCATGTTTGGCTGTATTAGGTGTAGTGTAACACCTCTTTGATGGCCTTGCATGCCTCATGATTTTGCCCCTTTGTTTTGGCTTGCTTTGGCTTTGGTCATTGCGTGTTTTAGGCTCATTTTAGCATGACTTAGGACTGTTTTGGGTTATGTTTGCCATATGCTCTTTGTTTTGTGTAGCATTAGTTCAATTCCCTAGCCTAGTTTTAAGCCTGAAGCCTTAATCATGCATGCTTGGCTTGTTTATGTGATTTGGCATCACTCTTAGCACCATTTCAGAGCATGTAATGTTGTCACATTTGCATACTTTCCATCCCTTTTAAGTGTTCTTAAAAGTTACCCTTTGATGCTTGAGTATTGGGTCCATTAGCATGCATGTTTGTATGTATATTTGCCCTTATGCCCATAGCATTTTGGCCACTGTTTTGGACCTATTAGAGAGCTGTCCATCTTGGTATAAGTCCATCCTTTGCATGTTGTTGCATGCTCGCCTTGTGTGTTGTTGCATACTTGGCTTATTAACATGTTGTCGCATGTCTAAGTGGTATTGCATTTGGCATGCTTCTCTTGTTAAGTTGCCTAACATATTGTTGCATGTTTGCCTCACATGTTGTTACATGCTTGGATGTTGTCACATGTCTTGCATGTTTGTATGCTTGTCTAGGTTGCATTGCATTTGGCATGCTTGTTACCTTAACATGATCATGTTGATTTAGTTTTGCTTGCATATTTGTATCCCTTACCTCTTGATCAATCATGATAGAGGTTAGGATTTATTGTGTGTTTGTGTACATTTCATTTGATATCAAATTGCACACTCGGCATCTTTGGCCATCATGCATCGAAATGCGTGATTGGTGGCCCGAGGGTCGAGAACCATGCTCATTTGAGTCTTAGACATGATAAGGAGGGTGGTAGTGAAAACATTGCTTTGAAAATGCATTGCCATGCCTTGTCTGTCCTCTGCTGCAGCAAAACAAGAGTCTGCAGGAAGAGATGGCCGGTCGGCCATCTTCAGTGCCGGCCAGCTATGTATTGTTGGCCGATGGCCCCACTTTTGGTCGGTGACCATATTTCCATGGCCGGTGGTCCCATCTCTTGACCGATGACATCCCTCAGTGCTCAGGGAGTGGTTCTGAAGCATATTTGGGACTTGTGCAGCTTTCAGAAGTACAGAGCAGTGTAAACAGAGGCAACATGAGTATGGTGATGGATTTCGAGCGAAGCCAAAGCATGCATGCATTCATCCCTCTTCCCGAAGCTGCTTTACTATTTTCAATAGCTTAATTAATTTGCGTAATTAGTTAAGTATTGTGTAATATTTAATTAGCTTGTTAGTTAGTTAATTTGTATTATTCTTTCAGCCCCTTCCTCGAGAGGGCGCAATTGTGTAATAAGCGTGTGTGTGTGTGATGCATGTCTTCCAACCACACGTCTTTCTCCCTTTTACTTACCTACTTATGATGGTTAGTTCTAGGGCACGTTTCATTTAGCATCCTTATGCTCTCATGTTTGCATCCATTCATTTGTATTGCATGCACCGGACTCGGCGCATCATACTAATTGCATTGTACTTCAATTCCAACTTGAATACGTGTATCGAGTTGTCTCATTTCGTATGCCATCGTAGAATAGCCGAGCCTATTGTAGTTGCATTTTTTCATGTGTTGCATTAGCCATCTTAACATGAACTAGGATCACGCATTGATTACTAACTAGTTTCTGCTTTGGCTTGGAGTACTCGGTAAGTGTTTATGCTTTAGCATCCTTTCATGTGTGTGAGTGACTGTCATAATAGCATGTTTACCATGAGGCTAATTGCTTATGTGACATAACTACCTGAATGCCTATGGGTGAAGGTTGGATTACTTGAATTGGAACAATTCATTGAAATCCATGTTTTAGTCTACTTGCGAGTAGCAAAATTCAAAACCATTTTTAAACAAACGGATATGCGATACTTTGTTCCAAATTAGGCAATCTAATCTATACTTGTGTTGCGCGCATCACATAATAATTCTAACTAATTAAACGGAATAAGAGCACATATGTTTTCAAAACTCGATATCATGTTTAGTAGTGGTCGATCTTTGATCGGGCGAGCGAGGGTGCTCATAGCTGACCTTCCCCAATCGTACCCAAGTTCCCGAGCCGAGGCAACTTTGGTGATGACGGACACGTGGCCTTAGGCACGAGTCAGGGTTTCTTAAATTTTCCTAAAATAAATATTTAGGTGACGACTCTGTATCTGGTAAAGTAGTCCATATTTGACACTTCTTTCTAAAAATCAATTTTTCAAACAATTTATCGTATTTGAGCTCCTTTATGATTCATTTGCATCTCATTCTGCGAGATTAGAAACAGGACATTGAGTCCTGAACTATAGTAACCCAAATGAACAAAACAGCGATTCCCTGGACGTTCGGGGACGTCTACACCAATCCTCTCATCAAGCCTCTTGCTTCGAAACCCATGGAAGACAATCCTCCCAAGCTACTAAGAAACCTAGATCCAAGCTTGGTTTGGCGAAATCTGCAGGAAAAAGGACTGCGACGAGCGAGAACAACAACAATCAGGAATTGAAGAGGGCGAAGAAGAAAGCGGTGGATTCTGATGTGGTTGTTCAAGAGGAGTTGGCGAAGAAGACTGGTGATGATACGAAGAAGCAATTGTTTCAGAGGTTGTGGAGTGAAGAGGATGAGATTGTGATTTTGAAAGGTATGATTGAATACACTGCGAAAAAAGGGTCTGATCCACTTGCTGATATAAATGCTTTTTGTTTGATCTGTGGTTTTTACTGAACATAAATATTTGTTCACTGTGTTTGATATTTCTTTAAACTTGAAATATATCAATTTTGGTTGCTTTGAGTGGCTGAATTCACCTTGAAGTCATGATTTATTTATTTATTTATTTTCGGATTTTAAGTTTGGTGATGATGCTTTTAATATACTTGAGGTAATCCTACTATGTATAGATTTGACATTAAGCACCTGTTCTGCAATTGAAGAATTTCAGTAGAAATTTTGTATTCTCAGTTTGGGTATGTTTGTGTATTTGTGTTTGCTTAGGTATCTCTATGTATCTCTATGTTGGGATGTCTCCAGCAGAGAAGAAAACTGTACATATGTTATTTATGGCTCCTAGGTGCTTGATAAAATGCCACTTATACTTTTATATTGTTTTCTGGTGGGTGTTTTTTTAATATATATATATACTATTATTAAAAGTGAAACCTCATTTTCCCATGGTTTAAAGTGACAATGGTTTAAAGGATTTTCATGGAAAAATTTTCCGCCTAAATAAACTTGAAATGTTTTCTATTGATTTTTGTTTTCCATTTTCTATCATGCTCATACCAAATGTTAAATGCGGAAAACTTTTTCTCAAAAATGTTTTCTGTCCAAAAAAATGCAGTGGTGGTGATAGTTACTTATCGCTTCAAATAGCCATAGCTATCATTTTAGTTTCATCAGTGAGTGAGTTGATACTTGGCATTTCCTTAATCCATTTTGATGTGTAGATTTTATTACGTCAGAAAATATAAAAGCCTTTGCTTCATCTTGTATTACATCAAAGAATAAAAACTGTTTTGTGTACGTCCCCTGTCATGAGTGTCCAACTGAGAAAGATTTTACAATGCACTTCTTTTCTCTACTGATCTTCATACATTCTTAATAGGCTGCGAGTCTCAAAAAGCTATGTCAAACAAAAAGCGAAAATATTCATGAAGAAGAATCGAAGAAAGTTGGTCTCTGGCAAAGGAGGAAGCTTCCAAGTCTAAAGCAGCAAAGGATGTTATGAAAGTTTTGACACTGAAGGTAATATATTATTTCTCTGTTGGTTAAATGCCACACGTTTCTAAAACCTTGGCTTATTAATCTTTGAGAATGCCTTTTTTCCTAGAAATGGACAGGATATATGAGCTTCATTAAGCATATCTATATTTTCCAAAAGTGTAGCATAGTGATCCTACAATTCATATATTTGATAATGAGAAGCCTTATCTGTTAGAACTAATATAATATATATCACATGGTAAATTTCAAGGATTTTTATTTTATTTTTTGTAATAAGAATAGTTTTTTATATCACTCTATACAACACCTGATTCATCTTTCTTTTGTGTTTATTGCATGTTAAAAGATAATTTTAGATAAAGTAACAGTAGGTGTAAAAACACTTAACTTGGCTCTTTTGGCAGAGCAACCCAGATTTGGTTTTTGGAGGAATCACAATTGTCTCCGAAATATTGGGAACAATAGCAAGAGGTTTTGTTTTGGATAAAATGACTAACACAATCCCCAATGCTTTTAAGGTAAACACTCTCAATGGTTGGCTTTAGGATTACCTTTCTGAATTTTGATTTATTGAATTCTTACTTTATCATATTGAGTAATTATTTTTCCTGTTCGGAAATTCTCTGTTCAGATGTGTGATCCATGCCAATTCACCATTTAACTAGTACTTAGTCCTTTAATAGTCCTTTTAAATTTTGCTTCAGTAAAATATGTTTGTTGTGGCATTTTAAGTCTTCTTATAATAAACTAAATGTTTGAATGAATTTCTTATCAACTTTAAAGTAGATGCATGAGTACCTTTATATGAATCTTCAAACCCCAACCTTTGGCACATGATGATGATTGTGTTTGAACTTAACTCCCAGGCACATACATTTTTTTACTTTTCTCAAAGATCTAGAACCCTTTATTTGTGATCTAAGATATTGGTTTCCGATTCAAGTCACAATTTTTTTTTTCATTTTTTCTCCTTTTCATATCTTTTCCGTTGATTTGTTGCAATTTCATCAAAATTTCATTGGAGACCTTTTTTGAAGGCTATAAATAAATTATCTTGCATGATACAGCTTCACTAATTGGTAGAGCTAGGGATTATACCCCCAACTCCGGTGAGTTGGGCATAAGGGCTTGACATGGGGCCACCCGAGAGGCTCATTAATGATTTGTTTTGTCTATACAGTTGGTGTGAACAGCCTTTTTGGGTTTTTTGCCCTTCTTTTTTAAATTATTCTTTTGCATTTTTTTATATGGATAACATCATTTCAATCTTCCTATTCTCCTTATGTGAGTTTCCCATTTTTTGTTGCTTCAATGCTTTCTCTTACTCCCTCATAATCTCTCCTCTTGTCTCTATAATGAATACATATGATTTTTTTTGCATCAATTTAGCTAACTATCCAAAGCTTCATAATTTTGTAACAGTACCATGTGTTGAAAACTCAGATAGAGACTTACAGGAAGTAGGTTAGTGCATCATCTAATAGTAATTTTAGAACATGCAATTGTTTCTAGCACTTTTTTGTTGTTCCCATTTACAAATACTCTGTGATAAGTGCATCTTCTTCACTGAGAGAGAGAGAGAGAGAGAGAGAGATGGCGTTTCATCTCTCAAGCACTGCAGTGGCCTCCTCAACTTTCCTAGTCTGCTCTCTGTACTCCCCAAAGCACTGTGAGTCCCCCCCCCCCCCCCCCCCCCCCCCAATTTCTCTGCTCTTTTTCAATTTTAAACCATCATAATGCCCATTAGTATTATTTGTTCTTTTAGCATTTCATTGCAGTCCTTTTGCCCTATGAATACTCGCGGTCACTACTCTCTTCCACGCAAAAACTCTAAAAATCATGACTGGTTTCTCAAATGTAATCGAATTTTTACAATCAAACCCAATTCTGCTGAATTTTTCAAAATTTACACAATTCCAGGATTTTTTCAAATTTTGTGTATTTGATCATTTTTTTATTTTCTAATTTTTTATTTTCTAGTGATGAATAATTAATATAGCACACTTGAAGTCAGTTGGGTTTCATGTAAAATCCAGGTTGGAAAATGAGAGCAACGTTTTAGACCCTTCATCAGAACCAATCAACATGGAGGTCTATGTTTTCCTCATCTTCCTAGAAACTTAAATTTATATATTTATTTTTAGTTTGTTTAATTTTTGGTGGGTGAGTCGAGTTAAAATCAGAATGGGTTAGAAATCTTCCACTAATTCAGGTAAAATTTTCTAATTTACATTACTATAGGGATCTCAGACACAAACCTCGCAACAGAATTGTTTGAAGTGTTTATGTTCAACTATAGCTTTGATAAACATTAGCAGTTCTGTTTCTGGACCAAAGGCGGCAATTGCTTTGGATGGAAAAGAAAGAACCATGTGTCAGAACTGTAGTGGTAGTGGTGCTATAATATGTGATTAGATGTTTGCTTGCTCTTCTTTATGGTTAATTTCATTTCTTTGTTTCTTGTCGAATTTTTGGACAATTTGTTGTGCAATTATTTTCTTTTCCCAATATTCCTCAAATCCTATGGCTTGGAAATTTTTTCCACTCACTAGTACTTGTTCATTTCATCAGAATTGCCAAGTTTTACAAATCCCTATGCATTTTGGAATTGCTGATTTTTTCTTTTGTATTTACAAACAAATTCATTTTGTGGAGGATCTAGACTTCATCAAGGAGAATGGGAAATGTGTACGGAGCATTTTTGTTCCGTATTGGTATAATTATATGATTCCAGACTTGTAGAGTATTTTAGCAGATTTTATTCATTCTAAACTAAAAATATCAGAATTTTTAATAGTAGATCTGTAATTGGAGAAGTGTTTTCTATTGTGCATAGGAAAAGAAAGAAGTGATAACGAAAGTTTTTAGAGCTAATTATATTATACATCATGATTTTAGCACAAATTACATCAAATAAAACAAAAACAAGGAAAGAAGATTGAAGAAAAGACCTACTTGTGGGTATTTTTGGAAATAAATGTAACATGCCAACACCAACTCAGAGGTAGGCTTTACATAACAAAGTAGATGTCGTACCTACATTATTTTTAAAAGTTACGTTTTGAGCAATGCAATATGCACTAAAATTCTTGTGCACTTAGCAATCAACATGGTGATATGTAGAGGCTTTTCTTTCCTTACTATGGTTTATGTCAAGATTGTTGTACTACATGCAACTGCTCATTACCATATGAGCTAAAATCTTCTATTCTTCTTCTTCTTCTTCATTCTTTTTTTTTTTTTTTTTTTTTTTTTTTTTTTTTTTTTTCATTGTATATTTGCTTGGATTGTAACTACTTTTTCAATCAGTTACTTTAGTAAGCAAATGTTCCTTAATTACTAATATTGTAGACTTGAGTTATCCTTCTCCAGTTGAACATTTAAATATGGCATGTCAATTGCATATGAAATTCAAGTATCCTTATTATTTTTTAAAAAAAAATAAAATAAAATGATTCAATGAATTTTACAAGTCATGATAAGATTAAAAAAATGTTTTGCTTCCCTGTTGTATCTAAGCATCATAGGTACATAAAGGTTTTTAACTTCTATTGCACTTGATGTTTTATTTCTAATTTATGATTGGACTTTCTATCTTAACTCATCTTACTCATTTACTAAGTCCATGGTTTTCATCAAATTTAGTATTATAAAATTGGCAGATTGCTTTTGTTTCAGGAGAGAGAATGCCAATTTGAGATTGATATAAGAAGGGCACAAGGGTTAGAAGTCAAAAGGCACAAGAGATTCCCTTTTTTTTTTTCTTTTTTTTCTTTTTTTTTTTTTTTTATATATATTCTTCAATCAAAAACTGTAGGTGCTTAGCAGCAAAAGGAGAGAAGTCTAGTGAATGTCAAAAATTTGCCAAATATTACTGGTCCCTTTGCCTAGGTGAATGGGTGAGTGCCATTGCTGTTAAAATAACTTTTTTCTTGGTTTGTTTTGACTTGGCAATTTCTTCTAATATGTTTGGATGCATTATGGTAGATAGGCTTAATGAGTTATATTTTGTCCTGTTTGCACAGGTGATGAACTAACTACAATTATACCAAGTTAATCAATTTCACTTTTACGCTTCTTGATTCCTTAATATACTAATATTATGTGGCTTGGCATTTTTATTTTATAGTTTAGAGTATGTGCTTATATGTTTACACCAAGTCTTAATGAATCAGTTTTCTAGATAGAATAACTACTTTATTTATTTATTTTGTGATTATTATTTTTTTGAAAGGATTGAAGTGCTAGTTAAATTTGAGTTATGATAAAATTCTTTAGTTAAAATGATAGCGTGCAGAAGGTATGATTTCTAGTTTTGCACACATGCAGGAAGTTCACCTTGAGACACACATAGGCACCTTTATATAAAAATAAATGCACATGGACACAGTTCTCCTTAAGAATGCTTAAACTGGTCTACATTTTCCTATAAGTTTTACTTATTAGTTTCCTTTTTGGTTTCATTGGTTAAAGCCATATGTTATTAAAGCTTGTGATTTCATTCAATTCAATGGAAAGATTGCTGGCTGTTGCTTTACACTTGCTCCTCATGTTAAAATTAAAGAAAATCAGAGAAGAACTTGAATGTATTTGCAATCTGATGCAATTGCTCTGTTGGACTGAGCTGTGGCTGCAACTGCTGCAGCTGTTTTGTTGTCCTGAGCTGTGGCCTTGGCTGCAGCTCTACCTTGACTTGTAATGCTTTAGCCAACTGCCCATGTTGTGGATATGGCTGCAGCCATGTAGCCCTTGTGTCCTTCAATTGTCTTGAGTGAAGTGAGTACCCTTATTTATAATCTCTGTTGTACAGGTTTATAATCTTTACCTGTCATTCAATTCTGAGTTGGGAGTGTCTGAGGGTTGAGTTTTGTGAGAGCATACCCTTATTTATAATCTTTATGGGCCTTTAATGCATGTTGTTGGTTTGTTGTAATCAAGGTCTTAAAAATGGTTGGAAGATTCTGCCTATTTAATAATGATAACAAGGTGATTATTGTAATTTGAATAGGAAAAGAACAGGTTGGTATGTTATAGAAGTGATTTTGAATGACTTGTTCAAGTGTACTTTTTTCATCTTATCTGTAGAAAATCTGCTTATGAACATGGAAGATGCTTTTGTGCTGTTTAGCTATTTAGCAACAGTGGAGCTCATTCTTGTAAGGGATTTAATTAGTTGGGATTTTCTTCAATCTATCAATCAGTGTTGGAAATATTACCTTTGACAATGTCGGAGCCATGTTTAAGAGAGTGGTGTCAATTGATGACACTAGATAAAAAAAAAAAATTTAACCCATGTGGAAATATGCTAAAGTGGTGTCTAAATTTTTTGTTTTTCATGTGATTTGACGAGTTTGAATTACTTTTGTTTATAGGGAATATATAAAATTACAATGCATCATATGAAAGTTGATTTTGTTGTAGAAATAAAAAATCTAATACAATGACATTGATGATAACTAGTTGAATGAAATTCTTAGTTACGCCATTGAATTTGTTTAGGGCATGGACGTTATATACAATAGATGACAGAAGAACCCTAATACCAATGATGGATTAGTAAACTATTTCATCAAACCATTTCATCGAACTCTGATTTTTATTAGTTAAAATAGTAAAATTTATTATTTTATTTTATTTTTTAAATAATGGTTTGCTTTGGAGCATTATTTCAACACCATCAAAACAACCCCTTCCAAAAGGGTCTATAACAAATCAGTAAAGTGCAAGGACTAGGCTCAGAGCTTTAGCTGGTCTCGTGAAGTCCCTATCCTTATCCTAGAAGCAACGAGAGTGGGTGACAACTTTTTATTCTAATCAATACTTAAAAAAATAGGTTTTAATCAAAAGTGGGAGCTATGAAAGGAATTTTTGAAGGGGGATAAAGAAGAAGTCACACACCTTTGCTTTGCAGCACTTTCTTTCATGTGTTACATTTTGACATTCTCTCAATTGTTTTCCATCTAGGTTTATTTGGCCTATGATTTATTCCCCGACATCCCAAATGGTTCTTCCTCTAGATCTTTGTGATTTTTTTATAATTTAAATCCATAAAACAATTTCACACCATGATGTTGTTCCGTTACAACTTCTAGTCCAATCTCTAAATCTTTTAGTTTTTTGTTTGATGCATTATTTTTAGATCAGATCATCTGATGTAAATTGCTGCTGGACTGGGTGGTGGCATATTGGGGCTTGAATCTTTGAATATTGTCATCATGGATAAAAGCTGTGGATATCTTCTTTTGTTCTTTTTATTTTTTATTTTTTAATTTGTTAGTAAAACTTGATCCATCACATAAAAAAAGAGCTGGGTGAGGAAAAAGAAATGCCAGAATTTCATTTTGTTTTCTCTAAGATTTCATGTACATATATTTCTGATATGCTGCTATAGCGATCCCGGTTTTTCCCCGTCGTTTATTACATTCCGGACTCGGGTTCGTGGTTGTATGTTGTTGGTTATATCTTGTTTCCATCCTTTATTCTTTGTATTTAAGTTTTGGGATGTATTGGTTAAGTTTGGAACAGGTTGGTTGTGAGTTGAAACAAATGATTGCTGCCCAGGTTTTTCTTTCTTCGCTCGAGCAAGGCTTTTTGCGCTCGAGCGAGCCTTGGGTATTTGCTTCTTCGCTCAAGCGAAGGTTCTTGCGCTCGAGCGAGCACTCCTATGCTCGAGCGTGCGTCTGGGTGGTGGCAGACCTGAAGCTTTGCATTGTTCGCTCGAGCGACGCTTCTTGCACTCGAGCGAGGTTCCTTTGTGTCTGGTCGCTCGAGCGACCACTCATTCGCTTGAGCGAGCCCTGTGTATATCAGATCGTAGCAACGTGATTTTACATCACTTTTTCACCTTCCTTTTACTCCAAACCCTAGATTTGACTCTATCTCTCTCTACACACACACTCTCTCTAGAAATACACCTTGTTCTTGAGGTTCTCTACCTTAGTCCCTTTGTAAAAAGGTTAGAGCTTGGCGTCGCCTAGCTATTGATCCGAAAAAGTGTAGATTTGGAGCATCTTTGGGTTTCTCTTTTCTTCCATTGAGCCTCTTCCTTTAAGGTAGGGATAAACTACTTCTTTTTATGAGTTTTAACATACATTTTAGTCATTTTGTATAAATGGTGAGATTTGGGAAGTTAGGGTTTGAAATTTGAAATGCTTGAAAGAGGGGTTTTCTAATTTTGGGGTTCCATTGTATATGTGAGGCCTTGAAATGGGGTTTATTGGTGGGAAATTGATGAAATTGAGCCTTAGGGTTGAAATGTGAGAAAAGGGGGATTAATGCCCAAATTTGAATCGAATAAGTCATTTGTGTAATTAATGAAATAAATTGTGGAAATATGAAATTGATTTGGAAATTGTGGAATTTGAGGAAATTGTGATTTAATGGTATAGTTGGATTGATAAATCACTCACCCATGGAAAATGTAATAAATTATCTGTTTGATAAATTTATTTATCAGTTTAGAAATAACTGTTTTGGGCTATCGGTGGAGGATAGTCATGATTGTTGTAGAAATTGCATGATGATTAGGTGAATTGAAACCATCACTTGGTTGATGTCATTGAATACGATGGTTGGATATAAATGTTGAATATGTAAATTGTTGGGTCATTGTATATGCCAACATGTTTAATGCATTGTATATGTATTTTTGTGTGGGAGGAGATAGAGGATGTACTCCATTGTTTGGGAGGAGAGAGGGGATGGACTCCATTGATAATTAAGTTGGCCGGAGTGTCCTGGGTGAAAGTTCCGAAATCTTATTTATTTGGGTGTCGGTTCCCTCGGACGTAGATCCGTAAAATGGCAAAGATATGGAAGTGCATGTATGATGTTTATAATTGAAGTGTTGGTAATATGAGTTGTAGTCTCATTCTGAGTTGTTTGGATAATAATGAACTATGTTAATAAATTGGTTCGGATAAGCTAATGCAAGTAAATTGAAATGTGAAAGTCAATGTTGGTTGACTATGAAAGGATATGAACTGGTTTACTGGTGTTAAACATTTATCATATGCTAATGTTTTAGTTAATCCTCATATTTGGTTTAGCATATCTCTACTGGGTTTTGGCTCACCCTATTTGTGATACTATTTTTAGGTACAGGTGACATGTCGCCTCCAAGGTCTTAGCTTGGGAGGTTTAAGAGTTGAAGGCTCTCTTTTTGTTATTTTGTTTTGATGATTACATTTATATTCAAGCCAAGGGCTTTCTGTGTATAGAGTTAGAACTCTTCTTTTGTTGTAACCAAGTTATACTTGGAAAGATGTAAGCCCGTAAGGCATTTACTTTGTTGTTAACATGTAATATCTTTTGTATAGAAGACTTTGATAAATGAAATCTAACTCTCCTATTATGTTTATGGATCTTATGCGTAATTGTCATATGTCTTATTTTGAGGGCGTTACAGCTGCTGCATCACCACTTCGAAAATCAATATGGTGGTCTCAACTACCTCTTCTCACTAAACTGCTTTACAGAACACTTTCTATCTTCAACTCTAAATTCCTACAATCATCTCTGGTCATTCTTTGTTTGGGTTGCTGTTGCTGTTGCTGTTGCTGTGCTGTTTTGTTTTGGTATGGATGTTGAATAGATGCTTGATGATATGCTGATATGCTGTGCTGGTGAACAGATGTTTGGATTAGGCAGTCTTAGGTTGTTTTGTGGCTAGCTGATAATTAATAAAGGCCCATAAAGATATTAATTTATTTTTTATGTATGGTCTTGCTCTCTGATAATTGGGTCTCTATAATTTCAATTCAATCAATTTTGACTGTAATTTTTTTTTTTTATATTAGATCTATTTAGTTCAATTGATAATAATGATTAAGAAATTTGGATAGAAATTGAAAGAAAAATAGTTCATTCGAAATGAAATGGAATATTTTAAATTAGATGTCAACTTCTTAATCATTTTGTGAAGAATGAGTTGATTATTCTGTATGAACCAATGTTTTTATTACCTTCGTTGTTACATTGTCTGCCTTGGGTTCCTTGTCATAAATGTTATATATTGCAGAATAAGGTTCAAGAGCTTCACAAGCCTTCTACAGAAGAAGGGCCAACGTCTATCAAAGATGATGCAATTATTCATGCAATTGGTCCAGAACGGCGTGGTAGGGTAAGAGGGCTTGCATTTGTGCTTGAAGATGCTATTGGAAGCACTGTTGCTTGGCCAACCCATTTCATTAGCTTTGACTTTGAGTAGAACTAACATCTATGGATAGTTTTTGAGGACTTTGATGAATAGATTTCTATAATTTTTGGAAAGTTTTGGGTAATGTTTACAAACTTATATATGTACAGTTTTGGATGGTTTATAACTTTTTGGATAATTTAGAACTTAAGGATAGTCCTTTTGGATGTTTGAAATGTATATATTGACAATTTTTGAATGTTTATAATTTATAGACATAGTTTATTTTTCATGGTTGAAATAATATTTTGGTGGTTGATTAATATTTTGTGAGGCTTATTTGTAATATTAGATTGTACAAAACAGGTCAAATATAGAATCGACTGAATTAAAAAAAATGCACATTCTACGGCAAGCAAATTAGATCATTATATAAAATATTCCACAGCATTTCACGTACACCGTGGTATGTTCTACTTATCTACGGCAGGCTGAGCAAGTCATTGTATTATATATTTTACGGCGCACAATCAGTGTTGTTGTTTGTCTCACCAATTAACCGCGTGTAAAAGTAGTCGTAGAAAAAGTAACAACGATACACAAAATCTATCGTTAAATAGTTTTTAACGGCGTACTATACCATGTCATAGAAAAAGTAACAATGACGCACAAAATCTATCGTTAAATAATTTTTAACGGTGTACGAAGCATGTCGTTGAAAGTGGATGACTTTTCATGACTGGTCATAATATGATGTGCGCCTACACGTCATAGAAGGGTTTTTACGGTGTGCATGGCGCGCCGTAAAAACCCTTTTTTGTTGTAGTGATCATTCACTGAGTATCCAAGCTCACCCTTTCCTTATATATATGTAGGTGATGAGCAAGAAGGCGATATTGCCGAAGCTTTGTTTGGAAGATGTTTTGATTCATGTCTTGCTAGCATCTTGAAGAATATGCTTCTTAGTTGTAATTCATGTCTTTGTATATTTCAGCCTGAGAAGCCTTTTGATCAAGATGTAATATGTACTTTATGTTGTTTTGTATTCAAATTGTAAAACTATGTTAAGATGTATGTCATTTCATTTGATCTATGCATAGCTCTTATGGACTACTCAGATTTAAATTTGCTGCCGCACATGTAAGCTCCATATGTATACTCTGATTGTGTGAATTTTTGTAAGTTGGTCTTTGGTAATCTCGGATTACTGGCCATCATGGCACCATTCGACTAGGGGCGGAATGGGGTCGTGACATATTCTATTTCACTTTGAAGCTATAATGGATATTGATTCAAACAATAATTCATTCAATGTAAGTGAGGAAGTTGAGGAACAAGATAAGAATGTTGAATTTAATGCGAGTGGTGAAGTTGAAGAACCGAAGAAGGGGATGTATTTTATCTCAAAGCAAGAAGTATGCACGTTTTATGCAAAATATGCGAAACAGCTTGGATTTGCTATAGCTTATAGAACACAAAATGTAACAAGGGATGGGGAAGTAAAAGGGATGGAGAAGTAAAGTACTTTAGAATTGAATGTACTCGGGCACGGAATAGAACAAAAAGATCAAAAGTAAATCCCTTCAAACCATCTTTGTCATCAAAAATTGATTGTAAAGCAAGGGTAAGAGCCAGTCTACAAAAAGATGGAAGATATAAGTTAACCACAGTTGTGCTTGAGCACACTCATAATTTGATTCTGACTGACTCACGACATTTTCCAATGAATAAGAGGATTCTTACTCTGGTGAAGAGAAGACTGGAAGTTAACGATGCAACAGGGATTGGGGTGGCTAGGAATTTTCATTCCATAGTTGTTGAAGCGGGGGGATATGAGGCATTAACGTTTGATGAACAAGATGCAAGGAATTATATTCAGAATGCTAGAAGATTGAGACTTGGGGTAGGAGACGCCGAATCAATTGCATTTTATTTTCATAAAATGCAACAACAAAATTCGAACTTCTATTCAACAATTGACCTTGATGAAGATGGTCGCATGCGAAACTTGTTTTGGGCGAATGCAAGGAGTAGGGCGGTTTATAAGGCATTTGGCGTTGTTGTCTCTTTTGACACAACCTATTTGACAAACAAATATAATATGCCGTTTGCTCCGTTTGTAGGAGTTAATCATCATGGACAGTCAATTTTGTTTGGTTGTGGGTTATTAAGTAATGAGAACGCAGAGACATTTGTTTGGCTATTCAAAGAATGGTTAAGTTGCATGTCAGATGCTCCCCCAAAAGCGATAATAACTAACCAGTGCAGAGCTATGCAAAATGCCATAGAAATTGTCTTTCCACAGGCTCGACATCGTTGGTGTTTATGGCATATTATGAAGAAAATTCTGGAGAAATTGCGAGGATATTCGCAATATGAGTCCATGAAGGTTGCTTTGAGTAATGCAATTTATGATTCATTCACAAAAAATGAATTTGAGGAATACTGGGAAGCAATGATTGAAAAATTCAATCTCAATGATAACGAGTGGTTGGGGGTATTATACCATGCGCGACATAGGTGGAGTCCTGCCTATGTTAAAGACATATTTTGGGGTGGCATGTCAACTACACAACGAAGTGAGAGTGAATGCATTCTTTGATGGATATGTGAACTCCAAGATAACCTTAAGGCAATTTGTTGAGTAGTATGACAATGCCTTGAGAAGTAAGGTAGAGAAGGAGACAAAAGCAGATTTTAAGTCTCGCAACAAATTGTATGATTGCTTAACGGTGTATCATTTTGAGAAGCAATTTCGTGCAACTTACACTAATTCAAAATTTAAAGAAGTTCAAGTAGAAATGAAGCATCTAGTGTATTGTTGTGCAAATCTTATCAAAGAGGAGAGAGCAATTTGTACCTATCATGTGAGGGGGGCTGTTCTTCTAGGTAAGGGGATGAAGAAAGTGGAATTTGTTGTGTACTTTAATTCAACTGAATGTGAGCTCCAATGTATGTGTCAGTTGTTTGAGTTTAGAGGTATTATGTGTGCCCATTCACTTTGTGTGCTCATTGAGAGATCCATATATGAGGTGCCAAATAAATACATTGTTTCGAGATGGAGAAAAGACTTGGAAAGAGGGTACATATGCATTCTAACCACATATACTAACTTTGGGTCTGCTCTACATCCAAAGTTGCATGATAACTTTCACAACACGTTGGATGAGATCCTAGAACTTGCTACTAATGATGATGGTAAACACAAAGTGATTCAACTTGGGTTGATGAAAATCAAGGATGAAGTGAGAACCGTTCAATCAAGTAGTGCGAGTAATGTGCCATGTACTAGTACTTTACCACCTTCAAGTAGTACTTTACTACCTTCCCATAGTTCACCAAAAAGTCCGCCTCGTATCAATACTACAAAAGAAAGCATGACTCGTAAGGTACTCAGTCCTCTGGTTGCTCGCCGAAGAGGCCATCCATATACGAAACGGAAGGTTAGCAAGGTTGATGCAATAGTGAATCGGTTGAAGGGAAAGAATAAGAAGGCTAATCCGGTATAGGTACATTTTTCATTCCACACTACATATGTATATTTCAGAATTTGTTAAACTTAAACTATTCATCAATGTCTGGTACTATAGGGTTGCAAGGTGCGTCAAGGTGAACCTCGTAAGTTAAGCTTTCCTTGTACGGGAGGCATGCAACACACTATGTATGAACCGGTACGTGTTAAATATGAAGGTTGTTTCGTGTTTTTTTTTTTTGGATTTTAATTTTATTGCTTCAAATTACTAATTAACTTATGTTACTATTTCATCATTAGGTGCCGCCAAATCAACCTTACTATTGTAAATAGAAGGTATGTTGCCGTAGCATCATATAATGCCATTTGATATGGGAACAATCATGGATACTGTACAAAAATCTAGCATTCCAATTGATTAGTATTTAAAGAGTTCAACATTCATAAGCCAAAACCTTAACAATCTGTTTAAAGAGTTCAACGAACAGAAAAAATGATAGATTCATAAGCCATAATGACAAGACCCTCAAAATCTATTGAATCTGTTTTTTCAAATGATAGATTCTATGAATCTATTCGTTTGTAATCTATGTTAGGGTTCAACGAACAGATTCGTTTGTAGAGTTCAAACAACAGATTTTGCAACGTTCAAACAAAACCCCAAACAGATTCAAAATAACAAAATGGGAACCCTAACAATCATAGATTCATAAGTCCCAAACACATTTTCGCACAATTAAAGGGAACCCTAACACAAATTCATGGCAAATTCGAAAACCAAAAAGTCACAATCAACAAATTCGTACAGAAATTGAAGTCAAAACATAAACCCTAGTTTTGTCGAATTTGGGTTTACCTCAGATTTGTTTTCTTCTAGTATGTAATGATGAGTTTCCAGCGTTGTTAGCATATGAGAGGCATCGAGTTGGTTGGTGCGGAGTTTTCATAGAGCTCGTCGTTCGTCAAGTAATTTTCGTCGTTGCTCTTTGTTCAGCTCTGTTAGTGTATGAGTACAGAGAGAGGAGGTTTATGAAAGATGAGGATGAGAGGGATGAAAGGATTGAAGGGAAGGGATGAGATGGATCTGGGGAGAGACCATCAGCGATTCAATGGGGAGAGACGAGTGGTTTTGTTCGTCGAAATATCGAGTCTGAGGAGAGGAGTGAGAGGAGAGCGAATATAACTCATATTTCGGGCCACTTGAGCCTCGGTTTTTCGAGCTACAAGCTATTTTTCTATTTCAATATAGTTTCATCATCAATTGTAATTAGCAATTATAGTTAGCATTCTAAATTGAGAAAGGTCGAGTGCAAGTCGCTCGAGAACTTTAACAATTCCCACACAAAATAAAAATTAACAAATTATACAAATGGTCTCTATAATTTATTTTAAATTTTATTTTGATCCTTCTAATTTGACATGTATTATTTTATGTATCATTTTTTGCCCAAAATCTTAACGGCAACTAGGGACCATATTAAAAAAAAAAAAAGTTAATTACCTAAAAGTTCTATTTACGAATGTTTTATTTTTGAACCTTCTAATTTTACATGTATTATTTTATGTATCATTTTTTGCCCAAAATCTTAACGACAACTAGGGACCATATTAAAAAAAAGAGTTAATTACCCAAAAGTTCTATTTACGAATGTTATGGTAGTTCAAATCCCATCTAAGATTTTTTGACCCAATAAGTCCTATTTGGTAAAAATGAGAATATTACAGGTTTTTTTTTTTCTTCCAATTTTTAAAATTAAGAGCATTATCAATTTTACATAGTATGTTCCAGATAATTGTTTCACTAATTGAGAGAAAAAAAAAAAAAAACAGAATATGAGATTACACATTTTTTCCATTCTAATTATTAGTTTAATTCAACTATCCAATAAAATCGAGAATATTATTGGTTTTTTTTCAGTTTTAAAACTGAAAACATTATCAGTTTTTTCATTTTTAAAGTTTTTTTCCCCAATTTTGCACATCAATATTCTATCATCATACTCCTTTATAGATATAAAATTTTTAGTTTTGCACAAAAATATTCAATTTTTTCAACAAAAAAAAAAAATTTGTTGCATATAATTTTTTTTTTAGTTTTTTCAATTTGAAAGTTAATGTTTCAAAGTTTTAAAAATTAAAATGAATGTCAAATTATCATGTTTCTTTATAGATAATCATAAATGATAAACAATCATTGTTTGAAGGGTAATTCCGACTATTAAAAATTTAATGGGATTTGAAGGTTCAAAAAATCTTAGTTAGAACTTAATGAAATATAAGTTCATAAATAAAGATTTGTATATAAATGTCTCATAAAAATAATTATTAAACTAACAAAATTAAAACTACAAAAACTAAAATAAAATTTTGTTCAAATTAAAATGATTAATGATTTAATTTATCCCAATAAAATTCTTTCATGCTGCGGCAAAGGCACTAGTTTCCATGAATTATTATTCGGATAATACTTGGTAGCTCGAAAATAGTTGGCTCGAATTGGCTCGAAACCCAAAACAACGTCGTTTTGGGTTTCCTTTTTTCTTTTTTTTTTTTCTTTTTCTTTTTCTTTTTCTTTTTCTTCCTTTTCTTGCTTTTGAACACAGATAGAGGCGAGAGAGAGAAAGAAGAGAATAGGAAGAGAGAAGAAGGAGAAAAGATAGAGAGAAGGAGGAGGAAAAGAAGAAGACAATGATGGCGGTGATCGGATCTGAATTTGAATCGAATCTGAATTTGAATCTTTTTCTTTTTTTTTTTTTTTTTGGCTGATGATGATGATGTTGATAAAGATGTTATTGTTGATGATGATGATGTGTTGATGAAGATGTTGTTGATTTTTTTTTTAGTGGATCTAATTTGAAGATGAAGGGGGGAAAAAAATTGTTGGTTGTTGATGATGTGTTGATGAAGATGTTGTTGTTTATGATGATGATGTGTTGATGAATGTGTTCACCAACTGCTCCCTCTTCTCTTTTCTTCTTCTTCTTCTGCTGCTTCTTCTTCATCTTCATCTTCATCTTCAAAAAAACGAGAAAGAAAGAAGAAAAAAAAAAAAAAAATAATCCAAAACAACATGATTTTGGATTCAAGCCAATTTCGAGCTACGTAACAAAACCGGTTATTATTCCATAATCAGGGAATAACAACTCAACAAGCTAACAAGTAGTTCTCGAATCAATAAAAGTACACCGAGACCCAACAAAAAATAACTAAAAACAAAAAACCCAATTACAGAAATCGACACAACCATGAGTTACGCATTTGCGAGTGAGATGTATTCTTTCTTTTGTACTTTAAAAAAGGTTACTTGTAATGCCATTTCCTTTCAGCAGTGCACTAATATTTCACTCGGGTTATGTACGGGTTATATTTATAATTATTTATATATGTGAATTAAGATTTTAAATGTATTTTTTTTTTATACACAGAAAAAAGAATATAACAAATATAACATATTTTTAATCAATTATTTTATGTTAGTTTTTTTATTCAAAATTTAAAAATAATGTACAAGCAAAATTTATAACTAAATTAAGGAAAACTTTATTCCTAACGATATTTTTTTACTTCTATATAAATACTTTAAAAAAAACCTCAAAAATGTAATCAATATAATATTATGCATTAAGCAAAAAAATATGATTAGTAATTATGCTTACATAAATTTGCTATAGTTTTAATTTCAATTTTTTAAAAAAAAAAAAAACTATTTTAAAAGTATTTTATTTAGCTAGTACCAAATGGAATTTTCTTAGCAAAAATGAAAGTTATAAAATTTTGTTGCAAATTTTCAAATGTCTGTTGTTAAACATTCTATTCTTCTTGCTTGTTGTTTGCTTGCTTTAGGAATTTTGATTTTTAATCTTTGCTCCACATTCATCATTTTGTTTTATTTATTTTTCTTCTTCTTACTTGATTTTCGCATGATACTTCTTTCTTAGTGCATCTCCGAATGTATTAATGAAAATATCATACACTTAAAATGCACAAAATTACAATATATAGAAAAAAAAAAAAAGGTAAGTAATTGCCCAAAACAAAAACTACTTTAAGAAAAAAACAAAAAATAAAAACAAAAATAAAATTGTTTGAAATAGAAAAATGATTTACTTATCTATTTATTAATTTTTAAAAATAAACTTTTAAATAAAACAAAGAAAACTAAATAAAAAAAAAAAAGTATAGAAACCAAACATAAAATATAATACAAAAAGTAAATGAATTATAGGATTTTCAAGAAGTGAGACTTACAAATAATTTTTTTGTAAAATTTTATCTATTCATATACTTTTTGTACTTCTAATCCTGATAATGACATTGAAATAGTCCACACAGGCAAAATTTTTAACTAAATTAAGGAAAAATTTATTCCTAACGATATTTTTCCACTTCTATATAAATACTCAAAATAATAAACCTGAAAAAATTAGTCAATATAATATTATGCATTAACTAAAAAAATGTGATTAGTAATTATGCTTACATAAATTTACTATAGTTTTAATTTCAAATCAAAAAAAAAAAAAACTATTTTAAAAGCATGTTATTTAGCTAGTACCAAATAGAATTTTCTTAACAAAAAGGAAAGTTATTAAATTTTGTTGCAAAATTTCAAATGTCTATTGTTAAACGTTTTATTCTTCTTACTTGTTTGTTTGGTTGCTTGCTTTAGGAGTTTTGATATTTAATCTTTGCTCCACATGCATTATATTGTTTTATTTATTTTTCTTCTTCTTACTTGATTTTCGAATGATACTTCTTTCATAGTGCATCTTCGAGTGTATTAATAAAAATATCATACACTTAAAATGCACAAAATTATAATATATAGAAAAAAAAAGTAAGTAATTTCCTAAAACAAAAACTACTCTAAGAAAAAATAAAAAATAATAAAATTGTTTGAAATAGAAAATGATTTACTTGTCTATTTATTAATTTTTAAAAATAAACTTTAAAGAAAACAAAGAAAACTATATATATATATAAAAGTATAGAAACATTACATAAAATATAATACAAAAAATAAATGAATTATAGGATTTTCAATAAGTGAGACTCACAAATAAATTTTATAAAATCTTGCCTATTCATATACTTTTTGTGTATATTTTTTGTATTTCTAATCCCGAGAATGATATTGAAATAATCTATACTTCTTGCATTAGGTCCATCAAATAGCTTGAGTAAACACAGATGTAATAAATTTCATAACACAAAATACAAATAATTGTGAGACAAAGTATCTTAAAAAAATAAAAGCAACGTTCAATGATGATGTAGAAGTACACCTGCCATTTTAATTAGAGGTATAACCAGATAAATCGCCGTAGAAGGGGAAGACAACTTTTATTTTTCATCACAACAATTACATAACTCAATATATAATTTTAAACCAACTAGGCCTAGTCTAGTTGGCCACCATGCCTTCTTAGGACTTAGTCCCAAGGAGGTTATGGGTTCAATTCCCCTTAGGGGAGTTGAATTAAGGGAGTGTAAGCACTTACGTGCTTTGCCAAAGGTGGGGAGATTTTCTCCCATAAGTACTAATCTAACAACTAACATTTGTCGATAAAAAAAAAAAAAAAAAAAAAACACTCAATATAAATGTCTCTCACTTTTCCACACGTTTAATTCTCTATTAATATTAAAATGAATGCATGAACCAAAAAAAAAAAGAAAAAGAAATACTTGAGAAGACAAAGAGATGTGGTTTGAGACATTTCAATTGTTGAATTCTATTAATTAATAGTTATTAGGCTTTAATGGTCGGGCTTCTAATATTTGTTAGTCATTAAAGCTGAGTTCTTTGATTTCATCCATATTCACTTGATAATTTGAGAGTGGACAAGTGTCAAGCCTTTACACAAACACTTGGCACATTTTTTTAGCATTATTAATGAAATGCACAGTGTAATTTTTCTCTCTCTTTTTTTTCCCCCACAATTGCAACCTGCTATTTTTTTTAATAAGAATTGATATTTGTTTTAATAAACAAAATTTTTTTTAGATGTTTTATAAAAATAATTTAACAATCTTATCACTAACCATAGTATATGGAATAAGTTGAAAAGGGTGCAATAGTAGGTATGAGAAAAGACAAAAAGGCTTGTGAAATTTAGCCAAAACCCCTCCATTGGACCCTTGTTTGGTGAAAAGGATAGTCCAATTTATTTTGCTTCATAAACTCCTTAAGAAAAAAACACATAATTAAGCAAGGACAAAGTACAATATCTTTATTTTATTTTATTTTATTTTTTTATACTTTTTTCGACAATATTGCTAGAGTAACATATTACTGTCAGACAAAGTAACATATTACTGTGAGATAGAATAACATGTTATTGTCAAACAGAGTAACATGTTACTGTTATTGTTTACATTAATTTCAACATCAATAATCTTTTTCTTTTTTTTAAAAAATTTATAATCAACATGGATCTAATTATTTGATAAACTTGACGAGAGAATTCTAAAAATATTAATTTTATTAAAAACTGACATCTGCATCAAAAGTTATATTATTTTAAAGTTTAATATTTTGATAATAATGATATATATTGGAACCTAAGGGTGTTTGGCAACTTGGTAACGGCTTGGGGTTTAAGACCCTAGATCTCAAGTTCAAAACCCCTTGGGCCAATCTCCTGGGCGTAGTGCAGTTGGTTAGGAGGTTAGCCTTAAGTTGTTGCTATCACAGTACTTAGGCCTCGTTTGGGAACAGGCTAATTTAGTAATTTTTTGGCTATTTGGCTAAAATATGAGCTAAAAAAAACTAGTATGTTTGAGATGACTTTTTGACTTTTTACGAAAAGATGTGCAAAAAATAGAGAGAAAAAAGAATCTTTGACTTTTTGGTATGAATTGTTAACTTTTTGGTTTTTAGTAACTTTTTGACTTTTTGGCTAAAAAGGCCACTTGCCAAACAAGACCTTAGTGTAGGCCTAATGCTCCCTCGCTGCGCGAGTCCTGACGTAAGCGGAGCTTGTCTTGGGAGGTCGTGACAAGTTCCCAAGTTATAGTCTCCTTACTCGGAACGGACAATAGGACACCTTGGTGATCTCTGCAAGGGGCGCTACCCTAGACCTGCGAGAGTGTGGGAGGATTTTCTTGTAACCAAAAAAAAAAAAGAAAAAAGAAGAAGATATGTATTGGACTTTTCAATGAAATTTTTTTATGCTTGTCCTTAATTCATTAAAGTTTTATTATGAGAGTGTTTTGACCAAATCTCTTAAAAGGTTTGTGGGTTGGAAAAAAATTAGTAAATACTGAGTTTTTTTTTTTTTTTAAATAAAAAATTTAGAAAAATAAAATTGAGATATTGAAACTTCTACAAAACTTGTGTTAGAAATCTCATTTTCCTTATATAATATATAGATACCTTATAGTGCTTCTGCACTTATTAAAGCTCTAAGAGCATCTCCAATGGTTATTTCTATAATACCATTGCTATTGCTATAATTTGGCAATGAATAGTGTTATTTTGTCAAATTATAGCAATGGTGCTCTAATGGTCACTTGCTATTTTGGTAATTTTCAACCAATTTTCCTTTGAAATTTGTAGGTGTTGTTTAGATATAGATTTTTTAGTGATTTTTTTTTTTTTCTTTTGTAACCTTTTTAAAACTATTTGTAAAAAATTATAAATTTATATTAAATATAAAAAATTAAAAAGAAATTAAAAAATTAAAAAAATCTTCTTTTTTTATTTTTATTTTTAGGGACAAAAGAGCACAACAGCTCTTTTGTATTTCCAAGGCACCATCACCACCATCCACGTACCCATTCACCAACAATTGAGATGCAATATCTAGAATCGCCCCTTGCATTCCATTTCAAGACAACACATCTGTCTCCTTCTCTTCCAAACCAGACAGAAGTCGACTCTCTTCACTTTCCCTCTCACTCTCCGAAGACCAACCTTCTGACCTCTAATTCTACTCTTCCGACCCTCTCCAAGATGCTTATTCCGACTCCAGCTTCTTCTCCAGTGCCGGATCGTGCTCTGCCAAGTACACGATGGATCCAGTTCTCAGCCCGACCTCATTCCTCGAATCCCCTGTTCTCCTCTCCAACATGAAGTTTAGGTCTTCTTCGAATCTCTCACTAGTACCTTCAATTTCAGTACCTGTTCTCCTCTTCAATATATACAAATGTTGCTGTTGAATAGCTATTGGATATTTATATTGTCTATTTTTAATAAATTTTAAGCAAGACAGAAAGAAAAAAAATATGTTGATATTTGAATTTTTGTATTAGTAAAATTTGTCTGAGAAAGTTTGTGAATTTGGTGATTATTTTTTTTTTACACACACCTTGAAGTAATTGGTGAATTCTGTTTTAAATAAAATGGTGAATTTCAACTTTTTTTTAAAAAAAAAAATTTAAACATTCTAGAAAAGTCCTAACTGAAAGGGAAGGAGGGAAGGAAGAAAACAGTTGGTTTTTGGGTGACTTGGCAGATTTGGCAACTGCCAAAGTAGCTACCAAATTTGGCAATTGATTTGGCAGCTGCTATAGCATGCCATTGAAGAAGCCATTTTTCCCAAACTACTATATTATGGCTTTGGCAGCTGTTTTAGCAATCCGTTGGAGATGCTATAATTAAAATACTCATTTGAAAAGCAATCTTTAATTCCTTTCAAACAGAGAAAAAAAAAAGAAAAAAAAGAAAGAAAAGAAAGAAAAGGGATCATGCTACCAACATTGCTATGGGGTTGTCGTTATTAATGCCAAAACAGTTAAAATTGAAGTGCACTTTTTACATATTTCAAATATTTCTACTCGTGTTTATACACCTTTTACATGCATATGTCAAAACTAATAATCACTCACCAAATGGTCATTAGCATTTTCGAAAGGAAAAAAGCTAAACATTCACTTGAGCGAAAAGCCAATATTCGTTCTCCGGCCTTCTATGACCAAAAGCACCCGCAAGTCAAGAGAAATTAACAAAAAAATAATCACAATGAAGCATAAATTCTAAAGATAAAAAAAAGCTGTCCAATCCAATGTACATCCATATAACAAATCAGAATCTCTTCTCGCTCACAATATACATCTACCTAATGTAATCAAACCAGAGATTTCAAATCCAAAGTAAAAAACCCACAAGCATGAGAAGGTACATTTCCAATGTCAACAAGTACAATTAGGATATGTTTGATTGGACGGACTAGATAAGGAGGGATTAAAATTCATCGGACTTGAATCATGAGATTGTGAATTCCCCGAATTATTTGGTTGGATTGGATGTGTATTCCGTGTTTGTTTTCTCATGTGACTATTTTACCATCTTTTAATTATTTACTACGTAATAGCAATATTAAACATATCTTTAATATTTTAATTATTTTTAGCTAGATTAAATAAAAATTTATTTTATTTTATTTTTTACACAATTAAATAAATTTATTTTTAAAAATTAAATAAATAAAATATCAATAAAAATATATGTTATTTTTTAATTAAAATTTTAAATAAATTTATTTTTAAAATAATAATAATTAAATAATGAAATTAAAAAAAATTATTAAAATTTAAATAATGAAATTAAATAAAATATAAACAAAATTTTAAAATAAAATATCAATAAAATATCTATAAAAATTATTTAAAAAAATTAAATAAATAAAACATTAATAAAAAGTTAAACTACACCCCCCGAGACAGTATAATCCTACATATGGGGGATAAGGAGTTCGGCCGGACTCCATGTCTGGCGAACTAAAAAAAAACAAACGCCGGATAAAAGACTTCCAATAAATTACAACACAAATGGTAAATAGTCTCCCTCTAATCCTCCAATCAAACGCACCCTTATTTGATAGAATGAGAAACAGAAATCGGCAGAAACACTAGTGAATGCCCATATTAGAGGACCCGATGTCATGTCCGCTGATGAATCAATCAACCAAACTTTTTAACGCTCATCAGAAGCAATGCATCGAGGAGGCAGCAGCAGCACAGAGCAGCCAAACTACACAAGTTTTCAAATTGAATTACAACCATATCAGCCTTTTCCTTTTTTCTTTTACCTTTTTTCTTTTTTTGAATCAGCAACAAAAAAAGAAAATATTAACAAAAAGAAGTATGAGGAGCGAGACTAGGAGTCCGCCAAAGAAGGATAGAACAAACAAAACAAAAACAAAAAGAGAGAGAAAAAATTCAAAGTCACCGTTACAAATCGTACACTGCCCTCCAATCCTTAGAAGTAAAAAACAACAGAATCCCTTTAAAATGAGGAGAAACTGAAGCCCAACTGAGGACAAATAACATGCTATGTCCCATAAAGAGTCAAAATATCCTCAAAAACTCTAGTATTACAATCCAACCAAATAACCCCCAAAAGAGGGGAAAAAACCTTATAATCGATGATCAAGAGCCATTGAGAACTAATAGCCAGAACTACCCAACAAACATATCAACTAAGTTCCCCACTGTTAATTTGTTTGCAACCTATACAGACGCAAGTCCTACACAACTTAAATCCCGCCGTGCATATTCATCATGTACATTTAAGTTCCAAGGCAAACCAAGCATCATCTTCAAGTTAATCTAAGAAGTTTCATAGATAATCCCTTGGAAAATTTATATTGATAAGGACATTCCTTTAACTGCACAAGTTTTCAAATTGAATTAGGACCATATCATATAATTTCTCCATTGTTAAATTCTCGGCAACCTATACAGGCGCAAGTTCAGCACAAGCTTAAATCCCACCATGCATATTCATCATGTACATTTTTGTTCCAAGGCAAACAAACCATCATCTTTGAGTTAATTTAAGATGTTTTTGTAAGAATTTTTCCTAAATATGGCTTAATGTGGCTTATGCATGATTATACTAGATTTTTCTCATTAAGCAAGATACAAATACATCAATTAGACGGTGACTAATTATTGATGAATGCACCTATATATACATAATGTATAGAAGACTAATGAAGACAGTGTCAATGCATTGAATGTGATAGATTCATTATGAATGAATCTTAGAGATGCATTATGTATCTATTATGAATGTAGAAGATATATTATTCTATCTAATGAGTTCATTAATATAGAAGATGCATTATGTATCATGAATGTAAAATATACATTAATCTATTTAATGAAGTTCATTAAATGAATAGATTCTTTGATGGAAAGAATACTAGTATAAATAGTGTAAGGCCCCAAACCACATTCTTCATCACAAAACTCAAGTTGTCCCCACAAGAAGGCTCCCATCGCCTAGAGAGAGAGAGAAAAGTGGTTTGAAGATCTTAGACAAGTAAGAACTTGAAGATCAAGGTCTTCTATTCAAGATTTCTCTTTCTTAAAAGAGGATTTCATACTATCATGGATCAAGGTATGTATACACTTATTTTGTATAGTAGAAATTCATATAGTTTTCATGTATAGAATTGAATCCTCAATGGTTTTTAGTTTATGTTCCGCAAAGTTTTCTATCAATCGGTATCAGAGCATGGTTCTCAATTTTGATGCATGAAACGTATAAATATGAATTTCATTTTATGATGATGTTTTGTGTAACAAGTGCATAACCTTGATTTACACTTGTTCAATTTTATTTTTATTTTTGGCCAATCTTTTATTCTATTGATATTAAAATAAAAATTGAAAATTATTGAATAAGTAGTAATTAAGATAATGTCTTATGCACTTATAATGTTTTGTTACACACCTTATGAGTTGAAACATTGTTGATCAACCCAACGGAGGTTCAACACTATGTATGTTTGAACAACCGAGATGATTAGTATAATAAATATAGCAATAAGTTTTTCTGCCCAACGGTGATAAATTTCTCACGTGCTTTAGTTAATGAAATAAAATAAGAGACATTTGAGTTTTTCTGCCCAACGGTGATAAAGTCGTTACGGTCTTAATGATTATTTTATTTTATTTTATGTTATTTATTTTTATTAGTCATCTCATTTACTTTTATGAATTGTTAAAATATATTGTTATTCGGCCTAACGGAAGGATATCTTGATTTCGTATTGTTAGGACCTTTTGTTGTCAAATTCCATGGATCAAAACCAAGGTTGTAACAAGAGTTCTTTAAGAAGTTGGTTTCCTTCAAAAACAGGATTACTTTGGAGTTCTACAAGAAGTTGGTTTTCTACAAGAAGTTGGTTTTCTTTCCCAACTAGGATTGTTTTGATTTTCTATAAATAGTTGGGTTTCTCCCAAATCTAGGCTATTCATTGATTCATTCATTGAATCTCTCCAGATCTTCTTTTTTATTCTTAAGGGTTATATCTGGAGATATTTTGTTAAGTTTTCTTTGATGTTTTTATTGAGTATTCAACTCATGGTTTAAAGAGAGTACATCAAAGGTTTGTTTGTTATACACAAAAGAGAGAGTTGTTCTTCAGTTGTGGATTCTGAAGAATTCGAGCCAGAAACTTTGGTGGAATCTGGAGTGGCTCATTAGAAAGACAATTCCGTGGTGAAGATGGGGTTGGAAGAGGCACATAGAGGTTGGTTCAATTAGGCGTTGTGGATTCGCTAGATAATTGAGAGTATACCTGTGTAATTCCTTTAATTCTTCTTAGTGGATTGTCTTGTGGCAGTTGCCCGTGGTTTTTTGATCACAGTTGGAGGTGTCCAATTGTGATTTTTCCACGTAAAATCGTTGTGTCTCTTTCTCTTGATTGTTTGATTGGGATTGTTATATTCTGCTTAAAGTTGATACATAATCACAAATCAACATCTAGGAGGTTTCTAGATTTTTCAATTGGTATCAGAGCGGGTCGTTCTATTTTTTTTTTTTTTTTTTAAAAATTCTTTTGGTTTGCTTTATTTTTTTTTTTTAAAAATATCGTTTAGAACGAGATCTTGTTTGATTTGTGATAATGGATACAATTCGTGAGGGAAATTCTATGGTTCGACCACCCCTACTTGACGGATCCAATTATTCTTTTTGGAAAGCTCGGATGAGATCTTTTTTAAAATCTATTGATGAAAAAGTTTGGCAATCCGTCATGAATGGGTGGACTAAACCAACGATTACCGTTGATGGAGTAACTTTCCCCAAACCAATTGATAAGTGGGACACAACTGATTACCAAAATAGTAGCTGGAATAGTAAAGCTATCAATTCTCTCTTTTGCGCTGTCACACCTGAAGAGTTTAGTCGGATTTGCAATTGTGAAGTCGCAAAAGAGGCTTGGGATATCTTACAAACTATTCATGAGGGCACTCCTTCTGTTAAACGATCAAAACTTCAAAGGCTCATATCTAGTTTCGAAAACCTTTCTATGAAAGATAGTGAGACCTTTGATGAATTTTATGCGAAGTTGAGTGACATTGTAAATTCCAGCTTCAATTTAGGTGAAAAAATACCAGAATCCAAAGTTGAAGGAAAAATTTTGAGATCCTTGCCCGATCGGTTCCAACCAAAAGTTACAGCAATTGAGGAGGCTCAAGATGTTGACACCCTTAAGCTGGATCAGTTGGTTGGAAATCTCCAAACTTATGAGGCACATAGGAATTTCAAAAAGAAACAAAAAAATATTGCTTTTAGTAGTGCTCATAAAGTTAGAGAGGATTCTGATGAGGATTATGAGATAGATTCCAAGATTATAGCTGCTTTTGTTAAACAATTTAAAAAATCCTTTTTGAAAAAGAATCCTAATATTTTGGAATCTACTCATACTCATAAATCTAAAGGCAAAGATAAACTCAAAATTAGTCCTATAGCCAAGAAGGAGAAAGGAAAGATACAAGGGAACTCTGAAAGTGTCCAATGCTATGAATGCCAAGGATTTGGCCACTTTGCTTCAGAATGCCCCACTCGTCTGAAGAAGAAGAAAGCCCTCGCTATCACTTGGGATGATGAATCAGAATCTGATGAAGATGATAGTGACAATGAAGATCAAAGTGAAGAGGGACATAAACAATTCCTTGCTTTCACGGCGGCTTCCGAAGCCGAAGGACAAACAGAGTCTTCGAAGAGGTCAGTTGAGAATACCTCTGATGATGAATCTTCGGAGAGTGATCATGAAGAGCTTGAGCAAGCCTATGAAAAGCTGTATGAGGAGTCTCTTAATTTATTCAAATTGAATGACAAACTCACAAAGAAACTCAAAGCATGTGAATATGAGAATGTCAAACTTAAGGAGGAGATTTCCGAGGCTAGGATCAATGCCATCAAGATAGCTGATGATCAACAAGTTCTTTGTGCAAAACTGTTAACTTGTGAGACAGAGAGGAATGAGCTACAGGAAACTCATGCCATGTATGAAGAAAAGATTGAATCTCTCGAGATGTCACAAGTTGCCTTGGAAGAACTAATGATCAAGAAAGAGGAAGAGCTCAAGTGTGCCATGGTCACCATTGGTCTTTGGAACAAAGGATCAAAAACTTTGGAGGATATCATTGGATCTCAACAAATCTGTTCAGATAAGAGTGGCATTGGCTTTAGAGATAAGAGAGAGCAAAAACAGAGTGCTTCCACATCTCATGATACAAGAACTCAAGGAAAGGGAGGACAAAAGATTCAACAAGAGAAAAGACTTCTCAAACTCCCTAGAGTTGGTAAGGTAAAAGAAAATAAGGTACACCCTGTTTTTATTTGTCATCATTGTGGTATGCATGGTCATATTCGCCGTTATTGTTATAAGTTGAATGGGAGAGTGTCTCAAAAGGGTAGAAATTCGAATACTTTTTGGGTTAGTAGACAATCTTACATGTCCAGGCGGAATACCAAGATTCATGAGGGTGTTCACAACACCACGACATTTACCAAGACCGCTAGACCTAATTTTGTTAAAACCAAAAAGATTTGGGTAAGAAAACTTGACTTGTGTTAATGTGTTTACTCTTTTTTAGTTTTTTTTTGGATGTTTGTTTTTTTTTGTCTTGCTTTGGTTAAGAAAAAAAAAAAAAAAAAAAAAAAAAAAAAAAAAAAAAAACCCAAAAAGATTTTCTTAGTATGGTTTTGCAAGCTTGAATTTTTTTTGAGATGTCCTTGGTGCATATTGGAATTGATGAGAATAACCATTACATGTTAATATGTGTGTGCTTTCTGTGGTCATTACTCATTTTGGAGTGTGTGTTCTTTGATTAGTATGTCTCATTCTGTACACACTCTTGGATTAGCAAATATCGGAGTCTTCCGACTTAGTGTTTTTTTTTTTCATGGACTTCTGGCATTGTATCTTTTGCTTTTCTAGAGGAATTGACCTATACTAGCATATCATGGGTGATGTTGAGTCTCTTAACCATCTTCCATCTTTTTGCATCTCCACGGCTTTCCCCTCTATTCTTTGTAGTCCAGGCATGAGGAAAAGGCTACCTCAGAGTCACCAACCAGGCCATCCTTATTATATCCATGCTTCTCTGGTTCGGTTTCCATACTCTTGAGCGTGTCAGCCGCCAATGAGTGTGCAAAAGAAAGAAAAAGAAAAAAAAAAAAAATGTGCAAAAGAAAGAAAAGAAAAACATGTGAAAAAAATAAGAAAAAAATAAAGGATTCATTGATTGAGGGGGAGCCTCCGCCTTTACTCACCAAATACCCCTTGATTCCTAGTGGTTTGACTTTCCTTTGTTGTGCTTAGATTCTCTTGTCGGAGGTCCAGCTTTCATATCACTACTAGGATTTGAATCTAGTGTTTGTCGAACTCCAAGAGTCACACACACACTTTTCTCATGGGATCTATGCTTTTCACATAATGCATCACTTTCTTTCATGAGGAATCTTCTACAGACTGTGCACATTGTGTTTTCAAGTAATTGTGCTTCTTGGATAGTCTTGTGTGTTTTATGGTACAAATCTGAAATTCCTTGCTTGCTCCACCATATTATTTGTTCACTGTTTTCAGTGTTGTGGTTGTTTTTAATGAGGGGGAGTTTGGTTCATCATTACCAGTGTTTGATGTATATTGATGGTACAGTAGTTTGGTTGATGGTACAGTGTTTTTACTTTTGCTTATATCCTTCTTTGGTACAGTTGGATTGTTAGTATTTTGTTTATGGATTGATTTATATTTTGTTATTTAATCCAGTTCCACATATTTTGGTTGGCTTGTGTGTGGTTATTTTATTTCAGGATAATTGTTCAAGAGCATGAATTTGAGTGTTGGTTCATAGTTGGTGGTGCTGCTTGAGAGATTTTGTTAGGAAATTTGTTTTAGATTGGTTTTATCCAGGATTTGACAAAGGGGGAGATTGTTAGGACCTTTTGTTGTCAAATTCCATGGATCAAAACCAAGGTTGTAACAAGAGTTCTTTAAGAAGTTGGTTTCCTTCAAAAACAGGATTACTTTGGAGTTCTACAAGAAGTTGGTTTTCTACAAGAAGTTGGTTTTCTTTCCCAACTAGGATTGTTTTGGTTTTCTATAAATAGTTGGGTTTCTCCCAAATCTAGGCTATTCATTGATTCATTCATTGAATCTCTCCAGATCTTCTTTTTTATTCTTAAGGGTTATATCTGGAGATATTTTGTTAAGTTTTCTTTGATGTTTTTATTGAGTATTCAACTCATGGTTTAAAGAGAGTACATCAAAGGTTTGTTTGTTATACACAAAAGAGAGAGTTGTTCTTCAGTTGTGGATTCTGAAGAATTCGAGCCAGAAACTTTGGTGGAATCTGGAGTGGCTCATTAGAAAGACAATTCCGTGGTGAAGATGGGGTTGGAAGAGGCACATAGAGGTTGGTTCAATTAGGCGTTGTGGATTCGCTAGATAATTGAGAGTATACCTGTGTAATTCCTTTAATTCTTCTTAGTGGATTGTCTTGTGGCAGTTGCCCGTGGTTTTTTGATCACAGTTGGAGGTGTCCAATTGTGATTTTTCCACGTAAAATCGTTGTGTCTCTTTCTCTTGATTGTTTGATTGGGATTGTTATATTCTGCTTAAAGTTGATACATAATCACAAATCAACATCTAGGCTATTCATTGATTCATTCATTGAATCTCTCCAGATCTTCTTTTTTATTCTTAAGGGTTATATCTGGAGATATTTTGTTAAGTTTTCTTTGATGTTTTTATTGAGTATTCAACTCATGGTTTAAAGAGAGTACATCAAAGGTTTGTTTGTTATACACAAAAGAGAGAGTTGTTCTTCAGTTGTGGATTCTGAAGAATTCGAGCCAGAAACTTTGGTGGAATCTGGAGTGGCTCATTAGAAAGACAATTTCGTGGTGAAGATGGGGTTGGAAGAGGCACATAGAGGTTGGTTCAATTAGGCGTTGTGGATTCGCTAGATAATTGAGAGTATACCTGTGTAATTCCTTTAATTCTTCTTAGTGGATTGTCTTGTGGCAGTTGCCCGTGGTTTTTTGATCACAGTTGGAGGTGTCCAATTGTGATTTTTCCACGTAAAATCGTTGTGTCTCTTTCTCTTGATTGTTTGATTGGGATTGTTATATTCTGCTTAAAGTTGATACATAATCACAAATCAACATCTAGGAGGTTTCTAGATTTTTCACGTATCTAATTAATTATGTTTTGAAGTTAGATATATTAACTTGTGGTGCTATTTTTATGACATGTGAAAAGTAGTTTTCTTGATTATATTATGTAATGGATATTATGTGTTTGCAGCATTGAATCCTACTGCAATTAATAGTTACTTGTCTGGTATTGAAGCTTTGAGTGGAACTAATTTTAAGAAATGGAAGGAACAAATTGGAATTGTTTTGGGAATTATGGATTTAGACTATGCATTAAGAGAGCCAGCTCCTACAAAGCCTAATGATACAAGTTCTAAGGAACACATGGTTTTATATCAAAAATGGGAACGCTCTAATTGCTTAAGTCTAATGATAATGAAAGGCTCAATTACGCCTACAATTCCAGGAGCAATCTCTATTTCTAAAAGTGCAGTGAGCTATATGAAAGCTATATGAAATCTATTGAAGAACAATTCATTGAAATTTCCAAATCCCTTGTTAGTACTCTCATGATTAAAATGATGACAATGAAATATGATGGTTTGAGTGGTGTTCATGAACATATCTTAAAGATGAATGACATGGCCTCTCAATTAAAGGGAACGGAAATGGAAATTTTTGAAGGTCTTCTTGTTCATCTCATTATGACTTCTCTTCTTGCGCAATTTGGTCCTTTTAAGATCAATTATAATATGTAGAAAGATAAGTGGAAGATGAGTGAGTTCATTGCCATGTGTGTTCAAGAAGAAGAGAGGCTTAAAGCTGAAAAACCTGATATGACTCACCTTACCACCTTGGGTCCAACCAAAAAGATTTTCAACAAAGGCAAAAGTAAGAAGAAGAAGAATGCAAATGATGAACTCACAAGGCTAATGAAGAAAATAAGATTCGATGCCATTTCTATTGAAAGAAAGGTCACATAAGAAAAGACTGTCCAGGTTTTAAAAGTTGATTGGACAAGAAAGGTAACACTCAATGCTTTGTGTCTTATGAATCCTTTTCTGTAGATGTTCCACCAAATTCTTAGTGGATTGACACTGGTACAAGTATTCACATAACAAATTCCATGCAGGGATACCTTACAAGTCGGAAACTAAATAAAGGAGAACGAACCATTAGGATTGGGAATGGAATAGAAGTGGACGCTGAGGCTATTGGCACCCTTCGTCTAATTTTAGACTCTGGTTTCATTTTAGATTTAGTAAACACAGTTTATGTTCCTATTTTTACTAGAAACCTAATTTCTGTTTCACAACTTGATTCCTGTGGTTATGAATTTAAGTTTGGAAATAATAGAGTCTCTTTATTCCACAATTCTCATATGATTGGTTCTGGTACTTTATATGGTAATCTTTATTCATTGAATTTAGATTTCACTTATGCACAATCTCTTTTATCCTTTAATGTAAACGACTTGGTAAATAAAAAGAGAAAGCGAGTGAATGAAAATTCATCCATGTTGTGGCATAAGCACTTGGGCCACATATCAATAGAAAGGATGGAACGTCTTATTAAAGACAAAATTTTAAGTTCACTTGATTTTTCTGATTTTAGTACTTGTGTGAATTGCATTAAAGGAAAATACACAAAGACAAATAAAAAGGGTGCTACTAGGACTACTGAATTATTAGACACAATTCATACTGATATATGTAGTCCCTTTACTATTTCAACTATTTCTGGACATAAAAATTTTATTACTTTTATTGATGACTTTTCTAGGTATACTTATGTGTATCTTATTCGTGAAAAATCAGAAGCACTGGATATGTTCAAACTCTATAAAGCTGAAGTTGAAAATCAACTTGGTAGACGGATTAAAAGTGTAAGATTTGATAGAAGTGGTGAATATTATGGTGGATTCACTGAGTCGGGTCAAAATCCAAGTGCTTTTGCTTTATTTTTGGTTGAGAATTGTATTGTTGCTAACTACACAATGCCTGGTACACCTGAGCAAAATGGTGTAGCTGAGCGACGAAACCGTACTCTTTTGGACATGATGAGAAGCATGATGAGTAACTCTTCTTTGCCAAATTACTTGTAGGGTGAAGCTTTAAAAACTGCTGTACATGTTCTTAATAGGGTTCCTAGTAAAGCTGTGCCTGTAACTCCTTATGAGTTGTGGGTTGGTAGGAAACCTAATTTGAATTATTTACATGTATGGAGTTGTCCTGCTGAAGCAAAAATTTTTAACCCACAAATAAAGAAATTAGACCCTAGAACTATAAGTTGTTTTTTCATTGGATATCCTGAGAGATCAAAGGGTTTTAGATTCTATTGTCCCATTCATAGCACAAGAATTGTTGAAACTAGAAATGTTGTGTTCTTAGAGGATGAAAACATTAGTGGAAGTATGAATCTCAAAAATGTTTCTTTGGAGAAAAATCGTGCTTTCACGCCTTCCACGATTATCCAAGAAAATGTAGTACCTGAACCTATTGGTACTCAAGAGATTTCTCACATTGAAAAAGAAGTTGTCCCAGTTGCAAAACAACATTTACGCAGATCACAAAGAGAAAAAAAACCAGCCATATCAGATGACTATGAGATTTACCTAAATAAGTGTGATATAGGCTTGGAGAACGATCCTGTTTCTTATGCCCAAGCCATGAGTAATGGAAATTCAACTCAATGGTTAAATGCCATGAAAGATGAGTTAAAATCCATGAAAGACAACAATGTCTGGGATCTTGTAGAATTGCCTAAGGGAGCCAAAACTATTGGATGCAAATGGGTTTTTAAAACCAAGCATGATCCTCAAGGCAATGTTGAAAGATGCAAGGACAGATTAGTTGCTAAAGGATACACTCAAAGAGAAGGGATAGACTATAAGGAAACTTATTCTCCTGTTTCTAAATAGGATTCCTTGAGAATAGTCATGGCCTTAGTAGCTCATTATGATTTAGAGTTATATCAAATGGACGTTAAAACAGTCTTTTTAAATGGTGACTTGCATGAAATGGTCTACATGGACCAACCTAAAGGTTTTCAGGATGAAAGCAAGGAAAATATGGTTTGTAGGCTTAAGAAGTCCATATATGGTCTAAAGCAGGCATCTTGACAATGATATCTTAAATTTCATGAAGTTCTCGCCAAATTTGATTTTAAGGATAATGTGGTTGACCAATGTGTCTACCTTAAAATTAGTGAGAGTAATATCTGCATTATAGTTTTGTATGTTGATGATATATTGCTTGCTAGCAATAATTTGGGAATGATACATGAGACAAAGAAATTCCTTACGAGAAATTTTGAAATGAAAGATCTTGGTGAAACCTCTTTTGTCATTGGGATAGAAATTCACCGAGATAGGTCTCGTGGTATTTTAGGATTGTTCCAAAGAGCCTATATCGAAAAGGTTCTTAAGAGGTTCGACATACAGAACTGTTCAAGTGGTGTTGCCCCTATAGTTAAGGGTGATAAATTTAGTGAATTTCAGTGTCCCAGAAATAATTTAGAAAGGGAACAAATGAAAGAAATTCCTTATGCTTCTACAGTTGGGAGCATTATGTATGCTCAAGTTTGTACATGTCCTGACATAGCATTTGTAGTTGGTATGCTTGGTCGATACCAAAGCAATGCCGGACTTGATCATTGGAAAGCAGTTAAGAAAGTGTTGCGATATTTACAAGGCACTAAGGATTACATGCTCATTTATCAAAGAACAGACAACCTTGAAGTAATTGGTTATTCAGATGCTGATTATGCTGGATGTAAAGACACTCGAAAGTCCACTTCTGGGTACATTTTGATGCTTACTAATGGACCCATTTCATGGAAGAGTCATAAGCAGTCTCTGACAGCCTCTTCCACTATGGAGGCAGAGTTCATAGCATGTTATGAAGCCACATTTCATGTAGTATGGCTAAAGAATTTCATGTCTAGATTACAACTTGTCGATTCAATTTCGAGGCCCTTACAAATTTACTGTGATAATGATGCTGTTGTTTGGTTCTCCAATAATAACAAAGCTTCAGGAGGATCAAAGCATATTGATATCAAGTATCTAGTTGTTAAAGAAAGGGTTCTCAATCAGATTGTTTTCATCTCTCATATTGGCACTACACTCATGTTAGCAGATCCTTTAACTAAAGGTCTCGCACCTAAGCTCTTTCAAGAACATATTGCGCGCATGGGCTTAGTAGAAAGTTTATCATGTTTAGACTTGAAATGAGTGTATAATAATTGTTATGTTATAATCATCTTATGTTAATAATGATTATGTTTGTTGTTTTCATTCTTCATACTTGTGCACAATTTAGAAGAAGATATAAACAACGAGACCGTTATAGATGAATTAGCATTAATCACCATTATGTTGCTAATGTCATCTCTGTGATTTAAGATTCACTTATTCATGTTGATGGAAAATATTAACACTATAACCATTGTACAGTCTTGATCAATGTGTAAATCACTGACTATAATGATTTGGTACTAATAATGTCATTGAACAGAATCTGATGGTGATAGTGCAATCTTCTAGTGGGAGAACATTGGCCATATTATGATAATCTAGTGACGTAATATAATCATGCAAGCCAAGTGGGAGATTGTAAGAATTTTTCCTAAATATGGCTTAATGTGGCTTATGCATGATTATACTAGATTTATCTCATTAAGCAAGATACATGTACATCAATTAGATGGTGACTAATTATTGATGAATGCACCTATATATACATAATGTATAGAAGACTAATGAAGATAGTGTCAATACATTGAATGTGATAGATTCATTATGAATGAATCTTAGAGATACATTATGTATCTATTATGAATGTAGAAGATACATTAATCTATCTAATGAGTTCATTAATGTAGAAGATGCATTATGTATCATGAATGTAAAAGATACATTAATCTATTTAATGAAGTTCATTGAATGAATAGATTCTTTGATGGGAAAAATACTAGTATAAATAGTGTAAGGTCCCAAACCACACTCTTCATCACAAAACTCAAGTTGTCACCACAAGAAGGCTCCTATTGCCTAGAGAGAGAGAAGTGGTTTGAAGATCTTAGATAAGTAAAGAACTTGAAGATCAAGATCTTCTATTCAAGGTTTCTCTTTCTTAAAAGAGGATTTCATACTATCATGGATCAAGGTATGTATACAATTATTTTGTATAGTAAAAATTCATATAGTTTTCATGTATATAATTGAATTCTTAATGGTTTTTAGTTTATATTCCGCAAAGTTTTCTATCAGTTTTATAGAGAAACCCAGGAATATTTAAATTGAATATAATATTTCCTTAACTAGTGCCTCTTTTTAAACATATTTTCACAGGGTTGCTACTACATTTTTTCTGAAGGCAATTACAATTATAAAAAGCTTCGGTAAATTTTCTTGGGAAAAATATTTGGCTAGTAACAATATCCCACCAAGGAATTTGTAACTTGTACAAAACTTCTTTTTTGATGAATACATATTCATTTATCAAATGCCACTAAAAGAGCACCAACTATGCAAATAGTGTATACAAAACCAAAAATCCCAGCTAAGCATCTATAGATAACTAATCAAGACAACTTAATTAGAGCATCAGCATCAGCATCAGCCTTGAAGCCATTGTAGAGAGCAAAAACTGTAAATATGTGATCCATCAGCCTCGCTATATCTGTTTGTCATTTTGCCAACGCTACAGTTCCTCCCTTGATGAAGCGAGCCACTGTTCATCGCTATAACAAGTGGATTAGGTGTTATTGGATATCCGCCTGGAAGTTCGGCCGGTCAACCGGTCATCGAGGCAACTCATCAATTTAATAAAAAAGAAAGAATCACAAATACAATAAAAAAAAATAATATTTTAACAGAATTGAGTTAGAATAGAGAGTTTGATGTAGTGGGGAGCATCTCCAAGGGGATAGTTAAAAAGGGCTTGTTTGGCATTTTAGCCAATATAACTCTAATTTTGAGCTCCAATGGGCTGGCTATTGGGCTAGCTACTTTACCATCCTATTTTTTTGATGGCTACAATTGAAGAGCCCCAGAGGCTTTCCAAACAAATATGTATGTATATATCTTGAATTTTTGTATATTTATGTCTTGGATTTGGGATTTTATATATTTTATATATGTATATGTGTATGTAGCAATTTTATATGTTCTTTCAATTCTGTTTGATGAATTACGAAATAACTTATTTTGTATTTTGTATTTTTTTTCTCCTCATTCCACAGGTTTTGTATGTTTGTATGTGCAAATTTATTATTATTGCAAATTTATATTAGTAAAATATTAACAATTAGTATTTTTTGTTTTAAAAATTAATTAGGTTAGTTTGAATGATTAACTAAAATAAAGAGTGGGGTTGGAAAACACAATAGCTAAAGTAATTAGGTAAAATAAAGAGTATACTTTTTTCATACTTTAGCTAGTAAAAAGTAGATAGTGTGGTTGGAGTTGCTATAATCATTTTATTTTTTCTCTCACAACCATCAAATCAATTATGAAAAAAAAAAAACCAATCAATTTTCCAAACACAACTATTTTAGTCAGGCCAAAATAATCAGAAAGTCAAATAACGAACTAAAATAATCACATTCCCAAACAAGGTCATTATTATCTTTTGGTGTGTCAAAAATAAATAAATGTAACATTATAGGTTATTGAAGTAAAATGAGATTATCACATTAAGGTATTGTTTGGTTCGATTGAATTATGTTGATTAAAATTAAAATTTTAAGAACTAAATAAATAAAATTAATAATTTTGAAATATATTGCAATTATTTTCATGTGATGGTCAAGGGCAGACAATGTAGGAATGAAATAACATCGATTACTATTGGTGACATAGTATTGGAATAACCAAGTCAAGTGAACTCAAAGATCATGGAACATTTTAAGACACAGTTTTCTGAAGAGTGGGTGAATAGGCCTAAATTAGGAGGCACTTTTAAATCAGTTCATAGCAGTCCAAACTATGAGCGGTTGGAAGCAGAGTTTACAGAGGCAGAGATCAAGGCAACAGTAAAAGATTGTGACGAAAACAAGGCTCCTGGGTCAGATGGGTTCAATATGCTTTGTTTCCAAAAATGTTGGAAGGTGATGAAAGGGGAGGTGCTTAACTTTATGAAGGATTTCCATATGAATGGAAGGTTGGTGACGGGGTTAAATAGCACTTTTGTTACTCTTATACCCAAGAGGGAGAATCTTGTGGGACTAGCAGATTATAGGCCTATTAGTCTTGTTGGGTCTGTGTATAAAATTCTATCAAAGGTGCTTTCTAAGAGACTCAAAGATGTACTTCCTAGCATCATAAGTGAGACCCAATCAGCATTTATAAGGGAGAGAAATATCCTAGATGGTGTATTGATTGCTAATGAAGTTGTAGATGGATGGAAGAAATCGAAGAAGAAGGGAGTGATAGTTAAACTTGATTTTGAAAGGGCTTATGATTCAGTAAACTGGGGCTTTCTATACTCAATGATGGTGAATTTTGGGTTTGGTAACTGATGGATTCAATGGATTTTGGAATGTGTGGCAACAACTAATATTTCAGTCCTGGTCAATGGATCCTCAACTGCTGAGTTTAGTCCCCAAAGGGGTTTGAGGCAAGGTGACCCACTGTCCCCTTTTCTGTTTAATTTGGTTGCTAAAGGGTTAAACATCTTACTGTCAAGGGCTTGCCATATGGGAATAATTAAGTGTGTGAAAATAGGTGCTGCTGATGTGGTGGTCTCTCATCTACAGTTTGCAGATGATTCTATATTATTCTGTGAAGCTGAAGTTAAGGAGGTCAGAAAGCTGAAGAGAATACTAAGGTGCTTTGAGATTATGTCTGGTCTGAGAATAAATTATCACAAAAGTCAAGTATGTGGAGTGGGTGTTCTAGAGGAATCTTTAGCCAGGTTTGCATCTACCCTTAACTGTAAGATTAAGAAGCTGCCCATGCAATAATTAGGTCTGCCACTAGGAGCTAATCCTAATAGAAAAGATACTTGGAAACCAATGTTGGATAAAGTCCGTTGCAGACTTGCTAGTTGGAAGAGGAAGCTCCTGTCCTATGCTGGTAGGCTAAATTTGATCAAATTTGTCTTGGCCTCACTGCTTGTGTATTATCTATCCTTGTTTAAAATGCCTCAAGGGGTAGTTAGAGTGATTGAGAGGCTGCAGGCATCTTTTCTGTGGGAAGGGTCTAAAATAAGGAGAAGGGTCCACCTGGTAAAGTGGGAGGAACTGGTTAAGAGAGTGGATCAAGGGGGCCTGGGGCGGAGAAGAGTGAAGCTAGTTAATGATTGTTTATTAGTTAAATGGTGGTGGAGGTTTGGGTATGAAAAAGAAGCGTTGTAGAGAATGGTGATTTGTAGTAAGTATAAAGTGAGACTTACTGAGTGGGTACCATCTCCGTGCACTAGTAGTAAGGTGTCTAGTGTTTTGATAGGCATCAGCAACATTGCTTCATCAAATAGCCCCATTTTGGGATTTTACATGGATAACTGGAAGATAAAGGTGGGGGATGGGAGTTTAGTCATGTTTTGGTGGGACAAATGGTGTCACTCTACCTGTTTAAAAGAGAAATTTCCTAGCTTATTTCTACTGACTGTGGAAAAAGAGGAATCGGTAAGAACAGTGTATGTAAGAAAATAAGTGAAAGGGCATTGGGTGTTCAATTTCAGAAGAATCTTGCATCACTAGGAAGAGAGTGAGGTTCTTCGGCTTAGAAACCTTCTGGATATAACTCTTGGTCTTGTGGCTGATCAAGTGGATAAGCCTGTGTGGGCAGCTGTTTCATCTGGTGCTTTTTCTGTGTCTTCTGTTTTTCAGAGGGCTTATGCAAGTGCTGACCCTAGTTTGACAATAAGCAAACTGGTTTGGCTTAAATATTTGCCTCCCAAAGTACAATTTTTTGGGTGGCTAGTATGGAGGAGTAGACTTAAGACCTCTGTGTTTCTTCAAAAAATTGGTGTGCTTCAAAACAGTGCTTCAAAACAATGCTTCAACTTTGTGTGTGTTCTGCAAAATTGTGAATGAATCTGTGGATCATGTGTTGGTGTCTTGCCCGTTTGTTTGGAATGTGTAGGCTGAAATGCTAAACTGGTGGGATGTTCAAGGGGCTTTACCTGGGTCTGTTGAAGGAATAATCTTATGGTAGGATGGGAAATACTTCAGCAGAAAAGAGAGGAAGATTTGGCAGGGAGTCCCTCTGGTTGTGTTGTGGTCCTTGTGGAAGCTTCGAAATGAAGTTGTGTTCAATGCATCAACTCCAATCTTGTCTGAGGTATGTGAAGTGATAGTTACTGTTGGCTGAAACATTTGTTCACCGAGTATAACTTCACTGTGCAAGATTTTGTGGTTAATCTTAGGCAAGTAAGGAGGTGTATCTCTGGCAGGTAGCTGTGAGTTTGGGGAGTGTATCTTTGTTCTGTGTTTTTTTTCTTGTTGCTCTGCTGGTTGGTGTCTCTCCAACTGTGAGTGGTGCACCTTCTGTTTTCTGGAGGTAACTCTTGTAATTGTATTACTTGGTTATCTTCAATAAAATGTTCTTCGCTGTTTCAAAAAAAAAGAAATGGAATTAACCAACTCAACAGTTGGCACTGATGGATATAGATAAAGGGAAAAAATATAATGGAAATTCGTTTGTTTCGATAATTTCAGAGGGCCAGTTGTAAATTTCCAATTCTTTGTTTGTTGAGTCACTATCGCTTAGTCAATGACACCATTTTTTGTTTTTTCTACAGACATATTCCAACTCTTTAACCTTTAAATTGAACATAAAAGTCTCCTCAAATCGTTTTCATTTTTGTTTTATTTTATTTTGTTGTCAATGCATTATCCACTATTGAATTATGTTATTTTTTTAAGGAGCATGATTTAATGGTTTAAAGTATATATTAAAATAAGAGAATATTATGAAGATTCAATAAAATTTATTTAAGTAAATCCAATTTATATTCTATTATGCGAGCAAAAATTTAATACAATATCAATACACATCGCTTGATACATAGTTGTATCACTATTTAATAGTAATAAAATAACATATATATGGGTGGATTCTATTAGTCAAATATAACTAATAATTTAGTAATTTTCACATATGCACCAATGTAACTAGAAGAGAATCGAATCATAAAAATCGATTTGGTTAGGTTGATTCTATAGTTATAGGAATTTTATATAATAAAAAATATGATATACAATTTATAATAGTAAATATACTAACAACTATTAATTAGTTATGTTGGTTAGAGTTTTTAAATTTTACAACCAAGACGAGTTGTTCAAATCACACTACTGACTTTTATATCCTTATTTCGATTCAAAACCCTAATCAAAGTTTTATAAAAAATAAACAAATACATAATGGTTTAGTTCGGTTCAAAATTGTAATCAAAATTTTAAAATTGGAAACTAGATTGATTTGAACAATTCAACTGTTTTCAAAACCAAAATTAGAACCAGACCAAACCAAACAATTTGAACCAAATTGATTTAGTTTATCCATTCCATTGATTTTTTAAAACACCCTTATTATTTTATAGTCCAATTAAACAAAAACAATAAATGTAGCTTATCCTCATATTATTATTATTTTTATTAAATAAATCCAAGTTTCAGAAGAATAGAAGAAAATCTCAAAGGATGGCTTGTCAAATTGGGTTCCAACTTAAAGGCTAAATGGGCCTAGATGTGGGCTGAATTTTTTCTCTGGGCTTCAAACATCTTCACACAGTTAGGATGCGAAAGCTCGCCCCAATCCCAATTGAAGAGTAAGCACTGCCCAGTTGTTGGGGTTTGATGCAATGTTTTAACACTCCATATATATATATAAGAAAAATGATATTTGTGTGTATCTGGAGCTCGACTTTTTGCGCTCCTTTCAGAAGACGATAAGCCCTATAGTTTGGACTCTTGTGGTTCTGAATGTGATTTTATAAGTGCAATGTGAAATAGATAAACATCAAAGAGTTCAAATCCGACAAATCTTTTGGAAAATCGATTTTGAATCAAAATGCCAAAAATGGACTGCTTTGCTAGATACAGAGTCGCCACCTAAATATTTTTGAGAAATTTAGGAAACCCATGACTCTTGCCAAAGGCCACGTGTCCATCGTCACCAAGATTGTCTCGGCTCGGGAACTTAGGTACGAGAGAGGAAGGTCATGAATTGAGCACCCCCACTCACCCGATCAAAGATCGGCCTCTACTAATCATGATGTGAATCTTATTTACATTATATACTCTTGTTCCGATTATTAGGGTAACATTACCATGTGATGAGGACACAAGTATAGACTAATTTGTAAAAATTGGAACACTTGATCTCATGATTTGTTTTGAAAATTGTTTCGAATATGTACCACTTGAAAAAGCGATCGCATATGAACATTACTCAAATTGTTCCAATTCAAACAATTAGCCTTCATCCATAGGCATTCAAACAGATATATCAATTAAGCATTTAGCCTTATGGCAAGCATGCTAAACATGGCAACACTAACATACAATGCAATATGCTAAAACAAAGAAAAACTCACCCAGTACTCCAAGGCAAGCCAAAAAAATAAAAGTGTTAGAAAAATGCATGATCCTAACTATGCAATATGATTAATGTAACACATGCGATATGCAATTACTAGGCTCGACTACTAATATGGCATATGAATCAATTTGATAGCATGCGGTCTAAGCATGTATTCAAAGAAGTATTAACTAACAATACAAGTTAGAATGATATGCCGAGCCTAATGTATGCAAGACAATGGATGCAAGGCATGAAAGATGCTAAACAAAACATGATGTCCTAATTTAATCATCATAAGCAGGTAAACAAAAGGGAGAAAGACGTAGGGTTGGAAGGCATATATGTTATTACAACTGTGTCCTCACACAGGAGGGTCTGAATAAACCAACTGGCTAAGCTAATTAACTAGCTATTACGAAACGAAACAAATAAACTAACTATTACAACAACAAATAAACTAACTTTACTAGCTAGTTATTACAAAAACAATGAATTAATTACACTAATTAATTAATTACAAATTAGAATTAACTAATTAATTATAACATGAAATAAGTAATTAAACTAATTAATTAGCCCCGAGAAGCAGGGAAGGCACATGCATGCACGGATTTCCACACGAATGCCCATTGTTTAGCTGCCAGAATGCTTCTGTTGCACAGTAGAACATCTTTCACCTTAATCTCTGCTCTGTTCTGTTCCCAAAAGGTTGCTGCTCAATTTGACAAAAGTGGCCGGTAGGCCAGAAGTGGTGGCCGGTCAACCACAACTAGTAGCTTGTCGTCCAGAAATAGTGGCCTACTGGCCACAGAAGCTTGGTTCCACTTGCTATAACAGAAAACATATAGAGCACAAAACAAGGTATTCTCAAGGTATGTTTGTACACCTTATCCCTCCTTATCATCAAAACAGCTCAAAGGAGAGGCAAGCTTGATTCACAAGCTATCAATCGATGCAATTTCATTGCATGATGGCCTATGAACCGAGGTGTACAAGTTCAATAAAGGCAACAAATAAAGACTCTCAAACCTCCTCCCTATCATGAATTGATCAAGGGAAGTGGTTGAGAGTCTAAACCACCAAACCTCCTTCCTATAGAAATATAAGTTGGTGGCTAAGGCCTAAACCACCAAACCTATGAGGACAATTACACTGCAGGCATGCTATACAAAGCTCAAATGTAATGAACAACCAAAAATAGTCTAAAAATAGTCCTAAAACATGCAAGAATTAAAACAAAAATAGCCAAAATGATAAGCTACAACATGGAGCTATGTAAGTTAGTAAACAAAGCATAAGAAGGGGATGCTACCCCCTTCATTTTTGGACTTCAAAACATGGTTTTTGCCACTGAAAAGCCTCTGAAAACCAGTATTTAAAAGCTCAAAAAAAGTTGACAACAAGGTGAGAAACACAAGGGTAAAGGCCTAGAAAGCTAGGTGAAAGGAATGGTGAGCCACCCCTCCACCCTTATTGGCCTTAAACCACAAATTTCAGCCCAAAATTTTAGAATTTAGACAGCCCAAACACAGTAGAAAAAGAGTAATAAAAATGGAAAACAAAATAAGGAAACAAGCCAAGACTTATACCTCTTGAAGATGAGAACACTTTCTAAGTAACAAATCAACACTTACACACCCTCAAGAGCTCAAAGTAGGCTTAAAAGTACCTTAGCTCAAAGGCCACAAAGTTTGGTTTAGAGTGTATAGGCAAAGACTCAAGAATTTGCAAGAGAAAGAAAATATTTTGCTCCAAATTTTCCAACCCTCAAAAATGAAAGGAGAGGTCCTCTATATATAGAAAAACATAAAACTCCCTCAGAATTATCAATACATGCACGTATAGGCAGGTGCATGCATCTGTGAAAACAGCTGGCATAGCTGGCCAAAATATCTACAAAAATACACTTGTGGCTGGCAGGCCACTAATGTTGGCCGGCAAGCCACACAAGTGGCCGGCAGCCTACATTAATGGCTGGCAGGCAAGTCCTAGTAGGTCCTAAGGTTTTTTTTAGGCTTGAAAAACTGCTGTTTTGGTCCAAAACAAGACAAAAGGTGTGTTGGGTTTAAAGGCTCAAAGCTGTGGCATTCTGCTGAGGACTTCGAGCACCTGACAAGTATATACAAATTCATCATTGGGTGTGCAAGCGGTGGCGTCTAAGTCATAAGGCCGGTAAAAAATGGGGTGTCTACAGTACTGAATACCGTACTAGATGATTGTGGACCGGAGCTCCGTACTTGATTAGACTACCCAAGAACTTAGATCCTGAAACAGAAAGCACCGTCAGAGCTGCCCGGCCGGGGTTGGCCGAATAACCCCTCCGGTGTGGGAGTAAGTAGACGAAAAAGATGGGGGACTCTCTCTGGGTGTAGAGAGAGAGATTGAGTAGTGAATTCGGTTGTGTTTAAGTGAGTATAGTTTTGCTCAACTTAGTCACCTTCAATGTGAAGTGAGTGGAGTTTATATAGAACACCTTACTTGTTGCCTAAGATGGTATCATGAAACTTTGGTGCTGCCAAACTTCCTTTCACATTACTCAAGGTAGGGGACCATCAGGTAGTTGACAATGGATGCATATACTCATTGTTACTAGGCTTATAACAAATCACATTCCTTCGATCGACTGTTTCTGTGATTCTAGGGAGAGGGGACCAGCTGAGTGTAGCTTGGCTTTTTTGCGCCCCCTTTCGGAAGGTTTGAAAGAAAGCCCTACAGTTCGGACTCCCGTGGTTCTGAATCTAATCTCACAAGTGCAATGTGAAATTGGTAAACACCAATTTGGAAAATCAATTTTAGAATCAAAAATGTCAAAATTGGGCTGCTTTGCCAGATATAGAGTCACCACCTAAATATTTTATTTTGGGAACATTTAGGAAACCCATGACTCGTGCCAAAGGCCACGTGTCCATCATCACCAAAGTTGCCTCGGCTCGGGAACTTGGATACGAGAGGGGAAGGTCATGAATTAAGCACCTCCGCTCGCCCGATCAAAGATCAGCATCTATTAATCATGATATGATTTTTTATAAACATTATGTGCTCTTGTTCTGATTGTTAGGCTAGTTTTACTATGTGATGCGCACAAGCAAGTATAGACTAAAATTTGCAAGAATTTGAACAATTCAATTTCATGTTTGTTTTCTAAAAATGGTTTCAATTTGCCACCTCAAGTGGGCTTAAAGTTTGCGAATTTTCCACCAAACACGGTGGGCTTAAAACATGATTTGCCACTCAACAAAGTGGGCTTAAAATGCACATTCGTTGAATTGTTCCAATTCAAACAACAAGCCTTCATCCACAAGCATTCATGCAGTTTAGCAGTTAAGCATATAGCCTCATGGCAAGCATGCTAAATATGGCGACATTCACACTCATGCAAGTATGCTAAAGCATAAAAACTCACCTAGTACTCCAATCTAAGAAAACATGAGTTAGTAAAATGTGCATGATTCCTAACTATGTTAAGTGTCTAATGTAACACATGTAAAGAATGCAATTAATAAGCTCAGCTACTAATATGACATATGGATCAATTTGATAACATGCGGTTAAACACGTATTCAAATAATCTATTAAAATGACAATGCAGTTTGAATGATGAACCGAGCCTCAGTGCATGCAATACGAATGAATAGATGCAAGCATAAGGCATAAGGTACAAGGTATGCTAATTGAAACATGTCCCTAATCTAATCATCAAAAGCGATTAAATAAAAGGGAGAAAGACGTAGGGTTGGAAAACATACACATACGTACGCACATTTATTACAACATTACGCCGTCACGAAGGAGGGTCTGAATGAACAATCTAACTAGCTAATCAAGTTAAGCTAAGCTAATTAAGCTAATTATTACAACACTTGAAATGAGTAATTAACTATCTAAGCTAATTAAAAGAAATTAACTAGGCTAAGCTAATTAAATATTACAACATCAACTAATTAGCTACAACTAATTAGACTAATTAAATATTACAACACAATTTGCTATGCTAATGAAACAATTAAATAACAACGCATTTGATATGAACACCAAGGAAAATGGATGGAGATTGCATGTGCATCGCTTGAAAGCTACTCTGTCTGCCCCAGACTGCCTCTGTTTCACCTTCAGCCACTGCCTCTGTTTCTGCAAAACTGCACTATTGGCCACAGACCAAGGGCCGGCCGTGCATTACTGATGGCCGGTCCGACCTACAGAGGGCTGCCCGTGTATTGATTTGGTGCAAACTCTGTTTTTGTGCTCTGAGGTGAAATCAGTGCAAATAGAGCATTCTCAAGCTCTGTTTGTCCTGCCTTCCTTCTTTGTCATGGAAATCCTCGAGAGTAGGTTGGAATTGATTCCAAACCATCAATGAGCAATATGATTGCTTAATGATCTCGGATTCAATTTTGGACAAAAGTTAATAAAATGCAAAGAATAGGACCACCCCTCCCTCTTGTCATAGTATGAACTCAAAAAGGAAGTTACAACGCTTCAAGAATCATCAAAATGCTATGAATTAACATGTGACGACTCTTGGCATAACGTCCAGCCAAGTTGAAGCAATTTTAAACCATTTTCTTTATGTGCGTTGATCCAAGTTTTAAACCAATTTCATTAGGCCTTGCCATTCTTTAGTCCATGGTGATTAAGTACTCTAAAAGGAAAGAAGCGTCAAATGGGAAGTAATTCTCAACATGAAAGAGAGATTACACCGTTGATAATGAATTTCCGTAAAGATTAAGCCATTAAGCGCAAAACTCTAGTTCATGTGTTGAATAACTATCAACCATTTGAAACAACTCTCAAATGAAAGAAATAAATGGTAAGTTGATTATTAAAACGCGGCTCTTAAACAAGGAAAGTACTTAAAGAAAAGCTAGAACAAACATGCAATGAGCTATGTATACGAACATATGAGACAACAAGAAAACTAATCAAAGCATGAAACAATTTTAAAGGCTAAGACAGCCCTAAAACAACCCTTAAACATGCGAAAAATAGCAGTTAAAATGATGTTAAAAGAGCACAAAACAAAGCCAAAAGTAAGGAGGCACAAAGCTAGTAAACAAAGCTAAGGAAGGGTGGCTAACCCCTCCACTTTTGGAACCTTTAAAACCCAACTCCAAACACTTCAAACAAACTCAAAACCAACCAAAACAGCAAGAATAATGAAGTAAATGATAGAAATGAAGGCAAGAAAAGAGAAAACAAGCTTATACCTTTCAAGAAGTAAACTTGTTCTTGGAGTTTCAAACTTGGTTTCAATGCACTCTCAAGCTTGAATTACACTTCCTCAAGATTAACCAAGGCTTTTGGATGGTAAGGCAAGGTTGTATATGACGTATCTAGGTGGTGTAAGCAAGCTAGGTTAACTCCAAGGTGACTTGCAATTGAAAAAAAAGGAGTGAAGGGCTCTCAAGGTGTATATATCTCTTCTTGAATTTTTTTTCAACCCTCAAAACAATCCCAGAGCTTTGGTTTTAAAGAATTTGAGCTGAAAAGGTGATAAATATCTTCAAAAATGGACAGCTGGCGGCCTCTTGCCTAGAACAGTGTTTATCTCCATCGAAGGGCGGCCGGCCATTCATAGCCACAACCGACCATCACTAATGCACGGCAGGGCCTTGATGGCCTCCCCTATTTTTTTTAGTTCAAACTCACCTCAGGGTGAGAAATGGTCCAAAAATGAAACCCAAGGGTTCAAACAAGGTAAATATTAAAGGTGTGAGGTTATTTCAGAAGCCTAATTGATTCCGAATCTCTGCGGATTCACAATTCAACTTTCATCATTGAGTGCATTAAACCAAGGGTTTGAGTCTTGCGGGTGGTCAAAAATGGGGTGTCTACAGTTGCCTCTCTTTGACAGAGCTCAAAGTCATAAAATGATGTGAGTGAATGTCAAAGACAGAGATGACCAATTTTGATAAGGTCGTAAGATTTGGACAAGAAAACAAGACATAGATTAAATGGTTATGCCTGCAAGCTGCCTACGTATCCCTTTGCAAGGAATCAAACCAGTGTAGTTCAGGGGCAAAATGTGAATAATATGCATGACGCAAGAACATAACTTATGATCATGCAATGAGGCTATGCAATGAAACATTTTAAATGAAATTGCAATGCAAAGAAAATGCTAAAGTCAAACAAATTGGAATAAGGCACAACAATTCCAAACATGGAAAGAAGACCACACGCCACGCGTGAGAAAAACAAGTCAAACCACATTTCATACAAAAAGGATGTAAGGAAATTAAAGCTCAACTTGAGGCGAAAGGTAACGTAACCGTCGAGGACACCCGAGGTCTCAACCGAGATCCTACGCGTTGCACGTGGAAGGAAAAAAAGAAGAAGAAGGATGGTGCGAACACCGGGACACACCCGAATGCTTTAAACTAAAGGGGTCAATCCTAACGCGTCTCACACAAAAGGAGAAAAGGTGGTGTGAACACCAGGATGCACCCAAATGTTTTTAATCAAAGTAATCAATCCTAACGCGTCTCATGCGAGAGGAGAAAATGTCGTGTGAACACTGGGACGCACCTGAATGTTTTTAACCGAAGAAATCAGTCCTAACGCGTCTCACGTAAGAGGAGAAAAGGTAATGTGAACAGCGGGACACACCCGAATGTTTTTAACCAAAGTGTTGTTGTGAACATCAGGACGCACCCAAATGTTTTCAACCGAAGAGTTGGTGTGAACATCGGGACGCACCCGAATGTTTTTAACCGAAGGGTTGGTGTGAACACTGGGACGCACCTGAATGTTTTTAATCGAAGGGTTAGTGTGAACACTGGGACGCACCCGAATGTTTTTAACCGAACGGTTCAATCCTAACGCGTCTCATGCGAAAGGAGGAAAAGTGGAAAGATATGATCCGAAGGGCATGAGTGATTTCGCCTAGAGCTCCTTTGAATGAACCGTACATACAATATTGTCTAATAAGAAACGATGAAATGAAGTGAACCATGATTCAGTCCAAACACATTTGAACAAATACAGTTAAATAAACAAACTTCAAACGAAACAAATGAGCTCACACAAAATAACAAAAAGTCTTTTTTGTTTCTTTTTTTTTGCTGACATACAACTCTTGATTCGAGTCAAACCAAAACTAACAATTAAGCAAACTCAAGAATCAAAATAGAAATTAAAACTCAAAATTAAATTTGAGACCAAAACTCAGAAAATAATGATGAAATAAAATGAAATAGAATAAAATAAAATTAAAAAACAAATTAAGAAGGCACAAAATCGAAAACAGTAAGCATACATTACACCAAACAACACAAAAAAAAAAGAGAATCACCAAAGGCCGGCCGGGCCTCGATGATGCACGGTTGGGCATCAATAGCGCCGGTCGGCCTTCGACAACAGTGAAGGGCAGATCGGTAAAACGCCACACCCGCGGCTCTTTAAAACACACAAAACTCTCATTTTTTTATCTCACTCTAGGTCGGAAAACCCTCATTCTTCTCTCTAAACCTCCTTTTTCTCTAGATTTCCTCTATTTCTTGAGTTTTCATAACAACCCTCACAAATATTTCCTAAAACAACTTGTTCTCCTCTTCATTTTGAACCGATTGAAAATTGTTTTGGTCGAAGTTTGGGTTCTCTCTTTGTTTTTCCCTCATTTTCTCACATCTTTGCCCAACCTTGTCTTATTCTCCTTTGATTTTTCATCTCGTCTTCACTTTCTCTCTCTTAGGGTTTGAAACTTTAGGATTTTACCTACTTTCACTCATCCCCTTCACTTTTCTTCGCTTTTTCCATGGGTAGTGATGAGGTTCCCATTCCAGAGCCTGCCATAGGTGTTAGCGCTACCCTTGGCGTAGACATGGAGGTGGAGGAAGCCGCTACATTACTCCCTCTTGCTGAGAGGCCTTTTAATGCGGCCACATACTAGCCGCGTGCACACGTGCCACCTCCTGGCGGCATCTTAAGATTTGAGGGCTTTATTCCTAGGCTGGATGAGGATACTCTATTGTGAGAGCCTATGGAGCATATCTCTGCCGACGCTTCCACGGTATATTATTCTTTCACCATTGTACTTTGCATTTTACTATACACACATGTTGAAATGTTGAGCTTAATGAACAAATCACTTATCCGTGCTGCACATACACTGATAAAACTCTCAATTGATAGGTGATCGCCAGGAGGATGGGCAGTTACGGCTCTATCTCTGACCCCCGACATTGGTGTGAGTGGCTTCCCACTAAGGTCTGCACTTTGGTAGATGCTGCTAGTTTTGGGCCCTTTTGCTACGGGCTCATACAGATGAGAGCCGAGTCTTGGCTTTAACGGTGCCCTGGTGGAGAGATGGTGGACACCACCAGCTCATTTTACTTCTCTTCTACTGGGGAGATGACACTGACCCCGTATGACTTTTCGATGTTGACCGGTCTGTGGGTTGGGGTAGGCGGCCCAGTCCCTTTCGATCCAGATATGACTCATTGGAGGGATGTACAGCTCCAACTTCTCGAGGCGATCCAGGACACTACCAGCCATGGGATGGTGTGCTACAACTGGTTCTTGGACCACTTCTCTAGTACATAGCCGGCTACTACAGACGAGGTTGCGCAGTACACTCGCGGCTTCCTCATATATCTTTCCGGTACTACCCTATTTGCAAACAGGGAAAATACCGTGGGATTATACATTCTCGGGGTGCTGGTACATCTTTCTCGGGTTGTGGATTATGACTAGGGTGGTGCAGGTCTGGCCACCCTGTACTGCTATATGAGCTCTGTCTCCCGCCACAAGGTGGATTCACTCGGCAGTTACTGGAGGGTTTGGGAGGTACATCCCACACTCACCTTCCTGATGCACTTTATATTCTATTCACTATTGCAGTTCTTGCTTATTTGATCCGTTTTTTGATGCCATCTATCTGTCTTTGATTTGCAGCTTTGGGTCTACACATACTTTACTTCATTGCCCCAATTCCAGTGAGGCCGATCAAGTTATCTGTACCACACTCTCAGTATTACAACTCACGATTCGAGCGGCATCGTCTTGTGGATCGCACCTTTCCATATTTTTGCCGTTTCTTCGACACTGTCATAGCAAATTGATATTGCACTATTTCCCACATTATATGATCATTCTTATACTGTTATACTGTATCACCTCGCCATTCTCACACTGTACTGCCATTCTGACACCACATTGATTCTGACACCGCACGACCATTCTGACACTACACTGCCATTCTGACACTACACAGATATCCGACATTGCACTGATTTTCTCAGGTCGACTGGCACCCTTGGGCAGGCATTCCCCATGTGTCGCAGGTGACCTATACCGCTGCTTGCATGCTTCCACGCTGAGGATCCTGTTTGACGGGCCCTTTTGGCCGAGCATACTACCTGGGGAAGAGATTCATCCGCCAGACTTAGGGCGTTGCTGACCTTGATGTTCCACATCCTCCTCCTGCCGGTATGAGGGTAGTAGATGATTTATAGGATAGTCCTGAGCTGGACCTTTTGATGATAGGTGAGGACAGCGATCGTCACCATGAGCCCGATGACTTCACGACTTTCTTACGTACTCGAGTGATGGCACCTCTTACCCCAGGCGTGGCTCGAGCTGTACCAGAGGTTGCTGCTGCTCCTGTTACTGGGGTTGGCGATGCACCTATTGGAGGTGCACCTGTCGCTGCTCCCATTCCTGGATTGCCTATGCTTCCCACCGAGATTATGTACATGCACCCAGATAGAGTGATTGAGCAGATCCCGTTCGAGCCCATCGAGGAGAGGGACCGCAGGCTTGTGTTTGCCCTGGTGTTGAGCAGGTACACTTTTATTTCATGCTAACCCATGCTGCACTTTAGCTTATTCTTCGCCATTACTGTTCACTGTTTCTATTTGTTTTTCTCAGTTTCTCTTGTTTTGCAGATTTCCTGAGCACATGGTGATGAGCTCCTTCAGATGATCGACCGAATACTCATCATGGTACGGAGGAGGCAGACTGCCTTAGTCACCCACAGGATTGAGGTATATTTTCTGTGTAACTTGCTATCCTTGCCATATTGTACACTCTTGATCACTTTATCTGATATCTGATATCTTTTTCAGCTTGAGCCAGCACCAGCAATGCCTGCAGGACCTTCCACAGCTAGTAGGCAAAGACGGGGCCCAGTGAGAGGCCGAGGAGGTGCTGATCGGGGGAGAGGTTGAGTGAGGCAACGCTCACCTTCTGAGGAGTCTTTTGACGGGTCTACGACCCCTGAGGATGAGGGAAAGGAGACGGACTTGCAGTCGAGCAGCCCCAGTGATGACAGTAATGCACCTCCTCCATAGTCGAGGAGGAAGAGAGCGAGGATGGGCTATTAACCGCGATGCTGACTTCGTTTTACTTTGCTTTTGCTTTCATTTTGTTATGTAGTTATAAAACTAGCTTCGGATTGTCCTTTTATTTTTCAAAAGCTTTCTTTTATTTGTTTGTATAAAACAATGATCGGGGTTGGGCCCACTAGTTATGAAAAGCAAGTTTTGTTGAACGATTCTTTTGTGCAATATGATCTTTGCATTACCTTTGCTTTTGCAATCTGCGGAACAGTAAATGCCTTGCTTTCGGATTGATTAATGAACTGGATAATAACTTACAATCGATCAAAACACAAAATACAACTTGATAACGGAAAATAAAATGAAAACAACTCAAAAAAGTTGATAAACACTTGGTACAAACAAAACAAAACTCAAAAGTACAATTGCAATTCATTCACACAAAGGCCAGACTTCACTGCAACAGACCTGCATTGTGCCAGCACCAAGACCCGGCCGGGCTTCACTGATGCACAGCCGGCTATCATTGATGCACGGCCGGCCATCAGTGTGATGTCGGTCAGTATTGTCCAGGTGTCATGCTTAGCTTCTTTCCAAACTCTATAAATAATGTTCCTATATTGCTTTTCTAGAAAAAAATCACAAGTTCTTGATATTTTGCTCTCAAAATGGAGATATTATTTCCCAACAGACTTCGAGATTGGATAGCTACTTTGGATGGCTCGGAAAAGTGAATTTTCGTGGCTTCGGCTTGAATGTCCTTTTCCCTTTGAGCCATACTTCTCTTTGCTTTCCGTTCCTTCATGCTACGGCTAGATGTTGGAATCCGATTGCACATGCCTTTAATTTCGGGGGGCAAGAGATATGCCCAACAATCGAAGAATTTCAAGCACTTTTGGAATCCCGGCGCGATGAGGAACTCACACCTCGGCCCAGTTTTGGCCATATCTAAGCTTTGGGACGGATGTGCGGGCTAACTCTACATAAGGCTCGATCCTTGATCCACAACGGAGAGCTGGATATTCCCAGTCTGACCCATCGATTTTCTGAGGTTGGCGACTGAGGTAACCTTCTTTGGCAGGGTTTTTGGCAACACATCCTTTGTTTGTGTATGCAAGCACATTTCCTTCTTGCCCTTAGTTTTGGCGGATCTAGCATTCGGTTGATTGAAGTGGCGTAAGGCCTGAAAGAGGGCAAGAGTTGCATTGGCTTGGCGCTGGCTAAGACTTTGATGGGCTTAGATGCCTTTCATCTGCGAGACTACCAAATTCGCACGGAGTCCACTGCTTCTTCAGGTAATGTTTCGCACCCTTTCTTATATGTGTTTCTCATGTCACTCAGCATTCATGCTCTGTTTTTCTCTCAAAGCCCTTTTCTTACTTTTCTCTCAACATACATCTCTCTATTCTTTAATCTCTCTTTTCTTTCATCCCTTCCCAAATATGGCTAATGGACAAGCTGAAGGTAGTGAACTCTTGCCCTACATACTCAGCCCGAGCTTACTTTTTCTGTCGATAGCCAGTGGATTTCCCGAATGAAGGATAGTGGTGCCACTGGATGTGCAACAGGTCCGCTACTGATATTGCTTGGCATTGCCCCTGGCTTAACTTGACTGAAATGAGCTACCGCATGACTCGGCAACCTGGCATTGAGTTAATTGGCCTGACACACTGTGTATTCTACTTTCCGTTCTGGTTAAGACGTCAGTTTGGACATAATCAAACTTCCCAGAGGAGGGGGTAGAATATTCAGTTTCATTCCCCATCCGAGGTTCACATTTGGCTAGATACCTCACTGCTTGGAGGACGAGAGAACTTCTGGCCCCTACCCCTAGTTTCAGCTGCACCCTTTCTAACGAGTGCCTAACTTGGCTCGAAGATGAGGCACAAACCGGGCCCACTTTAGCATTAGAGGCTTCCACAAGCACAAGCGAGAGACGCAGGAGCACCTGACTTATCTATGCCCTTAGTTTATTGCTTTGATATTACTTTTCAAGTTTTCTGAACGTAATAAAAGCAACTTTGATTTGTATCGAGAGTTGGAAAGCTTTGTATTGAAATCAATGAAATTAAAGTTGTGGGCATTGAAAATTTTCCTTTTGGTCCAAATATGGTCTAAGTTGTAAAGGGTAAAATTTGAGCAAAGTCAACTTTTGTCAAAACTTTTCAAAACCATTTTCGATAAGGATCACAACTTGACAAGCACAGAATCTATACTCGAGATGTACAACCCCGAATTCGAAGATCACAAATGGCCCCTTGTCCGAATAGCATTGTAACCAGCTCTTCTCTCAGAGTAAGGATCACAACCGAACTTTCAGATAAAGAACAGACGAAGATGACCTGATCAGGCACATAGATAGGATAGTTGAGTTGGAGGTGTTTACGGTCGAACTTCGTGATGAACTTGCCTACGTATCCCGAAGATAGGAATCAGGCCTTACGCAGTTCAGTTCAGGTTCACTCATGTATTAACACTATCATTTTGCGCTTTAACTTTTGCCAAGGCTACACTTTAGGGTTTTCAACCTTGTGAGCTCAGTTTTTCTTTATTTCTAATTTTTTGTGTTCTAACTTTTGCCTAGGTCGCCCTTTTAGGTTTTCGGCCTAGCGAGCCTCTCAGGGACAGTATTTCTTCAATTTGTCCATGTTGATCGGTTGGGAAAATTCTAGGCCATCCAAATCCATGAGAATAACAGCTCCACCCGACTAGATAGTTTTGATGATGTAAGAACTAGTCCAATTGGGCCTGAACTTGCTTTTAGGGTCATGGATGGGAGCTCGGTTGTATTTCAGCACCAAATCCCTTTCTTTGAGATTCCTGGACTTAACTTTCTTGTTAAAAGCCTTGGCAATCCTGCGTTGATAACCCTGAACATGGTATAGTGCTTTCAGCCTTCTCTCGTCAAACAACATCAGTTCTTCGAACCTGCTCTGTTACCAATCCGCCTCTGCTATTTGACACTCAACCATAACTCGTAGCGACAACACCTCTATTTCAATCGGCAAAACAGCTTCTATACCGTAGACAAGAGAGTATGGAGTTTCCCCAGTAGAGGTTTGGATTGAAGTTCTATAGCCCAGAGTGCAAATGGCAATTTGTCTGGCCAGTCCCTGTAGGTCTCAACCATCTTCTGCAAAATATGCTTAATGTTCTTGTTGGCAGCCTCAACAGCTCCGTTGGTTTGTGGCCAGTATGTGAATGACTTATGAAAAGCCACGTTGTACTTCTCCAACAAGTTAATCACTTCTTTCTTGAAATAGGAGCCATTATTTGAAATAATCTCGTTTGGGACTCCATAACAGCAAATGATGTTATTTCGGATTAACTTAGCCATATGCGCTGCCTTCAACATTGCATAAGACTGAGCTTCCACCCACTTTGTGAAGTAATCAATTGCCACCAAAATATATTCATGCCCATTTGACCCTTTCGGTGTGACTGCGCCAATGACGTCGATTCCCTAGACTGAGAAAGGCCATGGTGAAGTCATATTGTACAGCTTCAATGGCGGGATATTCATGCGATTAGCATGAATTTGGTATTTGTGGCATCGCTGAACAAAGCCGATACAATCCTCCTCCATGGTAGACTAGTAGTAACCTTTCCTGAGAATCTTCTGGGCTAACATTACTCCATTCATGTGCACTCCGCACTCCCCTCCATGGATGGCCTCCATTAGGCGCTTTGATTCCTCTGCATTGACACACAGCTTGTGCATTCCCAGATGACCTCTCTTGTATAGTTTACCTCTGTAGATGATAAATTGAACGGCCATCCGCCTTATTGCCATCTTATCTTTCGCATTTGCCCCTGGTGGATAAACCTCATTTTCCAAGAAGTTCCAAATATTATAGAACCAAGGGTTTTGATCTTGCACTTCATCTATTGTGGCGATAGACTCGTAGGCCGGCGTATGCCTCTGCTCAATGATGATCGGACGGATCCGGACTCCAAGCAAGATGTCTATCATGGAAGATAGAGTTGATAAGGTGTTAGCAAACTTGTTGTTCTCTCTTAGTAGATGCGTGAAGGTCAGCTTCTCAAACCTAGGAATCAGAACATCTAGGGTCTGGTGATAGATCTTCATCTTTTCTTCTTTGACCTTCCAGTCTCCATTTGCTTGAGACATAACTAGGTTCGAGTCCCCAATGACGCCCAACCTTTTTGCCCCTAGTTCTAGGACGGCTTCCAAACCAGCGATACACGCCTTGCATTCTGCTTCATTGTTGGATACTTTGAACCGGAGTTTGAAAGCTAAGGATATATGGGAATTGGCGGGTGCTATCAGCAACACCCCTATCCCATAACCATATTGATTAGACGCTCCGTCAAAGTACATTGTCCAAATCTCTTCCTCGACTTGCAGAATTGCTTCATCTGGGAATACGTATTCTACTACTTTATCCCCTTCCACTGGGTGATCTGCCAAGAACTCCGCTACCGCTCTCCTCTTCACCGACTTACATGCGACATACTTCAGATCAAATTCGGAAAGAAGTAGCAACCAACGAGCTAGCCTACCCGTAAGCATTGGTTTCTCAAAGAGATATTTGATGGGATCTAATCTCGAAACCAGAATTACGGAGTGAGCTAACATGTAGTGCCTCAACTTCCTGGTAGCCCATACCAAGGCTAGGCAATCTTTTTCCAGTGGGGTGTAACGGGTCTCATAATCCAGCATTTTCTTGCTCAGCTAATAGATGGCTTTCTCCGCCTTATCCTCAGATTCCTGAGCAAGCATGCATCTCATTGTTGTGTCCGTAACTAACAGATACAAAATTAAGGGCTTTCCTGGCTTCGGCAGTGACAACACAGGTGGATTCTAAAGGTACTGCTTGATCTGCTCGAAAGTGAATTGACATCGATCATCCCATCGGAACTTCTTCCTTTTCTTCAGGAGACCAAATAGTGGTTCACAAGTCAAGGTTAATTTAGAAATAAACCATCTTATGAATTGCACTTTACCCAGAAAGCCTCGCACCTCATTTTTAGTCCTTGGTGGTGGCATTTCTAGGATGGCCTTGATTTTGGAAGGATCTACCTCGATGTCCCTCTGTGTGATCAAGAAACCCAGCATTTTCGCTACTGTTACACCGAAAGTACATTTCTGTGGATTCAGCCTCAGTCTGTATTCCCTAATCTGTTGAAAGAATTTCTTCAAGGTGGTGTACTGGCCCTTTATTTCCTTGGACTTGACAATCATGTCATCCATGTATACCTCGACCTCTTTATGGATCATATCATGTAGAATTGTGGTTGCAGCCCTTTGATAGGTAGCCCCGGCATTCTTCAGCCCAAATGGCATCACCCTGTTGCAGTAGGTTTGCCACGACGTAGTGAAAGTAGTTTTCTCTCTGTCCTCGGGCGCCATCAAAATCTGGTTATACCTAGAAAATCCATCCATGAAGGAGAGCAATGCATGACCTATGGTGAAGTCCACTAATTCATCGATGTGTAGCAAGGGGAAGTCGTTCTTCGGATTGGCTCTGTTCAGATCTCTAAAATCCACACACACTCAAATTCTACCGCCTTTCTTCGGCATTGGGACAATGTTGGCCAACCAAGTTGGATACTCAGATACTAGCAAGAACCCTACGTCTATATTCTTGGTGACCTCTTCTTTATTCTTCAAAGCCCAATCCGAGCAAATTCTCTGCAACTTCTGTTTGATGGGTCGGGCCTTGGGGTCGAGAGGGATCCAATGCTGTACAATCTCAGGATCGATTCCAGGCATGTCTTCGTAAGACCATGCAAAAACGTCTTTGAAATCTTTTAATAAAGTGACTAAGCGCTCGCGCTCCTCCGAAGACAACGTGGACCCGATCTGGACCAGACGCGGATCCTTTTCAGTACCCACATTAATTGGAATGATTTCATCAGTAAGGGGTTTTACAAACCTCTCCTCCTCTCGATTAATCAAAATTTTCAAAACCAGAGGAATTCCTTCCTCATCGTTTTTATCAAAATTTGAAAATCATGATCAAGGCAATAAATAAGAGGCACAGAGAAATAATTAGAATCTGAAGTGGCATTCTCATTCACAAGGTCAAGCTTATCCAATTCCTCGGTTACAACCGACTCAAAGAAAAAAGAAAAGGACGACCTGGACAAAACCTCGGCATCCAGGTTATCAACCACAAGAATATTTGTAATAACCCGACCCTCATATGTGTTTCTGGTATCATTTCAGTCCCACGTTCTGTGCATTTAAATGCTTATTGTGAAATTTTATGTGAAATTAAGATTAATTAAGTGAATCCTATGATTAAGGAGGCGTATCTATGTGATAAGAAAAATATCTGTTATGATTATAATGTTTTGATCAGAAATTGAGGGCCTTAGAAGCCTAATTATCTGAAATTGATTTTATATTTGGAATCAGCGTAATTTTTAAGTAATAAGAAGCATTTTTGTGAAAATTCAATTTGGAACGATTAAACTGATTAAATTTTGTCTCTATCTACATTAGATATATATGTATGTGAGTTCCTTAGCTAGGACTTAGTTCAACATAATTTTTGGGAAAAGAAAAAAGTGTAGAGAAGCTAGAAGGGAGTTGCAACAAAGATTAAAGATTAAAGATTGAAGATTGACTAACCTAGAGGGAATTTGGGAGATCTAAATTCAAAGTAAGTTTGTTTATCTTCTATACTCTTGAATTGGGTGTGATTCAACCATCATTGTGTAAGTATTGCTAGACTTGGATTAAGGTTTGTCAATTGGGTGATTTTAAACTAAGTTGTTTATGCCTATATGTGTGGGAACTATCTTTGGTTTCTTATTTTCTCATGAAGGTCATGAAATGATGTTATATGTGTTGTTAAATGCACAAGAAAACTAGGTTGTGTTTAAGAATTCAAGAGCTAGTGTATATCTAGATTGATGTGTGTATTTGAAGCACCTATTAACATGTTTTTAGGCTATGTTCTATCAATTAAGAAAGCTAATTTGAGCCTTGAAAACATTCACCAAAAGATGAGATTTTGTTGCAATTTTCGGACTGTTTTGCACAGAATCGCCGCACGTGCGGGAGTCATGGCTGCACGTGCGGGGAACGAGGAATTTTGGCATTTTGAACACTGCTAAAAAAGCACGTGCGAGGCATCACTACCGCACGTGCGAGGGTATTTGCCGCACGTGCGGCCCAAGCTGAGAAAAATGATTTGCTCCGTTTTACATGTTCGACCCTCGGATATTTTTAGAAATTGTATTCTAGGCCTACTAATGTTACAAAATACGTTTGAAGTGAAATGACTCAGCAAAGAAAGATGAACTAAATGGCAAGTTGTGAATGTGTGCAGGACGTACTTCGGGAGGAACTAGCGCGTCATCACAACACTGTGAGTAGTAGTACTGTAATCGAACAATATTATCATTAATAATTAATGTTATTGACGTTCTGTGCTTCGTAAATGATTACGTTAACATTTGTATAAAATTGTCGAGAACGACATATACTATAGATGTTGCACTCTGACTGAAGTAACAAATATGATGAAACGGTGACATGAACGATGAAACAAATGTATATACCTCTTTATGCTTCTGATTAATAGTCGATATTAACATTCTATTCTCCGCAAGTAAGTTACGTTGTTCTTAAGGAATATTGGTTTCAGTGTAAATATAAGAGCATACTATTTTGCTACTAATGGGCCTGAGGCTGTCCAGGTATAAGTCAACGAATATGAATATTTCCGAAGAGCCAGAATAATTACAAAAGTTATGTGTATCCGTATGAATCTGAAATAATTCTGTTGTGTTCCATACGGACCCGAGGTCGTTCAGACTCTGCGATATAATGCGAAGGTTTAACGTTATTATGTGCGCTCTGTAATAGTTATTATTCTTATTTTGTTATACGCAAGACAACCATGTTATTTGTAGACACCCCATTTTTAACCGTCCTCAAGACTTCGACGTCACCGTTTGAACACTCGGTGATCATCCATGCTTGTGTTTCGTTTTGAGTCCCCGGAGGTCTCGGCTACCCGCCTTGCCTCAGGACCTCTCAACTCGACTGTTCCGTGTTTGGTTTTGCACCAAACACTTGTGTTTTTTGCTTCTGAGGGTAGAGAGTAGCTTGTTAGCTACCCCTGGATCCCATCGGCCTTGTCCTTGAGAACCACCGGCCATGTTTTGAGGCTACCGGCCATTGGTGAATTATACCATTGGCGCGGTCGGCACTTAGTGTGGCCGGCTGACCATCTGTTTGGCCGGTGACTTCCTTTTCTGGCCGATAGCACCTTTTTGCCTTTTTCAGGCATGGTGCATGCCAGCTGGAATGCACCAAACCTGCCCTGGGGCATGCATATGGCTGTTTTGCCCCCTTTTGCACCCTTTTGGTCTAGCTTCTTGAGGAAGCTTGACCCTTTGTCAAAGCTTCCTCAAGAAGCTTCCCAGCTGTCCTAGCTTCCTCCAGAAGCCTTCCCCCCTTTGCCCCCTTTGACCCTTCTTTTGTTTGGCTTCTTGGAGAAGCTTCAAGCTTTGTATTGCCTATATAAGGACCTCTCCTCTTCCATTGTTAGGGGTTGGCAAAAACAAAAAAACACAGAGCTTATACATATATTCTGATATATATATATATCCTCTCTCTCTCTCTCTCTATATTTCCCTCTATCTCCTCCCTTGTGTGTGTTTTGTGGCCTAAAAGTGTATTTTTACCTTAGTTTTGCACTAAGACACACACCATCACACCTTACTCCGACCTTGAGGGGCTTGGAGGGTTTGTTCTTGAGTTTTTGGACTGATTTTGATCAAAAGGAGAGGGCTGCATTTGCTGTTCATCAAGGGTTCTTCAAGGGTAACTACTTTACTTTAGTTTCCCCAATCTTGCATTGGCTTTTGACCTGTCTTGCATGTTGATTTAAGCTTTGTGTATAACTGAAAAAAGTCTTGTATTTTCATGCTTGAGATACTTCATTAAGGTTGTTTTGGTGTTAGGGGTCGATCCCCCCCTCTTAGGCCTTATTTTGGCCCTTTCGGTGCCTTCCTTTTTGAACTTTGGTTGCCTTTGTGCATTGACCTTCTCACCACTGGAAATCCAGTGGGATTTTCAGTGGTGAAGAAGGGGTTTTAAGGTCTTGCATAGGGGAGGGACACCCCTCTCCCTTGGTCTCTCATTTTTGCATATTCTTGGTTCATAAAGGTAGCATGCATGATTAGGTATTTTTGGTTCCATTTCAGAGGTTTTTTGTATTTTGTTAGGTCATAATATGCCTCTGTTTTTGGTTGAATTAGTGGTCTCTTACATGCTTAATATACTTGCTTTGTATTCCCTAATTTTTACCTAGAAATGCATCATGACATTTGACCACCATGCTCTCATATTTTGACTTTACTTTGTGAAGTTCTTGGCCATGTTTTGTCATGTTTAAGGTCTGTTGACCACCGATTTGGCCATGATTGACATGCTTGATATAGTTGCTATGCATTTTGATTTGTGAGCCTTAAGGGTGTGAGTCCCTAGCATGCATTGGTTAGGCTATTTTAATGATTTGGAATCATTTAACATGCCATTTCAGTCCCTATACCATGCTTACATGACTACATTTATCAGCTTTTTTCATGCCTTGAAATGTTGGTCTTCCATGTCTTGGGATAGGTCATTGTGCATGGCCATGTGTTTGAGGCTTTGGGATGCCATGTGTGTGGATTTTTGGGGCTCATTCTCATATGCTATAGCACTGATTTTGTTGGTCTAATGTCCATGTTTGTCTTCCTTTAGGCATGCTTGAGTTGGCTTTTGTACCTTAGTCTTGGGCTCATTGATTGGTATGTTTGTCTTATATGATTGGCACCATTATTTTGGCACCTTTGGCCACTGTTTTTGGGGTGGGCTGAGGTCCCCCCTTCTTTGTGGTCTAAATCCACCTTTGCATGAGCATGTTACATTACATTAGAAGCATGCTTGCATCGTATCCTACTTGCATGTTTGCTTAATGTTGAGCTATCTCATATATTTGTTGCATATTTGGTATGATTTGTGCCTTAGCTTCATTTGCATGCTTGAGCCATGTTTGTATACTTGCATTGCATTGTTTGGCTTGGGGTGTCAAGTCAAACTTGAGGGGTGAGAAGTGTTCATACTTCAAATAATGCAACACCTCTCAACCCTCGGTCGCCGAGGCCCTTGACTCCAACATGATGGGGTCTTGGTACTCATTTGTGTGTTGCATGCATTTTCATTGAATGGCAAGCTTGACTTCTTAGGCTATCATGCCTAATTGATGGCCCGAGGATCGAGGGTCATGCTCCCTTGAGTCTATGGCATGATAGGGAGTGTGACCATGCTTACATTTGCTTGAAATTCCATGCCATACACTGCTTGCCCTCTGTTGCTGTCGAAACTGTTTTCTGCAGGAAGTTTTGGCCGGCCGGCCAAATATAGTGCCGACCGGCCATCAATTAGTGGCCGATAGCTTCATCAGTGGCCGATGGTAATTTCCCATCGCCGGTGGCCATCCTTCCCAATCGGTGGTGCTCCACAGTGTGCATAAAACCTGTCCTGAGACTTGTGTAGTCTTCAGAGGAGCTAAGCAGTGAAAACGGAGGCAGCAACGCTATGGCAGCGAGTTTCCGGGCAGTGCGAGTTAAGCATGCATCATCCGAACATTTCGAAGGCGGGGGCTATGGCCATTTTAATTTCGCATTTAATATTTTAATTAATTAGGAGTTTTGTAATAATTAATTTAGCATTATTTATTCGGACTGTATTATTCTTTCGGTCGCTCCGTGTGAGGGCGTATTGTAATAAGTGTGCGTGCGTGTGTGCATGTCTTCCAATCCCACGTCTTTCTTCCCTTTTATTTACCCGCTTATGATGGTAGACTAGGGCATATTTAAATTAGCATACCTTATGCAATGCATGCGTGCATCCATACATTTGTCTTGCATGCACCGGGCTCGGCGCATCATACTAACTGCATTTGTATTTCAATTCCAAAGTTGAATACATGTTAATTGTAGCATCATCATATGCCATCTTAGAATAGCCGAGCCTATTGTAGTTGCATCTTGCATGTGTTGCATTAGCCACCTTAACATGAACTAGGATCAAGCATATGATTACTAACTAGTTTTTGTTGTTTGGGCTTGGAGTACTAGGTAAGCTTTTATGCTTTAGCATACCGCATGCGTGTGAGTGTTGCCATAATAGCATGATTACCATGAGGCTAGCTGCTTATGTGAGATAACTGCTTGAATGCCTGTGGATGAATGTTGAATTACTTAAATTGGAATAATGCATTAAAACTGTGAGTTTTAAGCCCACTAGATAGTGGCAAAACCATCTTTTCTAAAAGCCCACTCAAAGGTGGCAAAACCTACATTTTAGCCTACTCACGAGTAGCAAACCATTTTCAAAACAAACATGAAGTGTTTCGTTCCAATTTAGGCGATTTGGTCTATACTTATTTGCTGTGCGCATAACATAGTAATTCTAGGCTAATAACCAGAATAAGAACACATAACGTTTTCAAAATAGGATATCACGGTTAGTAGAGGCCGATCTTCGGATCGGGCGAGAGGGGGTGCTCATAGCTGACCTTCCCCAATCGTACCCAAGCTCCCGAGCTGAGGCAACTTTGGTGATGACGGACACGTGGCCTTTGGCACCGAGTCAGGGTTTCCTAAATTTCCCCATTATTAAATATTTAGGTGGCGACTCTGTATCTGGCAAAGCAATCCATGTTTGGCACTTCTTTCAAAAAATCTGTTTTTCTCAAAACAATTTGCCAGATTTGGACTCTTTGGTTCAAGATTAAGAACCGCGACAACAAAATTTGAGTCCGAACTGTAGTGAGGTCCGCATACTGTTTTGCTACTAATGGGCCTGAGGCCGTCCAGGTATAAGTCAACGAATATGAATATTTCTGAAGAGCCAGAATAATTACAAAAGTTATGTGTATCCGTATGAATCTGAAATAATTCTGTTGTGTTCCATACGGACCCGAGGTCGTTCAGACTCTGCGATATAATGCGAAGGTTTAACATTATTATGTGCGCTCTGTAATAGTTATTATTCTTATTTTGTTATACGCAAGACAACCATGTTATTCTGTAACTAAACCATGAGAAACTTATGTGCACTATGGTATTCTTAGGAAACTGAGATTATTCTGTTTCTATTTATGTTCTGGCATGATTTGGATTGTGCGGTCTTTAAGACCTAATGATTTTTGGTATGGAACAAAGTACTGTATGGAACTAAGTGCTGCAATGCGAGCCACCTCTAGAATCCGTACGAGCCACCTCTTGAGTCCATACATATGTGAACTGGGCTTAAAGCCGATGTAAAAGTTATGAGGCCTATGGCCGTTCTGAGAAAGTTATGAGGCCTATGGCCGTTCTGTGAAAGGTATGAGGCTTATAGCCGTTCTGTAATATCTGTGAGGCCTATGGCCAATTTGTGACATCTGGGCCTATGGCCACTCTGTATGATCTGTTAGTATGAAACAAAGTGCTGCACGGAACTAAGTGCTGCCATGCGAGTCACCTCTAGAATCTGTGCGAGCCACCTCTTGAGTTCATACATTCTGACAAGGGCTTAATGCCATTCTGATAAGGGCTTAATGTCGTTCTATTAAGAGCCAATTTGTGAATATGTGAACCTACCAGGCCAAGGGCCAATCTGTGACGTGGTGAATCGACAAGGCCGTTCTGAATACGAATACAGAATTAGATTAACTACCTGTCTCTTACATTATATACGCATTGCTCTACATCATAATGCAAGTTGAACATTGAGTTATTTAAGCACTACTATTCTCTGAGATTGTCTCATTCTGTATTTTGTCTGATTCTGTAGGTAATAAATCTGGAGGTCAGCCATAACCCTCGATGCTCGTCTCCCTTTGTCAGCCTTTGTATGACCAAGCATTTGGGTGAAGCCTACCCGTTTTTATGAATTATACTAAGTTTGACTTGTACTCTGATTGTCTATAATATGTTGAAGTTTCCAATGTTTTTGTTATTCGCCCAAACAAGGGGCAGGGTTGTATATGTGTATATGAATATGGATCATCTGATGCACTGTCTGTGATCCTGGCATGATAGTGGTCGCTTAATGGATGTAGTTTCTTTTTGTTTCATGTTATTTTGTAATATATAATGCTTCCGTTCAGGCCCCATATGTAGGTATATCGAATTTTATGTCCGTTTTTGAAGTGGTCATACCCAAACTTCTAGGGGCGAGTTTGGGGTGTGACAATATTGGACCCAGACTTAGAAGAACCAGAATCTGATTCTGACTCCACAGACTCTGTGGAATTAGATTCTGGTTCACTACCCAACTCAGAATTGCTAGACAGCTAGCCCTCCTGTAGACACCTCATTTTTGACCGACCTTAAGACTCAGACGTCATCGATTGAGCGCTCGGTGACGGTGCATGTTGTGCTTGTTTTGAAGTTTCGGAGTTTTGGCTGAGAGCCTTACCCTCCGAGCCTCGGAACTTTTTGTGCCTTGACTCGGTCTACGGACCAGGTCTTGTTTTCTCTTCCCGAAGGGAGGGAGAGGTCTTGTAGACCATCTCTCAGTGGTCATAGGCTACTTTTCGTGGTCGTAGGCCACTGTTCCTGTTTGGAGACTTGTTTCCAATTTTCAGAGCCATCAGTCGCGCGCCTCGGCTCGGGACCGCTTAACATTCTCAGTTTGGCACGGTTTTTGGAACACACCTTGTTTCCTCTATTTAGAGGGACACTGTGGTCCTGGAGACCACTTTTGTGGTCGTACGCCACTTTTGGTGCTCAACAGCCAGTTTTCGGGGCACCTGCCCGCGCGCTTTGCCTCCCGAACTCTCGTTTTGCATTCATGTTGGTTCTTTTTTGGCACAACCCTTGTTTTCCCTGTTTAGAAGGTGGTACAAGGGTGGGAGACCAGCATTTCCATTGGAAACCACTGCTATCTCCACTAGTCGGTTTTCTGCTCAGGAAACTGGTTTTCTTGGTCTTTGGGCCACATTTACTGGTCTCCCACCATACCACTGACTTGCTCTCAGTGTGGAGACCACCTATTATGCCTTCCGACCACCTTGTTTTGTGGGAGACCACTTGCCCTGGTCGGCCGACCAGGGAAAGTGGTCGGTCGACCACCTCTTCTGGTTGGCCAGCTTCCTCTTGTTTTGTCTGTCTGAGTGCATGCCAGCTGTGCCAGCTGGAAGGCACAGACTGTATCCTCCATACACGTAGCTTTGGCTTTGTTTGTCTATAAGAGAGGCCCTCCCCCTCCTTGAACCAGGTTCAGAATTTCTCTAAGGCAAAACAATGCATATCTCTCTATATCTCTATATTTTGGCTCATAAGGTGCATTGTTCTTGACCCTTTTAGACTACACCTCATAGCCATACACTTCCACCATTGATTTGAGGTTCTTGGAGGTTGTTTTCAGAGGTTAAAGAGCTGGTTTTTGGTCCCAAAGTTTGCTGGTTTTGCTGAGCTTCAAGGGTAATCACTTTTCCCTCTTTTAAGCATTATTTTGATCCTTCTCTTAGCCTCATTTGCATGCTTATTTTAGATTTGTTGTCAACTAAAAAAAGGTTCATATTTAAGTGATTTTCATGTTTGTTTAAGGCTCTTTTGGTGTTGGGGGTCATCTACCCTCTTGCATGCTCTATTTAGCCTTGTTTTGAGCCATGCCATGAGACCTTTGTATTGAGCTTTGCTTGGCCCTTTAGCCACTGAAATCCAGCGGATTTTCAGTGGTTGGCATGTGGTTTTGAGGGCCAAAATCAGAGAGGGGTGACCCTCTCTCTTTTGGCCTTGTTTGCTTGTATTTTTGGCTTTCCAAGGGAGCATATATTTCCACACTTCCTAGCCTTGGTTCAGGCCCTTTTTAGTGACTTTTAGGACTTGCCTAGACTCTGTCTATGGCTGGTTTGGTCACCTTTTGTTTGCCTCTTGCATGTGTAGAACAATCCCTTGCATAGCCTATCAAAGTAACACCTCATTCTTGCATGTATTGGTCATGTTTCAGTGGGTTTTTGGCCATCATTTGGCATGTCATGATTCTTTTTTTGGCTGGTTTGGTAGCTTCTCATATGCTTCATATGCTTGTAGTGTAAATCATGTTTACTAGCTTGAAATGCATGATGTTTTGGCCCTCTATTCTAGCATATTTTGTCCTTGATCCAAACTGATTTTGTTCATATTTTGGGCTGCCTTAGCTCTGTTTTAAGGCCTCTTGGTCGAATGATGTTTGCCATGCATGCTTGTAGTGTAATAGCCTTGCCTAGCTTTGAGTTTTTGAGGTCCCTTGCATGCTTAACTTGAGGTATTTGCATGTTTTGGCATTATGAGGAATGTTATTTCAAAGCTTATTTCTTGGCCATATTCTCATGTTTGTCACTCTTTCAATGTGCTTGAGAGTTGCATCATTATACCCCATTTGTGAGCCATTGCATGAGCTTCATTTTTGTGCCTTTCAAGCCATCATCTTGGCTCATTTTGCCACTCTTTTGGGCCTGCTTAAGGTCTATTTGGAGTTGGTTTTGTCATTTGAGCATCGCCTTGCATGCCTCTAGTGTAATGTGCTTCACTAGCTTCGGTACTTGAGCCTTTCAACATGCATTTTGTGAGTTATTTGCATGATTCGGGGCCATTTTGTATGTCATTTCAGAGCTGGAACATGTGTCATTGTATGCCATATTTCATCCTTTCAATGCTTTTGTAGAGTTGTATTTTGTGCCCCTGGGCTTAGGTCCTTGCATTGTGCATGTTTGCATGAGTTTTGGAGTCTTGTTTTCATCATGTTTGGCCACTGATTTGGGTGTGGCCAAGGCCCATTCATTTTGGTTTAAGTCCATTTTTGCATTGAGTATGCCACGTTGTGGCATGATTGATCATTGCATTGTGCATGCCTTGTTCCTCTCATTGTGTATGTTAGTTCTTAGGTGCATTGTGTATGCTAAGTACCACGTGCATTGAGTATGCCATTGTTAGTTCATAGCATTGTGTATGCTAGTTACATGTTTTCATGTCATCCTTTGCATGTTTGCATCACTTAGTTGCATAACATTTAGGTTGCATACTTAAAGTCGCATTGTGCATGCCATTGTTTGTTGCATTGTGTTAGGAATAGGAGTTTGTCCGAACACGGGAAATGAGGGACGTTTCGTACTCAAAGTGACGAAACGTGCCTCGATTCTCGGTCACCGACACTCTTGACTACCCATGACGGAGTTGTTGGCTTTAGGTGCTTGTATGTGCATTCATTTCACATTGAGTCGTGCAATTCGACTCCTCGGCCATCATGCATCGAGATGCGTGACCGGTGGCCCGAGGGTCGAGGACTACACTCCCTAGAGCTTATGCAATGACGAGGAGAGTGGTCATGCACACATGTGTTGCAAATACCTTGTCGTGCCTCTTTCTTTCCATTTGTTGCAGAAAAACAGAATCCAGGAGAAGAAACTGGTCGGCCGACCAGGTTCTCTGGCAGGCTAACCACCTTCTTTGGTTTCCACCACAAAAGGTGGTCGGTAGTTGGTCTCCCATGCCTATAAGCTGGTCGGCAGCCTTCCCACAGTTTCCCGAGGTGGAGTTTCATCTCTCTGGAGCTTTGTGCAAATTTCTGAAATCAATTGCAAACAAAGGCAAGTCGGGGCATCGCGATGGATTTCCCGACAAGGCGACTCGAGCATGCATGCATCCTTTATCATTCAAGGCAGAGCTGAGGCAGTCCACATTCATGTAGTTTGCATGCTAGTTTAATTGCTTACTTAGTTAGTTTGTTAATTAATTAGAGTTGTGTAATAATTAACTGTAATTTATTATTCATTTTGGTTGTGTAATAACTAGCTTAATTAGATTAGCTTAGATTAGCTAGTTGGTGTTGTATTATTTATTCGGACCCTCCATCGAGAGGGCCAACTGTTGTAATAAGTGTGCGTGTGTGTGATGCATATCTTCCAACCCCACGTCTTTCTCCCTTTTATTTACCAACTTATGATGATTAGTTTTAGGGCATGTTTCAATTAGCATCCTTATGCTCGCATGATTGCATCCATTCATCTGTCTTGCATGCACCGGGCTCAGCGCATCATACTAACTGCATTGTATTTCAATTCCTGTTTGAATACATGTATCAAATTGCATTTCACATGACATTTTAGAATAGCCGAGCCTATCTTAGTTGCATTTTGTATGTGTTGCATTAGGCATTCTTGGCATAGCCAGGATTATGCATTGATTTCTAACATGGCTTTTGTTTTGGCTCGGAGTACTCGGTAAGTGTTTATGCTTTAGCATCCTTGCATGTGTGTGAATGTTGCCATGATAGCATGCTTGCCATGAGGCTATTTGCTTATATGATATAACTGCCTGAATGCCTGTGGGTGAAGGTTGGCTTACTTGAATTTGAACAATTCATTGATTGCGAGTTTTAAGCCCACTTGAGAGTGGCAAATCACCATGTTTTCTAAGCCCACTTGAGGGTTGCAAAATCCGTATTTTAGCCTCCTTGCGAGTAGCAAACCGTTTTCAAAACGAATATGCAATGCTTTGTTCCGACTTAGGTAATCCAGTCTATACTTGTATGCTGTGCGCATCACATAGTAATTCTAGGTTAATAACCAGAATAAGAACGCATGTGTTTTCAAAAACTCGATATTATGTTTAGTAGTGGCCGATCTTTGATCGGGCGAGCGGGGGTGCTCATTGCATGACTTTCCCCAATCGTACCCAAGTTCCCAAGCCGAGGCAACTTTGGTGATAACGGACACGTGGCCGTAGGCACGAGTCAGGGTTCCTAAATTCCCCCAAAATAAAATATTTAGGTGGCGACTCTGTATCTGGAAAAGCAGTCCATGTTTGGCACTTCTTTCTAAACATCAATTTTTCAAAACGATTTGCCAGATTTGGACTCTTTGGTGATTTATCAGCCTTGCATTGCACTTTACGGGATTAGATTCAGAACCATGACATTTGAGTTCGAACTGTAGTAAGCCCAATGAACAAAACGGGATTTTCCTGGGGACGTTCGGGGACGTCTACACCTCCTCCAACTGCCAAATAAGGGATGGTGCGTAAGATGTATCTAAGATACCGCTGGAAGGGTTCGTATCCGGTTGGTCCCCGGATCATGGAAACAGTTAGGCTATCCCCCAAGCTCTCTGAGTTGATCAGAGGATCCGAAAGGAGACATGCCAGTGTTGTTGTTCCTACTTCAAGTTCATTGTTGTTGGAATCACTTTTTATGCTCTTCGTAGCCTCAGCGGTTAGTTCAGTCTGCTCCTCTATATCACTGTCTTGCAGTTGTAAGTCAAAGAAAATCTCAAAATCGGGAACCCGCTACTTCTTAGAATTGAACCAAGGTTTGGGGAATCCGCAAAATGGGAAGTCTTCAGCCTCCTGAACAAAACGACCATTTAGGGTTCCTCGGATCAGTCTGTGCACAAGTTCATAGCACTTCCCGTTTTGCTTTGCTCTGGCTCTTCCTGCCATCTCTTTTCCTTTTCTTACCCAGTCCTCTTTGGTAGGCGTATAGCCAAGACCAAAGGCATGTGGGTTATGTGGCACATCGGCCAACGCAGTAATGCCCTTTCAGCCACTTCTTCCTAATCCCATTTCGGGTATGTGTTGTAGCTTGTTCATGAGGTATACAGATTGGGCGTTGACATACAAGCCCTCATCGATGGCCAAGATATTCTGCACTACCCGAGCTTCAGCCAAGGTAAACCTAGAAAGGAAAACATCCTTTTCACCATGCATGATCTCCAACACAGGTGTAGTGACCTCTGGCAGAGGATGTATAGATGAATTTTTGAAGACTGTGGCTATCCCTTTTCCATAGGGTACTCCAGCATTTGGTAAAGGGTTGAAGAGACAGCCCCTCACTTGGTGCAGCCAGGGTCGCCCAAGTAGTAAGTTAAAAGTGGCCGGAACATCCAGGACATAGAACTCGATGTCCTGTTGAGTTGGGCCAACCTGTACTCTAATCTTCACTGTCCCCATCACCTCTCTGCTTGAATTGTTATACGCCCGGATCACCTGCACTGTAGGCACAAAATCGGCCAGTTTCAGACCAATAGCATAAGCCGTACGACAAGGACAGACATTAATTGTTGACCTGGTGTTGACCAATACCACTAGTATCTACTTTTCTCGGCATTCCACTGATGTGTATAGAGGCTTGTTGCGTGCAGAGCCTTCTGGTGGTAATTCCTTGTCTAAAAAGGTTAGAGTTGGCGTAGCGCCTCTCGGGAAGATTAATCCCACTAGTTGTTCTGGGGTAATGTTGATGGATAACTTTGCTTTATCCATCGTCGACAATACAGCCTGTCTGTTCACTCGCGAAGCCATGAGCAGACCCCAGATTGATATATCAGCTTGAATCTTCTTCAACTATTTCAACACAGGCTCTTCCTCTAACTGCTTTTCCTTTTGTTTCTCAACTTCTTTATCCTTTTCGGATGCTTTGGGTTGGTCCAGATCTGGGGGTTTGAAATATTGGCCACTTTTTGTCATATGGTCGACTGGCAAGTCTTCACCCCAATCCTCGTCAGTGTGGGCAAGATGCAAATCATCATTTTCCCACCATATTTTGCCGGCAACCGACAAGCAATTGTCCAGTTCCGTTCTAATCATTTCTTTATCGGAAGTATCCCCAATAGGGCATTGAGTTGTCCCAGCCTTTTAGTTATCTTTATCCTTTTCTTGCAAGAAGCACTTCAATGCGGCCTCCTATTCAGTATTTGCGGTACTCACGGTGCCCAGTTCTTGAGCCAAATTCTTAGTATCGGGGCTTTTCGGCAATTTTCCCTTGTCTTTAGCCGTTCCGGCCACTGTAGCTACTCTAGATCCTTTTTCTTTAGGTTTTGGTCCGATTTCCTCATCTTTGTCAGACTCATCACTAAGCCACCCAGAGTTGTCTATTGACCCGCTCAAATCAAACCAATCAATGTGAACGTCCTCTTGATCTTGCTCATCGTAGAACTACAAATTGTCTAGGTCTTCTTCCAGCTTGGCCAGATCATCCAATCCCTGACTTAGGCCGTCCTCTCGAATGACACTGATTTCCATTCCAACCGGCAACACCACTTCCGGTTTAGCTTGATTGATTGGCACAATATAGCAGTGCGGCTCATACAGCTCTTCAGATAAGTCCTCAAAGCCTTCAGGCAACGGACTGTCATCCTCCACTAAGGTTGACCTCTCTTTATCTTCCATTGTGACCACCACGGGTTCAGGCTGAGGTGTGGACATATCTGTTATGCACAAATTTGTGCTTTCTGGAATGAAAACTTTAGGTTTGGGTTGGTGGGAAGGGGTTATGTGTACGCTGGGGTCATATGGGATGGCCAGTGTATGTATGAGGTTTATATACCGAGGTGAAGGAACTTGGTTATGTTGTGGGAGAGGATTTGTGGTGACATTTGGCTTTTCGGGTGGTGCTATCACTTTGTTGTCAATGAGATCTTGAATCTCATGACGCAGCCTGTAGCATTGGTCGGTGTCATGGCCATGTTGTTGGTGAAAAGCGCAATATTTAGCCGGTTGTGTTTAGGTGGGAGAGGATCAGGTAATGGGCGTTGTTCTAACGGCTTCAGATGCCCCTTTTTGATCAGGACCCCTAGGGCTTTGGATAAGGACATGTATAGCGGGGTAAAAACCCTCTGAGTTCGAGCTTGGTTATTTGAGGTTTGTGGAGTTGTGTTAGATTTACTGGCGAAAGGGTTGGCTGTTTTGACTATAGTGGTGACGGTATTCATATCAGATGGTTGTGCAGTTATGCTTCCACTCGTGGTTGCATTGGAACTGTGTGTGAAAGGCCTTTTAGGCTGCTCTTTCTCATTGTCTATCAACCCCTTCTTCATCGCATCTTCAATTTGCACCCCTATCTCGTGGAGTTCAGCAAATGTAAACAAAGGCAAGACTATCATCTTCTGTAATAATCTCCTTTACAAGTTACGAACCACCATATGGATATGATCCTTCTCAGATGGCCTGATAGTCATGATGAAGGCCTTGGCCCTCCATCTCGTTACAAAATCCGAGAAGCCCTCCTTAGGCTCCTAACAGGTGGCTTCAAGATCACGGGTTGTGACCTCGATCTGGGCATTGTAGGAGTACTGTGCGATGAAGGCCTCAGCCATTTCCTCCCAATTTTGCTTCACTGAGTCCTCAAGTTTTGCATACCAGATAGTCGTTGTCCTTGATAGGGTCCGGCGAAAAAGCGACAACTTTTAAAGTCTGGTGAGGCCCATCGGCCACAAAATATCTGAGAATAGCCAGAGATGGACCATAGGATCCCCAGAGCCATCAAACCGATCTGTGTGTGATGTCTTGAATCTATCCGGCAGAGTCACTGCAAAGTCTGTGTATCCATCCTCGATGTCAGGGATTGAGTTCATGCCCTGTGCCCGTTTGGAAAGTTTTTCTAGCTTGTTGACCTTCAGTGCAGTGGGGTCGACCTCGAATTCAAATGGCGCCTTCATCTGGTAGACTGGTGCCATGGAGGTTTGTGGTGGGATGGGGTCTACTGGGTTGACCAGATTCTCTAGGACATTGATAGTGACCCCGGGTGCTGGAATATCTGCTGGAGGTGCATGGGAAGAAGAAGCTACTGCCGATTGTGGTTGCTATTGCTGAAGCCTAGTTATCACTTCTGCTTGGTGGGCTGTGACCACAGCTTGGCGGGCAACATCTAACTACATAGTTTCTATGGTCTGCTGGAGCTGACAGAGCATATCTTCCATGCTGACTGGGGAATGTTAAGCTATCAGAACTGGCGAATACTCTCTTTCTAGAGTAGAAGTAAAAGGCTGTGCCTGACTGGGTGCAGGTGAAGGTGAAGTAAAATGTGACTACTGGATTGGTGAATTCTGCCTGATCCTCCTCCGTTTGGTAACTGGTGGGAGTGAAACAAACACTGGTTATCCCCTGACAAGATCCCCGAATCTGCAAATCCTTCTTACTTGGGTCCAGAGTGCTTGGGGGATAACAGGATCGTGCGAAGCAATGGTGAAAAACTACCTTGCAAAAAGAAATAAAGCAAAAGGAAACAAAAATTAGAAACTGCACAGCACCCTGGCTCAGACACAAACAACATGCAGTTGCAATCATAAGCTGCAGAACTGTACTCAACACTGATTTCTGGCCCCAAAAACTGATGCCTGAACTTGCAACTGATACATACATTCCTGTAGAGTTTCACTCTAAAAGTACATAATAGTTAAGTGAGAGCCAAAACAACCCTATGATGTGGTAGGGTTACCTGTCCTAGTCTCATCAGAAACTAGGGTTCACTACTCAAGCAAAGTGTTTCACACAATCTTGAATTTGGGTAAGCAACCTGTCCTAGTTTGGAACAGTCTCTATAGCTTTCGAGATGCAACTAGGTCGATTGGTCAAAAAGGGTACCTCAGCAAGACTACCTAATATACCTTTCACACCTAACATTGAGAAGTGAAAGGAGGATCAAATGGCACAGTGGTAGTCTAGATCCAAGGATTGTATTCCTATTGTGGCAGAGCCTGCAACCGGTCAGGCTTTTGGCAAGCTTTTCAAAGCAAGCCTCCGGCAAACTGTTCAAGAATAGCAGATGGGAAACACTATGACTTAGGCGCACCGATGCAGATGCAAATACAAATGCAAAGAAGCACTTAAGTGTAAATAAAAAGTCATATGATCCAATTTTTGCACAAATCAAACACATACCAACACAAAATCAATTTTCACACAAATCAAACACACACCAACAGAAAATCAATTTTTGCATAAATCAAACACACACGCACACCAACACAAATTCTTGAACTATTTTATTCTTAATCAAAAAAGTTTCAATGAATTGATGAGCAGGGAGAAACAGACGATAGAAGACCAGAGGAGAGTAGAGGAAAGTAAAGGAACGCTATACTTGGATGCCGGAGGGAGAACCAGAGTGACGCTGTTGTTGCCACTGCAAAAGAGACAGTGCTGCAGACGCTGTTATTGCCGCTGCTACAGATGCTGTTGTTGCCGTTGCAAGAGAGACAGAACGACGACTGGGTGGGAGGGAGGGTCTGTGTGAGCAAGAGTGAGAGAAAAGAAGAGGGTTACCTAGACACTACTATTGCTGATGCAAGAGAGATAGTGACAACTGGGTGAGAGGGAGGAAGAGAGCAGTGAGATTATGAAGAGTATTAAAGGTTTTTTTTTTTTTTGATCCAATAGATTACAGAGAATTTGGGGATATCAGGAAAGAGGGAGAGTGGGAGGGGGTTTTGGCGCGAATTTAGAAATAACTATTTGCGACGATATTAAGGCCCGTCGCTAGTGAATGAGCAAAAAAAAAAAATTACGACGGATTGCCAAAAAGAGCGTTGCAAAAAAATAAAATAAAATTTTAAACCAGAAAAATTTTGCGACGTTTAACGTACTGTCACAGATAACCTTACTTTTTGCCACGGGCTTAGTTTTTCTGTCACAACAAAAATAATTTCGCGACATCATTAAATGCCGTCGCAAAAGCTTGCTTTTTGCGACGACACTTAAATCGTCGCAAATAGTTCCATGTCAAATGCCCCATTTTCTAGTAGTGTTCCAAAACATGAGAAGGAGACTACACCGTTGATGATGAATCTCCGAAGAGATTAAGCCATTAAGTGTAGGTCTCCTTTACATGCATTGAGCAACCTCAATTGGTTGAAACCATTCTCATGAATGAAAGATATGAAATGATTGATTGATTAGCAAACTTAGACTCCAAACATGGAAATGAACAAAGAAAGTGTATTAAACAACAAGCAAACCAACTTATGAGACCTCAAGTGTTATGAAACAAGGCATGAACCAATTAAAAAAGCTTAGACAACCTCAAAGCAGTCCTAAACACATGAAAATTAGAGGTGAAACATGTATTAAAAGGGGTTAAAAAAAGCTAGGCAATAAAGATGAGAATTAAGGCTAGTAAACAAGGATGAGGAGTGGTGGCTAACCCCTCCATTTTTGAAGCTTCAAAGAATGGTTTTCAGCCTTTTTAAACCTTTGAAAATCAGTATAAATACCAAAGAAAAAGAGTGAAAAGGAAAGGTTTGAGTTATGAATAAAGGTGTAGAGAGAGCAAGCTCTCTCTACCCTTTCGGTAACCCTTCAAACAAACTCAAAACCAACCAAAACAGCAAGAATAATGAAGTAAAGGATAGAAATGAAGGCAAGAAAAGAGAAACAAGCTTACACCTTTCAAGAAGTAAACTTGTTCTTGGAGTTTCAAACTTGGTTTCAATGCACTCTCAAGCTTGAATTACACTTCCTCAAGATTAACCAAGGCTTTTGGATGGTAAGGCAAGGTTGTATATGATGTATCTAGGTGGTGTAAGCAAGCTAGGTTAACTCCAAGGTGACTTGCAATGGAAAAAGGAGGAGTGAAGGGCTCTCAAGGTGTATATATCTCTTGTTGAATTTTTGTCAACCCTCAAAACAATCCCAGAGCTTCGATTTTATAGAATTCGAGCTAAAAAGGTGATAAATATCTTCAAAAATGGACAGCTGGTGGCCTCCTGCCCAGAACAGTGTTTATCGCCATCGAAGGCCGGCCGACCATTCATAGCCACAGCCGGCCATCACTAATGTACGGCCGGGCGTTGATGGCCTCCCCTATTTTTTTGGTTCAAGCTCACCTTAAGGTGAGAAATGGTCCAAAAATGAAACCCAAGGGTTCAAACAAGGTAAATGTTGAAGATGTGAGGTTATTCACAATTCAACTTTCATCATTGAGTGCATTAAACCAAGCGTCTGAGTCTTGCGGGTGGTCAAAAATAGGGTGTCTATAATGATCCTTGGCGCTTTGTGGCACGCTCCTATGTATGCCCACCACTGGGTGTCGCGATGCCACTTATCTATCATGGTTCCTCCCGACTAGTGTCATTTCCCTTGCCAAAGGGCATTTCTGCACATCTTGTTGATATGTTGATAATGGTTCATCCCAGTTTGTTACTAGTATGGCATGTGGAAGGCTTTGATAGCACCGTCTATAGACCTGACAGAGTAGCATGCCAATTTGGATTTGACTAGTGTGCCATGGAGCCAGCACCTCTTTTATTGTCTTTTTTGGAAAGCTACGGGCGCTTTACTCATGGACTTGTACACACGATGCTTCCTGTATCTGGACCATGCCACGTTTAAGGCCAGTAGAGGGTTTCACCCCCTCCTTCAGGAGATATTGGCAGAAGAACATTGATGCATTTATTAAGTTTGTCTAGAGTAAACCGACTATATATCTGCCTCTGCTAATTTATAAGAAGGAATCGTCTCTCCGGCTACCTAAGAGTCGGAAGTCTGATCATATGTATGAGAGCTTCTTTGCTTCATTCGCTCCGATTGACCCTCTAGCTTGGATATCTAGTTCTAACTTGGTGATTGCTATCCCAGAGCCAGTCCTTTTGAATAAGACTTCTGGTCTTCGGATGACTCGCCTCAAGAAAATGGCCCATAAGCGGGCTCCCAATGCCAGTCCTTTTACTCCTCGTCTTTCTAAAAGGCTCCATCAGGTACTAGATAAACATGTTAGTTCTTCTGCTAATTTGTAGTTATTTTTCCTCTCGTGACCATATCTTCTTAAATGAACACTCTTTACTTTCCTTGTTGTATAGGACCCTACTCCATCATTTGCTCCCTTGGTTGCTGATGTTCTCGGTATTGTATACATCATCCATGTTACCCTTATTAGGCCGGACTTAGACCTAGATGACACTCTTCCTTTGTTTGCACGGCTCATAAAGATGCGCACCCCTCTTATAGTAGCTATAGATGATGATGAGGCTGAGTCTTCCGATCACTTTTAAGACCTTGTCCCGCGCATGCCTCGTCACCGGCCTATTGCGACTGAGGTTGCCTCCCCATCTGTCAGATATTCCCTTCCTCGCTCAGTTGTAGGGAAGAAGTGCCATCTTAGTTACAAGGTTATCAGGGATCACTTCTCGGATGTTGAGATTATTGAGAAACACGGCTCTTGTGCTGAGATTGTTGAAGGGACTGATGCCACCGGGACTGATGCTACGAGACATGCTTTTGGAGGCAATGTAGAAATAAGGTGTTCTTCTGGTGGTGCCGAGGGACAAACTTCCAAAGGCGATGTAGAAATGAGTTGCGCCTTTGGGAGTAGTATAGAGGTGCATGTGCTAGAAGTTTCTGAGACTCGCTCTGGCACTTATGGTGATTCTCATCCTCCGGCTTTCCTTCCTTCTTTGGGGATGAATGCCACTGTTTTGGCCTTTTTAGATGTTGAGATTGATCAGGTAACCCCCGTGCAGTCGAGTGACTTTGTTGATGCTAGGAGCCCTCCAGTTGCCCTAGCTTTACATAATGATTCTCCTTCAGGTAATTTTGCTTTCTGAAGTTTGTTTTTTTTTTTTTTTTTTGCTCAAATGATTTTGCTGCTCCCTACCCTTAATAAGACTTCATTCTCTTTTCTTCAGTGTTAGCTGCTACCAGGGTCCTGCCTTCACCTGCCTCAGACTCTGCTCCGACACCCTTTGTGACTCTTCATGGCTCTCTCTCTCGAAGGGACACTCCTGCCTTTGAGACGATTGCTAGGGATTCTTCATCTCAATTACCTTCAAATGTTTTGGATCTAAACCTCAGTGACTTCCACTTTGATAGTGATGTTTTTGGTCTTTCCCTTCATCAGGCCGTATTCTTAGGCTCGAGACTTCTCCCGGAAGTTACCTCTTTCGGGTGGTTCACCTAACGCAATAGAAATTGGAGAGGTTCCTGAAACTAATACCTTCCCGGCCCCAGTTCCCCCTCCGGCTTCTGGCAAAGTATCATTTCTCCACTATTGGGTAGCTCCTAAGTTTGCGTCGGTTCTACATCTTATGCATTTGAGTTACCCTGAGACCTTTGCTTCCTTTGCTTGCCAATGTCCCCTTATTCTGACAGTTCTTCTCGAGTATTTTGCAATTATCTTGTATAGCTTGGATAGGCAACGACTATGTGACCTTAATGGGAAAGTAGTCGAGACGGCATATTAGGGGATCTTTGACATGGAGCGTCATCAAGTGGATCTATCTTGGCTTCAAAAGCGCTTAGATATTGCCTTGAATGCCAGTTGACGAGTGGAATTTTTGTTTGTGCTTGCCTCTATCGAACCTCTATAGATGAGACAAAGGCAACTCTTCGTGAACTTGAGTTGGGCTATGCTCGGGCCTTGGAGGCTTTAGAGGCATACTTTATTGCTTCTCCTTAGGATGTAGATATCACAGGCAACTTCTTTGAGGGTGTTTTTGGAAGAGATTGAGTTATTGTTTTTTCATTACTTTTTGGCCCCTTTCCATAAAAATGTTTTATCTAGGACAATGCAATGAAATGACAAAGGTTTTGTTTGTGGAGATTTTCTCACTGTTTTCCCATTATATTTGATAAAATATTTATCTCAAATGATACAATGGAAACAACAACTACATGTACATGTTCATAAAAGCTGAAATATTCTCATTAATTCTTCAACTTTCTTGACAAAAGTATAAAATATTCATCACAAGTGATGGAATAGACATACATCATAAAGGAAATTAGTTACTTCATAACATAAGGGAAATATAACTTTTAGATAAAGCAAGAAAAATGAAAACGAGATTTAACATAGATGAGTCTATATATGGATAAAACAATTGATGAACTTTGCATTGAGAAGGCCTGTTCTGAAGCCATCTTCAACCCTTACGAGCCTGTAGTACCCGCTTGAGCTTGCTTGAACCATCATGCAGGGCCCTTTCCATTTCGAAGAAAACTTGGACAGGGGTTGTCCTTGCATGATTGGGTCTATAATTTTTCATACTAGATCACTCTCTTCGAACTTTCTTGGCACCACAATCTAATTATAAGCTCGGGCAATGGACTCATGATACTTTTCCATGAATTTTGCGGCTCTATCTTGCTTTTCCTCTAATGCCTCCAATCTGGGTGTGCAGCTCGCCTTTTTCACGCCCCCTTTCGGAAGGTTTGAAAAGAAAGGCCTACAGTTCGGACTCCCACGGTTCTGAATCTAATCTCACAAGTGCAATATGAAACTGATAAACACCAAAGAGCCCAAATCCGACAAATCGTATTGGAAAATTGATTTTTGAATCAAAAAGTGTCAAAATTGGACTGTTTTGCCAAATATAGAGTCGCCACCTAAATATTTTTTGTTTTGGGGAAATTTAGGAAACCCAGACTCGTGTCGAAGGTCACGTATTCGTCATCACCAAAGTTGCCTCGGCTCAGGAACTTAGGTACGAGAGGGGGAGGTTATAAATTGAGCACCCCTGCTCGCCCGATCAAAGATCGGCCTCTACTAGCCATGATATGATTTTTATAAACATTATGTGCTCTTGTTCCGGTTATTAGACTAGCTTTACTATGTGATACGCACAATCAAGTATAGACTAGTTTGTAAGAATTGGAACAATTCAACTCATGTTTGTTTGCAAAAATGGTTTGAATTTGCCACCTCAAGTGGGCTTAAAGATTGCGGATTTGCCACCAAACATAGTGTGCTTAAAACATGATTTGCCACTCAACAAAGTGGGCTTAAAATGCACATTCGTTGAATCGTTCCAATTTAAACAACAAGCCTTCATCCACAAGCATTCATGCAGTTTAGCAAGCAAGCACATAGCCTCATGGAAAACATGCTAATCATGGCAACATTCACACTTATGCAAGTATGCTAAAGCACTAAAAACTCACCTAGTACTCCAAGCTAGGAAGATATGAGTTAGTAAAATATGCATGATTCCTAACTATGTTAAGTGTCTAATGCAACACACGCAATATGCAATTTAATAGGCTCGACTACTAATATGACATATGGATCGATTTGAACAACATGTGATTAAACACGTATTCAAATAAGATATTGAAATGGCAATGCAGTTTGAATGATGTGCCAAGCCTCGGTGCATGCAATACAAATGAACAGATGCAAGCACAAGGTATGCTAATTGAAACATGTCCCTAATCTAACCATCGAAAGAGATTAAACAAAAGGGAGAAAGACGTGGGGTTGGAAAACATACACACACGCACGCACATTTATTACAACATTACGCCCTTGTGAAAGAGGGTCCGAATGAATAAGAGCTAACCAACTCGCTAACTAGGCTAACTAATTATTACAAACCAAAACTAATTAACTAGTTAAACTAACTAATTAATTACAACACTTAATTAGATATAACTAATTAATTACAACACGTATTTAAGCTAGATATTTAAGCGTTAAATAAGCTTGAAATGCAAGGGAGGCTCATGCACGAGCTCGGTTTCCACCTGAAAAGCCGTTGTTTTGCTACTGCCAGCCGTTGTTTTGCTGCTACCAGCCTCAATTTGCATATTTGATCACTAAAAATTATGCCTACTTCTAGAACACCTCTGCTCCATCTTACCAACACATTGTACAAATTTCATTGGTGGCCGATAGGGGGCCGGTCGGCTACTGGTGGTGGTCGGTCGGCCACTAGTGGTGGCTGTTGGCCACTGCTGTCCCGAACTTCCTTGCTGCAACAGAGAGCAAAACAGTGTATTTCTCAAGGGTTGTTTGCACACTTTGCCTCTTCTTTTCATGGGAAAATCAAAGGAGGGACAAAATTTGGTTCACAACTATCAATCAAGCAATTTCATTGCATGACGGCTTGTGAAACCAATTGTGCAAGTTAAATGAATGCAAAACAAGACTCAAATGACCATCACCCTATCATGCATGATGAAAGGCAATGGTGACCTAGGAAAATGGCACATCTCATCACTTTTGATTATGAAATGTCTTGTTTTCCTTGTGTTCAAACTAGCGTCCGATTTGAACACATGCAATGCAACACAAAGAATGTTTATCTTGCCTATTTTCCTTGCCAATTTTGTTTACTCATTTTAATTATCAAACCATTCATTAATCAATTGTCCATTGGTGAGTGTCCTCTAATGGAAAGAGGGCTTAAACCAAAGGTTGTTTTAGGCATGAAAGAGACCTCATGCCATTGGTAATGAACCCCAAAAGGGATTAAACCATTAAGCACAAACACCTCAATTTTATGCATTAAACAAACAAATGGTTTGAACCACTTTCAAAGCAAAAATAAAATCAAGAAAAGAGGGAGGTTGCAGAGATGATTAAGTGCTGGAAATGAGTGATAAAAGCACTAAAACATACAACCAAGTCGAACCAATGGTGGTTAAAGCCTTAAAACATTAAGCTAGTGAAAGAACTTAAACTACAACTATGCAAAACAAGACTCAAAAGGGACCAAATGGCCAAAACAGTGGCAAAACTATTCAAAACAGAGCTTAAGACATGCTGTAATTGAGCCACAAAAAACTAATACATGGGGCTAACTAGGCATGCAAACAAGACATAAGGAGGGGAGGCTAATCCCTCCAATTTTGGACTTCAAAATGAGTTTTTTGCCACTGAAAAACCTCTGAAATTCAGTGGTTAAAAGGTCCAAAAAAATTGGTTTGAAAGTGATGAATAAAGGCACAAAAACTTGACAAACTAAGAAGCAAGAAGGGTGAACCACCCCCTAACTAAAAAAAGGCTCAAACCATCACTTTTAAGCCACAAAACAGAACTTTTTACAGTTTAAAACCAACCCCAAAACAGTAAGAAAAGATGCTAAAACAAGTATATTGAAACAAAGTAAACAAGGCAAGTGTTATACCTTTGAAGCAAAGCTCAAGTTTAGGCACCAAACCATGCTAAAACCACTTGCTAGAGCTTAAAGAGGGTCTCAAATAACCTTAGCCCAAACGGAAGCAACTCTGATTAAGGTAGTGTATGTAAAAGTGTAGAGAAAACAAACAACTAAGCGTAAAATTGCAAGAGAGAGAGAGAGAAATCTAGAGAGAGAGAGAGAGAGAGAGAGAGAGATTTTGTTCCAAACTTTCTAACCCTCCAAAATGCGGGAGGAACCCCCCTATATATAGAAAAACATGGCTTGAGCTTCGAAACATCCCACCATACACGTGTAGGCAGATACAGCTCATTGTGCTAACAGTTGTCACAGCTATCAACAAATATTTGGAAAAAGACAGTGGTGGCTGTCGACAACCACCGGTAGCCGACCGGCCACCACTAGTGGCCGATAGGTCACCCCAAGGTCCAGACTAGAAACAACAAGTTTTTGGCCCAAAACAAAGTACAAAATGGACAAGCTTCAAAGGCTCAAAGACAAGGCGTTCCACCGAAGACTTTGGGCACTCAAAGTGAACGAATGCAATAATAATCATCGAGTACACTAGCGATGGCGTCTAAGTCTTGAGGTCGGTGAAAAACGGGATGTCTACAGTTGCCCCTCTTTGACAAAACTCGGAAGTCATGAAGTGATGGGAGTGAATGTCAAAGCTCAAAGACGACCCATTTTGATAAGGCCGAAGACTTGGACAAACAAATAAGCAAGACAAAAACGGTTGCGCCCGCAGGCTGCCTACGTATCCCTTTGCAAGGAATCTAACCAGCGTAGTTCTAGGGCAAGATGCAAGAGATATACACGATACAGGAACATAACTTATGATCATGCAATGAGGCTGTAATGAAACATTTAGATGCAAATGCTATGCGATGAAAATGCCACATTCAAACAAACTGAAACAAGGTATGGCAACCTCAAATACAAAAGTAAGGAAGTAAACACGCCACACGTGGGAAATACGAACCAAACCACATTTGATGCAGAAAGGATGTAAGAAAATTATGCAAGCTTAACAACACAACGAGCAGGAAAGGCAAAGAGTGACCGTCAGGCACACCCGAGGTCTCAACAGAAATCTTAATGTGTTGCACACGGAAGGAAAAGGGTGGTGTGAACACCGGGATGCACCCGAATGTGTTTAACGAAAACAAACAATGCGAACGCGTCTCACGCACTAGGAGAAAAGGTGGTGTAAACATCGGGATGCACCCAAATGCATTTAACCAAAGGGAGGTGCGAACACCAAGATGCACCCGGATGTTTTTAGCCAAAAGCAGTGTAAACACTGGGACGCACTCGAATGTTTTTAACCAAAAAGAGTGGTGTAAACACCGGGACGCACCCGAATGTTTTTAACCAAAAGGAGTGGTGCAAACACCGAGATGCACCCGAATGTTTTTAACCAAAAAGAGTGGTGTAAACACCGTCCCGAGTGGTGTAAACACCGGGACGCACCCAAATGTTTTTACCTGTCGGCCACCCCTGAACACTGTTGGCCACCAATGGGGCCTGTCGGCCACCGATGGCAGATCGGGCCAAAATGGTCTTTTCATACATGGGTCTTTAAATATAAAGCTTGGGGCTTCATTTCCACACACCAAGACATCCGAAATTTCACCCTCTCTCTCTCTATACCTTTTTTCTCTCTAGATCCGCGCTTTCTATGCGTTTTCCAACACCCCACGCACATTTTCTTCACTAAACCCTCTTACCTTATTCCGTTTTGAACCGGTTGAAATTTGATTTCGGTGCCTTTTCTTGGAGTTTCACCACTTGAGGCTTGTTCCCCTCGAGTTCTTCTTGGGTTCGGTGCCTTTTTTCGAGCTTTGACCTTTTCTTCACTTTTCTCTCCCTAGGGTTGACTTTTGGCATTTTCCACCTATTTTCCTCATTTTCGGCCATCTTCTCATCTTCTTTCCAAATGGCAGACGACATACCTCACGACGGAGCTTCCCTAGAGATCCCACCCTAGTTGTCTCCAAAGATGGAGGTGGAGCCTGAGCCGGTGTTACTACTACCCAGGATTCGACCTTTCGATCCGACGACATATCATCCTCGGACGCATGTGCTACCACCCGAGAGTATCTAGGGTTTCAGAGGGTTTGCATGAGGTGCACCAGAGGACCTCTTGCTATGAGAGTCGGACTCCCTGTAGACTGCCCGAACTCTCTCCGCCCGCCCCCCATTTCGGAGAGGGCGCGAATTGGGTTCTAGCTACTACAGTTCGGACTCCTGTCACAGTTCTAAATCTAATCTCACAAAGTGCAATGTAAGACTGATAAATCACCAAAGAGTCCAAATCTGGCAATTGGTTTTGAAAAATCAATTTTGAATGAAAAGCGCCAAACATGGACTACTTTGCCAGATTACAGAGTCGCCACCTAAATATTTTGTGTTGGGAAATTTAGGAAACCTTGACTCGTGCCTAAGGCCACGTGTTCGTCATCACCAAAGTTACCTCGGCTCATGAACTTGGGTACTAGAGGGGAAGGTCCTGAAATGAGCACCCCCGCTCGCCCGATCAAAGATCGGCCTCTACTAACATGATATGTTGTTTTTGTAAACACATGTGTTCTTATTCCGGTTTATTAGCTAACCTTACTATGTGATGCGCACAACATACAAGTATAGACTCAATCACGCGGACTAGAACAAAATAACTCATGTTTGTTTTTGAAAGTGGTTTGAAAGTACTACTCGCAAGTAGGCTAAAGCGCGGATTTGCCACCCTCAAATGGGCTTAGAAAAACATGATTTTGCCACTTCAAGTGGGCTTAAAACTCACAATCATCGAGTTGTTCCAATTCAGGCAATCAAGCTTTCACCCACAGGCATTTATGCAGTTAATCATTTAAGCAAATAGCCTCATGGCAAGCATGCTAACATGGCAACACTCACACTCATGCAGTATGCTAAAGCGTAAACACTTACAGTGTACTCCAAGCCTAAGAAAGAAAACTAGTTAGTAATCATGCATGATCCTAGCTATGTTAAGATGTCTAATGCAACACATGCAAGAATGCAACTAAATAGGCTCGGCTATCTAAAGATGGCATATGAATGCAACAATTTGATACATGTATTCAAATAGGTATTGAAATACGATGCAGTTTGAATGATGCGCTAAGCCCGATGCATGTAAGACGAATGAATGATGCATGCATGCGAAGCATAAGTATGCTAATTGAAACATGCCCTAAAACTAACCATCGAAAGCTGGTAAATAAAAGGGAGAAAAACATGGGGTTAGAAGACATTCACACACACACACGCATACTTATTACAACATTTGCCCTCTCGACGGAGGGTCCGAATGAAATGAAAGCTAACTAGTTACGCTAATTAAGCTAACTATTACAAACCAATTAATTAACTAACTCTAACTAACTAATTATTACAAATCAAATTGAAAATAGCTATTCTAAGCTAATTAGAATATTACAAAGATGAATTAAAATTAGCTAAGCACATTAACTAATTAATTACAAAAATTGACAAATTAACTAACTAAACAAAGCAGTTAAAATGGCCTCGAGGGGAGGGACATATGCATGCTCGGTTTGCTTTGCCCGGAAAATGCATTGCCTTGCCATAAGTTGTCTCTGTTTGCACTCACGGTGACCTCAGAACATCGAACGCTCTTTCAGGTTGAATCTGTCTCAAAGCAGGAGCATTCTGGACAAATTTGCTGCAAGTGGCCGGCCGGCCACTTTAACTGGTCGTCAGGCTACCTCAACTGGCTGGCTGACCACTTCAAGTGGTCAGCGGGCTAGTGCAAGTGGCCGGCCAGCCACTTTCCTTTCCAGAACCTCAGCTTTGCTGCAACAGAGATCAATAAAGGCACAACAATGCATTTATAAGGAAATGTGTGTGCAACCACTCTCCTTATCATTTCTCAAGCTCAAAGGAGCGTAGTACTCGACTCTCAAGCCACCAATCACGCATCTCAATGCACGATAGCCGAAGAGCCAAGCTCGCACAATATTAGTGAATGCACAAACAACACATAAGAGCCTCCGCCTCTATCATGCATGATCAAGAGGGTTGGCGACCAAGAAACGCAACACGTTTCATCACTTTGAGTATGAAACGTGCCACATTCCTCGCGTTTGGATTAACGTCCGATCCAAATACAATGCAATGCAAACAAGATGTTTATCTTTCAATGCTAAAGTGGCATGCACAAGACTCTATCATATAAGCAAAGCATGCATGGCATGTTTGGAAGCTAAGGCATCAAAGCTAGTGAAGTGTATTACACATGAGGCATGCAATATCAATTTCAAATGGTCAAACCACATATGGATAGACCTAAGATGCTCCAAAATAGTGGCCAATACACACCAAAACTTAGGCACAAAAGACAAGAAACGCATGCTCACTCATTTGCTTACAAGCAAGGCATAAAGCTTAACTTTCAAACACATTGAAAGAGTGACATATATCAGAGCATGACAGAGGTGCAAGCACTGAAATCATATGCCAAACGATGACATATCATGCAAGCAACACAAGTATGGCATACTAGAGTCCCTAAGCATGAAAGCTAGCGAAGTACACAACACTAGGACTATGCAATACAATGCTCAATGGACTAAACCAGCCCTAAACAGATCTCATGCATGCCAAAATAATGGCCAAAATGCTCTGAAATGATGGCATGAAAGGCAAGATAATGATGCTCATGTAATGGCTCATCAACTAGGCATAAGGGTCAACTCTCAAACACAATTAAAGAGCGATATATATGAGAGTATGGCAAGGCTATATCTCTAAAATACCATGCCAAATGATACCATATCATGCAAATAGCTCAAATAAAGCATGCCAAGGTGTTCAAAACTCAAGACTAGCTAAGGCACTTGCACCATAGTCATACTAAGCAATGCTCAAAGGACCAAGATCACTCAAAACAGTCCTAAAGCATGTCAAAATAATGCTAGAAACATGATAGAATGTAGCCAAAACAAGCTACAATGGTAAGCCAAAACACTAAGCATGCAAAGCTAATGAGTAGGATTACACTACAAGTACCAAAACCATGCAAGAGGTGACCCCACCAACCAAAATTAGAGTTGTAACATGGCAAAATAAGACCAAAAACATGCTGGAATGGTAGCCCAAAAGCTTAGAGAAGCATGCATACAAACTAGCTCATGATCAAGGCAAAAGGCACAACTCTCCAAAAGCATTGAAAGAGTGACACATATGAGAGTCTAACTATGCTATACACACTAAAATCATGTGAGAAGTGAGGCCAAAGCATGCAAACAACTTAAGTGAAGCATGCTAGAGACTTTGAAACTCAAAGCTAATCAAGGGCTTTTACACTACAACTACACAAAGCAAGCCTCACATGGCCAAGGCCACTTGAAACAGAGCTTAAGCATGTTAAAAAATGGATAAAATCATGCTGGAGTTTAGTCAAAATAGGCTGGAATGATGAACCAAAGTGGCAAGCATGTAAGGCTAAATGGCAAGATTACACTACAAGTGTAAAAAGCATGCATAAGGTGACTCAACCAAGCCAAAATAGAGTTATGCCATGCTGAAATAAGACCAAAAATAAGCTAAGAATAAGCCAACACATGCTAGAAAAACATGCTCACTAATTAGGCCAACAAGGCATGGAACCAAGAAGCAAGGAGGGGAGGCCACCCCCTCCTATTTTGGACTTCAAAACATGGTTTCTACCACTAAAATTCCTCTGAGTTTCAGTGGTAGAAAGGCCAAACAAAGGGTGCCTCCAAGGCTTTAAAAGAAGGCACCAACCTCAAGCAAATTAGATACACAAGAGGGTGAAACACCCCCAACACCAAAGAGGCCTTAAACAACCTTTCTTAACACTTAAAATTAGAGCTTTTTGTAGTTAACAACCATGCCTAAATAAGCATGCAAAGTTGGTTTAAATTAGTATACAACAAACAAGCTTAAGATGAGAAGAAGCTTACCCTTGTAGCACAGCAAGAAGGCAGCAACTTCAGCAACAATTTTGGACCAAAACCAATGCTAAGACCGCAAAACAAGCTCCAAGTTGCCTCAGCTCCAAAGTTAAGGCGCTTGACTAGGTGTTTGTGTGCAAAAGTGTGAAAAAATAACACTTCTGAGGACAAAATAGCACAAATATAGAGAGAGAGTGAGAATTCTAGAGAGAATGAGGTATTTTTTGCTCTGAAAATGCTGAACCTCTAGGGAGGGAGAGGAGCCTCCCCTCTTATAGAGCAAGCAAGCCAAAAAGCTTGCTCAATCCCTCCATACACGTGTATGGAGGATGATTTCAGTGAGCCACAACTGGCTCAAAATATCTACAAATATCTAAAAAGGAGAAAAAGTGGTTGATGGCCAGTTAACTGGCCAGCCAGCCACTTCCCCTAGCCGACTGGCCACTTTAAGTGGCCTACAAGGGAGAAAAGTGGCCGGCAAGTGCCCTCTCCTCCCCAAGGCAAAAGGCAACAAGGTTGGGCCCAAAAACCAAGGCCAAAACACAAAGGGTTAAGAGGCTCAAAGACAAGGCACCCAGCCGAGACCTTCGGGCGCTCGAAACAAGCACAAACATGCGCAATCATCGCGTGCACAAACGATGACGTCTGAGTCTTAAGGTCGGTCAAAAATAGGGTGTCTACACTCCCATTTGTCTTATGGCGCCATTGAGGTATACACTTTATTCTTACGTTTTCTTCATTGTACATTGCATTTTTTGTTGTAACTATGTTCCTTGCTTCAACTATATTGATGTATTGTTTATATTGCATTTCTTGCCCTTTTTCTGCGTTTCTTGCCTCACACTCTTGCACTGTATTTCTTACACAGCCTTTTCATCTGCTTGTTCTCATACCACTTTATATCACTGTTCTGATCACAGGAGGATTCTAGCTCTATTAGAGGCTATGGCACCATGTCCGCGAGGGACTGGTACATGGAGCTTCCTGACGGTGTCCACCACCTTATCGATGAGGCCAGCTTTGGTTCATTCTACATGGGGCTGTCATGCCTTATTGCAAGTCAACCCTTACTTGGAGCATTGGTATAGAGGTGGTGGGATACCACCAACTCTTTCCACTTCTCTACTGCTAGAGAGATGACGATGACCCCATATGACTTCTCCATGCTCACCGGCATAAGAGTCGGGGTCACTCGATCCCTTATGATACATACATAGGCGAGTAGGAGGCTGCCTGGAGCTACCTGTTAGGAACACGCCTGCCTCACTTCCGACGGGGGATGGTACGATACAGTTGGAAAGACATCTCAGGGGAGTTCCCTCAATGCTTCTTCTGTAAAGCTTGTTCTGATCAAGAAAGTACCGCCCCGCTCTCCTTTTGAGATGTGCAATGTCCCTCGGGTTCATAGGTAATGTCCCCTCCTTGAGATAGTCAATGTATACTTGTCTCCTATCGGGGGTATCAATTTCGAAGCAACTCTCATCCTCCGGGATGTATGACTGACATTTGGGGCATTCTTTCTGTAGTTGATTGGAGGCCTTCTCCATCTCGGGCCAACAGTAGCTTTGCCTTTGAATCCTTCTACACAGACTAATAGCCCCATCCCTGCAGGACTTTTCATGAATCTGCTGTAGTCGAAAGCTTGCTTCTTGTTAGCCAACACACTGGGCTAGAAATCCAATATACCCTCGGAAGTAAAGTTCACCTTGGGTAATCAGGAATTGAGCATGCTTGGCCATAGTCAACTTTTCGACTTTGCTTTTGAGCTATTTGAGGTTTTCTTCTCTCTAGTCCTTCGGAAGATCTTTGTTCTCAGGAATTATTAAAGGCTCCGGTCTCTTCTTGATAACGATTGTCGCCTCCTCCTCGAGAATGTCAACTCTTACCCCTAGTGTTGTGAGGGCATCTGAAAACTTGTTGTCGGAGCAAGGCACATGCTCTATTTCGACCTTCTGAAACTTGTCAAGAAACCTTTGGACTATCGTGCGGTATGTGGCCAAGGCAGGCTCTTTTAAGATGAACTATCCCGAAACTTGCTTCATTATCAGCTTCAAGTCCCCTCGAATTCGAATCTTCTTGATACTGTGCTTTTCAGCTGCTATCAAGCCTAAAATAAGAGCCTCATACGCGGTTTCATTATTCGAACAATGGAAGTCCAGTTTATAAGACAAATACAACTTTTCCCCACTTTTGCTTGTAAGGACTATCTCGGTTCCACCTTTCCCTTCGGCTGCTGCCCCATCAAAGCTCAATGTCTAAAAGCTTTCCTCGGAAACCATAGTTGCATGCACTTCTCTTTTTAATTCTTCATTCACTGGTTCATAGTCACCACTTGGAAATTGGGCAAGGAGATCGGCCAAGGCTTGGCTTTTGATCACCTTAGGAGCTACACATATGATCTCGAATTCACCCAATGCTAACAACCACTTGCCACCTTCCTGGTTAGAGCAGGCTTGTTGAGGAGGTACTGAATTGGATCACTTCTGGTAACAATCTAAATATGATTTGCTAAGAAGTAATGTCTGAGCTTTTGGGTGGTGAATACCAAAGCTAAACAATGTCTCTCTACCGGAGTATATCGGAATTCTGCTCCTTGAATCTTCCGGCTGATGTAATACACCGGGTGTTCTACTCCATCTACATCATGGACCAATAATGCCCCTATGGACTTGGGAGTTGAAGTTAGGTACAACATTAGAGGCACCCTAAGCTGCGGGGCTATCATGGTTTGAGACGAGGTCAAGGCTGCCTTGATTCTCTCAAAGGCCTTTTGGTGTTCTTGGTTCCACTTGAACTTGGTGTCTCTCTTTAACAAAGAGCTAAAGGGGGCAGAGATCTCTTCAAGTGTTGGAATAAACCTCTAAATATAAGACACCTTCCTGAGGAACTTCTTTAACTCCTTCTAAGAATGCGGGGGAGGCATTGTTCTGATAGATTTGACCTTATCTTCATCTACCTCGATACCATGTCTATGTGCAAGAAACCCGAGAAACTTCCCAGCCGTCACTCTAAAAGCACATTTGAGAGGATTCATCCTCATTTTCAATTTCTAGCACCTTTTAAATACTTTCTCAAGGTCTCGGAGATGGTCCTCTTTTTTTCTTAAACTTTACCACTAGATCATCAACATAATCTTCCACCTCATGATGGATCATGTCATGAAAGATTACAGTCATAGCCCTTTGGCAGGTTGCTTTGGCATTCTAGAGTCTGAAAGGCATGACTGTATAGAAGAAGTTTCCGAGAGGTGTTCTGAAAGCAGTCTTTTCTGTGTCCTTCTCGGCCATTTTAATCTGATTGTATCCGTTAAATCCATCCATGAATGAGAACATCTTGTGTCCTAAGGAGAAGTCCACGAGAGTGTCGATGTGAGGTAGAGGAAATTCATCTTTCGGACAAGATTTGTTTAGATCTCGAAAGTCTACACATACTCTGATTTGACCATTCTTCTTCTTCACTAGCACTATATTTGCTAACCACGTGGGGTACTGTATTCGTCGGATAAAACCGGCTTATTTAAGCTTTTCAACCTCCTCTTTAATTTTCTCTTCGGGATCCGGATGATATTTTTGAGTAGCATGCTTGATCGGTTTGGAGTTTGGGAACACGTCGAGGTAATGGGAAACTAGGTCAGGATCTAGTTCAAGCATCTCCTTATATGACCAGGCAAACACATCTGAGTATCGGCTAATCAACTTTAACAACTGCTCTTGCTTTTCTGGGCTAAGGCTCAAACTTATGAATATCGGCCTTGGAGTATCTTGCCCATCACTCAGAACTACTTCAATGAGTTGTTCGGGCTGAGGCTTCAGCTCGTCTTGCATGCATTCTAGAGCCACTTCGGGCTTTTTTACTATGTCATTGTCAGGAGACTCTTCTTTTGACTCGGAGTCGGTGGATAAAGAAACCGACTCCCCGCACCTTCACAAATAGTACCCATCTTGCCCCCTTCTCGAACTTTCATCACCTTTTGAGGAATAGGTGAACTTTCTGGTCGAGACGTCGTCTGCTTACTTGATTCTGCCTTTGGCTCCTTGTCATCTTTGATATCCTCCCAATGAGCAATTTTGAACCCTCGAGGCTTAGAGGTGGTGGGATTTTCTTCGATAGACAATTCGATGAAGTGGATGGCATCAGAATAATGAGCTTCATAGGTCTCGAAAGGCCTTTCCGTAGCCTGAATTGTCACCGTCTTCTTCCCCCATTTAGCCTTAACACACTGATAATAACTCGACGGTGCAACCCCATATCTATGCATCTTGGTCCTCCCTAGAATGATGTGTTAATTTGACTCGGAGTCAATAATATGGAACTTGGTGGCCGAGCGAATCTCTCTGACTGCTAAGTCAACTGTTACGAATCCTATAGTAACTCTCCTTTCTCCACCGATGCCAGTGATGACTATCAGTTGCTTCACAATGCGCTCTTTAGAGATTCCGGCCTTCTCTAGAGTAGCAGGGGTCATAATGTTGATAGACGCTCCACTGTCTAGAAATGCCCTTTTGAACTCAACACCGTTAATATAAGCAATTACATAAAACGGGCGGTTGTGAGAAAAGGGATACTTCTGTTCAGTCTCGAAGAAAGTAATGGCACTAGATTGCTCTTTTGCTTTCCTCGGAATAGATCCCTCAGTTGACATGCATTCCTCATGGATGATAACGTTGGTGATTTCTATTCTTGCCTCCCTAGAAAGTCCAAGTTGATCGAAGAATTGCTTGAACTTTACATAGTCTTGCAGGGTTTTGGCACAGTGATCTGGATCTTTCTCCACTCTTGGAGGCTTGTAGTTAACCATCTTTTCAGTCTCTTCAAAATAGGATGCCACATAAACATGGTGTCCTCTTCTTCCGTAGTATCCTTCTCCTCCTTTTGGTTTGTCCATAGGTGTCGATGGCCAGTATCGTCAAGTGTCTTCACCAATAGTGAATTCTCAACACCAGAATGGCCAAGCCGCTCCTAGCTCAGTCTTCGGGTCCATAAGCCAAGTTTCGGGAATGCCACCATCAAATTCTATCCCTTAACAATTTCTCACTCTTGCTGATGTGCAAGCTATGTTCGATCTCAAATGGGGTAAGAGGACTTTACCTTATTTGCCCTACCCGAATGTCAAGCCACCATACCCTATTAAGATGCTGAGCTATCCATACCCTGAGGGGTATACAGCGTCGAAGTTCATCAAATTCAATGGCAAACAAGAAAATGCTCAAGAACTTGTTGTGCGGTTCATCAAGACTTTAGGCATTCATGGTTCAAACCATGTCTTTCAGCTAAGAGAGTTCTCTAAGTCCTTCACTGACCGAGTATATAGTTGGTATGTTAATTTGACCTCAAACTCTATTTGAAGTTGGGAGGAAATGGTCAGCAAATTCCACTCCAAGTTCCTTCAAGTGGCAGAGAAGGTGACCACACTTACATTGTGTAAGGAAAAGCAACGAGAAAGTGAGGACATCCTTGATTATGTCAAAAGGTTTCAAGACAAGGTGGTGGATCGTCATGAAGCTGTGGAGAAGAGTTATCTGGTTCAAATCTGTCTAGAGGGGGCATTGAATAGGTACAAATTGTTTTCGGTTAATCACAAGCTACCCACCTTCTTGGCACTAATAAAAGCAACGTGGAACATTAGCACTCCTCAGGCTCAGGAGTCCGGACTTAAGGCCAGTTACAAGACTAGCTTCAAATCGTCTCGTGGACCTATTGTTGCTACTGCCTCTACCCCAGACACCTGGAAGTCACAAGGAGGGGGTCATAGAGGCCAGAAGAGGAAGCAATATAGTGGTGAAAAGGGCAATGTTTCTTATCCATGTGGAATCGTGGAGGTAAAAGCTCTAGTTAAGGAATGGGTGGCTGAGGGAGAGCTAAAATTGCCTTATGTCGAGGAAATTCCATCAAAGAAGGACTGCGAGAGCCCCGAGTTTTGCGTTGATCATCGTATATTAAAACATCTGACAGAGAAGTGTTGGACTCTCAGGAAAATTTTCAGAGATAAAGTCGAGGCAAACGAATTAAGGTTCAAAAAGCAAGGAACTCAAGACATCTGAGAACAACCATATCTTCAACACTGAGATTGTCATGACCCAAATCTGCCCATGTGGATTAGAGTCATAACCGGCCAGTAATCATGAGATTACCTGCGGCCTCATTTAGAAATCAAAGCATATTTAATAATAGGGAGCCAAATTACAGAAGCAAAATTTATAAAGATTGTCCAATGAGCAGTGCATATGTGGCTCAACCAAAACATTCTCATATATGAAATAACTCACACTATACAAACATCCATATATATGTATGCATTACATAAGTCCAGGATCATTCAAGCCAGTATTAACAAAAACAAAGGTTATACATAGGGTTGGTCATATGTGACCACAAAAGAACAAAAGGAAAAGCAAAGCGAAAGTAAGGCCTCTTCCGTGAGGCGACCTTGGTTCACTCCTCAAAACTTGGCTTCTCATTGCTCATTGGGGTTAAGGCTGGACATCCCGCTGCTCACCTGTACACATATAAATAAGGAGTGAGCTAACGCCCAGTGAATAATACCAAAGCAAAGGACTTCATAAACAAAATCCCTACGATCATAATTCACTATTACACTTGGAAATAAATAATAAAGCAAAACGGCCTCAGGTCCTTTCTATCATTTCCCAAAAACGAAACGACCTTGGGTCCATGTGGCATACAAAACGACCTTGGGTCCATCATGGGCAAAACGACCTTACGTCCAACCTACACACAGAATGACATTGGGTCCATTACACATAGGACCTTGGGTCCTTTACACATTGAACGACCTTAGGTCCAATCCATACAGAACAACCTTAGGTCCAATTCACACAGAATGACCTTAGGTCCAATTCACACCGAATGACCTTAGGTCCATTTCTTTTCCTTATAGAGCTCGAAGTCATGAAATGACGTGAGTGAATGTCAAAGCCCGAAGACGACCCATTTTGACAAGGCCGTAAGACTTGGGCAAACAAACAAAATGCAGATGTAATTGGTTGAACCCAAGGGTTGCCTACGTATCCCTTTGCAAGGAATCAAACTAGTATAGTTCAAGGACAAAATGCAAAATGATATGCACAATGTAATGAAACAATCAAACCACAAGCAGTGCTTACCACACAAATACCATAAAGGATTGGAGATGTAAAATCAAACTACGTTTTATATAGAAAAAAGTGGGCACAACTGAATGACACCTAACACAGGCTAAGTGCTTACATCCCCAATACTGGCCTCAGCGCAGCATATATGTTTACACATAACATAACCATGTTTCAATGTGAAAGGGGTGTGAGCACATGCAGAACTATGTTTTTTGCAGAAAAGGGTACAAGTAGTTGGGTGGTATGATATAAGTGAGGAATGATCTGCTAGGGAAAGATAATGATCCTAAATGCTGAATGCAACAAAACAAAGTACAATACAATGGATGCAATAAATGCAGGTGATGAAATGGTATGATGTAATGGATGTGATGGATAATGTAGTAGATGAATAGGGTGACATACTCCAACCACGCTAGAATCGCGAAAGGAAGAAGAACAAACCCTAAACACGTTGAAATTGTGTGAGAAAGGAAACACTCTAAGCACAGTGAAATCGTAAGAAGAGGAAGAATAATCCCAAACACGCTGAAATCATGTAAGGAAAGGAACACCCAAACCACACTGAAATCGTGAGAAGATGAAGAATAAATCCCAAATACGCTGAAATCGTGTGAGGAAAAGAACACTCTAACCACGCTGAAATCGTGAGAAGAGGAAGAATAAATCCCAAACACACTAAAATCGTGTGAGAAAAGGAACACTCTAACCACACTGAAATCGTGTGAGAAAAGGAACACTCAAACCACGTTGAAATCGTGAGAAGAGGAAGAATACATCCTAAACAAGCTGAAATTGTGTAAGGAAAGGAACACTCTAATCACGCTGAAATCGTGAGAAGAGGTAGAAAACTGCTTAGGGTTGTACCTTACGTGTCTTGAGATAAATTCCAAACATATTGAAATCGTGTAAGGAAAGGAACACTCAAACAACGCCGAAATCGTGAGAAAAGGAAGAATACATCCCAAACACACTGAAATCGTGTGAGGAAAGGAACACTCTAACCACATTGAAATCATGAGAAAAGGTAGAAAACCGTTCAGGGTAGCGCCTTACGCATCCTAAGATAAATTCCAAACACGCTAACATCATGTGAGGAAAGAAACACTCAAACCATGCTGAAATCATGAGAAGAGGTCCTAAGAAAACATCTCAGGGTCTCGTTCCACACGTTCTGAGAAAAATTCCAAACACGCTGAAATCGTGTGAGGAAAGGAACACTCTAACCACGCTGAAATCGTGAGAAGAGGGAGAAAACCGCTCAGGGTTGCGCCTTACGCGTCCTGAGATAAATTCCAAACACGCTAAAATCGTGTGAGAAAAGGAACACTTAAACCACGCTGAAATCGTGTGAGGAAAGAAACACTCTAATCAAGTTGAAAATCGTGAGAAGAGGTCTTGAGATGATGCGATGGATGCAAAGAGTATGATGAGATTGTGCGATAGATGCACAAAGGTGATGAGATTGTGCAATAAATTCACAGGAAATGCAGTAAACAAACAAAGTGGCACTTTAGAAAGTACTTCATAGGGTGAGTGGCAATGAATCGCTATACTCTGATGGGAATCTCCCTCTTGTGTTCTTCGAACTCTTACCTTCAACTCACAGTTCAAAGGCCCTCAAATGCTGACAAGGGGTACATATGCATGTAGAAGTGACGGATGCCGTTTGTCACGCCCCAAAATTTGGACAATTAAATATTAAATTAGGACTAAACCCCAATCAATATTCCATCATCCAAATCCTAGGGGTGAAACAAAATCTAATCGTTCTCATCTCCATAAGATTTAAGTAAATTTCCATCCTTAAAAGATTACAATGGATAAAAAAAAAAAAAACTAACAAAACACTAACCAAACCATCAACCATAATTTCATTACTAACCAATACCTCCAATATTAAAGTAACGATAAATAGTCAAAATAACTTAAATAATGTAAGGTTACAAACCATGCCAAATTATCCAAATACTAAATTTATAAAAAAAAATATTAATAAATACATAAACTAATATCAACCCTAAACTCAAGAAAACAAAAAAAATCCAAGAGACATGAACAACAACTATAGTTATTCCACGTCATTACCATAGCTCCAACTAATCCTGCAAAGGAAGCTCGACTACGCTCAAACAGAACGCACCCAAGTTGCCAAGAGACAAAACGGGTCAGTATACAAGTATACTGGTATGAGCACAAGAATTGACACCCGCGTGTCCACCAGACATAAACAAAAAGTACATTAATTCTTGTTACGGAACAGGACAAGTAGTTCCACCCGCATCAAGACGAAAGGGTAATTTCCCGAGATACGGTGGCATTTAGTTTCTTACTCGTACACAATTAAAGATAAATTGAGTATAAAATAAACCAAACCTACATAACAAGTTAGTAAGACCCACCATTCTGTAAAAAAATAACGTTAGTATAATTTAATCATAAGTAACTTGCTGAAGAATTATAAAAGTGTACTGTTTCATGCTTAAATCATTCAAATTGACCAAAACTCAAAGAACAAAAGTTGTACAGAATCAAATTTCCTAAAAGGCTACATGAACGAATTTAGAAGAAACTGAATAGGTTGAGAGAAAAACTTGATAGAAGAACCCAGACGAAATTTAACCGAAAAATCTGAAGCTGAAAACGAAAAGAAACTGCCCTAAGATGATTTTTTTTCAGAAAAGTTTAAAACAAGAAAAGTGTTCAGAATAATGTTTTACTTCAGTTTACGCGAAACCAATAAAAATGAGCTTGTTTTGTAGGTTAAAACAGCATCTAAAATATGCAATACTAAAATAAATAAAAACTATTGAAACAAAGATCATCCGATTACAATTTCTAATCGATCTTTCTAGTAAAAAGTTAAAACACAAAAATTATCTAGAATCACGTATACATGCCTCTGCTCAAATTTTATAATTTATTGAGATCGTTTACTATTTTTCAAGATGTACAAATCAATACAATTCACACTATACCAATAAACTCATAATTAAATTCTTTGTACCTTAACTCTACCACTTCGGCCCTTTACTTCCGGCCTACACATATATCCCATGTGCCTCCCGTATACCTAACACCGCTCCGAAGCCAAACTTTCACGAGGATATCGACCTGAGTTTGACCCACACTCCCCGGATGGTTAGCATATACATATTCGTGTAAATCAAAGCACTCGTCTACTCTTGAGAACGAGGCAACAATATACACATAGAAAACATCTCGCTCATGAGAACAAACGTAACAATGCCAAGCCTAAGACAGTCAAATAAATCACATAATCCTCACTTTTTTTTATGCACTCTTTCTCACCAACATTCAAATAAAACAACAATCCATGGAGTCATGGTGGAGTGTAAGAAATTTATCTATGGGTTCCTAATTTATTTTAATTTCATATAACCAAAAGTGTGATTGTAATCATAAAATAAATACCTATAAAAACCCTAAACCTGACATACACAACTAATCAAAATAATTAAAATTAATCTATCATCTTCATGTAAAAACAAAATCAAACTAACATCAAATAAATAAATAAAAACAACGAATTAAACATAAATAAAGGAAAGTGGGTTTTGTACTCACAAGTATTTTTTGAAGATCAAAGAAATATTTAAAGAACTTATAAAGCCACCAAAACAAAACCCTCACCCTTTCCCTTTTTTTTTTCTTTTTTTTTTTCCTCTCTACCTCACCACTCTTTCTCTCTCTCAGCTTTCTCTCTAATTTTCTCACCCGCACAGACACACCCTCTCTGTTTGATGATTAAACTCTCTCTCTCTCTCTCTATATATATATATTTTCTTTTCTTTTGGCTACTCTTTTTTTTTTCTTTTTTTTTCTTTTTTTTTCTTTTTTTCCTTTGTCTCTTATAGTTATAACCTAATTGACATTATTTATATTTCATTTTATTAAATAATCACAACATATATAAATATTCTTTATAAAATCAATACATATAACACCCTTTTTCATATATAAATATATATATAAATAAATATTTGGATTAATTATTTATAATTAAATACCACATTAAACTAATTAAATATCACATTAAATTAACTAAACAACACATTAAATTATCAAGTAATCACGCAATTAATAAAACCAAAAATAAAATAAAGTAATAATAATATTACTAATAATAAAACATGAATAATGACTTACGAAAACTCAGGGTCGCTACAATATACACACCTCAAAAGAATCTCGTCCTGAGATTCGATAAGAGAGAATACTAAGCAAAAAGCTTCGGGTGCATACGCCGAACTTTCTCTTCTTACTCCTAGGTAATATCGTTCTCATCCTCGCTTCATTGCACTTTCACCAAGTTCACTTTCTTGTGTCGCAACTGCTTTACATCCCGGTCTAGAATAGTAACCGGTCACAGCACATACGTTAGATAGTCACTAATCTCCAACACTTTTGGTGATATTACTTGGGAAGGGTCTTGCACACACTTCGATAATAAAGATACATGAAACACATTGTGAATCATAGCTAAAGCAAGTGGTAGGGCTAATTTGTAAGCCACATTACCAATCCTCTCAGTGATCTCGTATGGTCCCACAAATCTAGGTGCCAACTTTCCCTTCTTTTCGAACCGCATGATTCAAAAACACAAAATCTCCAACATTCAACTCAACCCCTTTACGTTTTCTATCAGCATAACTCTTTTGACGACTTTATGTAGTCTTAATACGTTCCCAAATAATGTTCATCTTCTCCGTAGTCTCTCTCACCAACTCTGGCCCTAACAATGGCGCATATCCTACATCCATCTAACAAGCAGGTAATCAATATAGCCTCCCACACAAAGCCTCAAAAGGTGCCATCCCAATACTGGAGTGATAGCTATTATTATAAGCAAACTCACCAATGGCAAGTGTTCTTCCTAACTACCACCAAGATTGAGGACACAAGCTCTCAACATATCCTCTAAGATCTGATTTACCTGCTCAGTTTTCCCATCCATCTGAGGATGATAAGCCGTGCTTAGGTCTAACCTAGCTCTCAAAACATGATGAAAACTCTCCCAAAACTCTGCCACAAATAATGGATCACGATCTGAAACTATAGAAACTGGTGCGCCATCAAGTCGCACCACTTCTCGAATATACAGCCTAGCTAGTTTATTTGCAGTTCGGTGAACACTGATAGGAATAAAATGAGTAGACTTGGTGGGTCGATCCACTATCACCCAAATAGATTCATTACCTCACTTAGTCCGCGGCAATCCATCCATGAAGTCCATAGAGATGTACTTCCACTTCTAAGTAGGGATCTAGAGAGGCTGCAAAGGTCCAAACGGTCATTGATGTTCTGCCTTAACCTGTTGGCACACATAACATCGAGAAACATACTCTCCTACGCCCTTCTTCATACCTTCCCACCAAAACGTCCTCTTCAGGTCATGATACATCTTAGTCCCACCAGGGTGAATGGTATATTAGGACCTATGGGCATCATCTATAATCTCTTTCCTCAATTTAACAATGTTAGGTACACATAACCTGTCCCTGAATCGTAATCCCCTATCTGAGTCCACAGACCAATCAGTAGGGAAATCATTGATCAAATTCGCTACAAGGTTATTGCGTTTGCTAACGAGGAACCTATCTAAATACTGCATCTAACGAACCTTACCCAGTAACGTCGGCTGCATGGTCAAATTACCAATGTATGCCCTCTCTATTGGTTGAACATCATGCATCGAAATTAACTCCAAGGACTTCCATTCCTCAATCATCAAAGAAGCTATAATCTTATATTGTCGACTAAGTGAATCTGCAACTACATTTCCTTTCCCCGGGAGGCATAGTACCTCGAAATCATAACTATTGATGAATTCAACCCAGCTTTGTTGCCTCATGTTCAACTCTTTTGAGAAAACAGATATTTGAGGCTCCTGTGATCTGTATATAACTCAAATCACTTCCCAAACAAGTAGTGTCACCACACTTTCAATGCAAAAACAACTACTGCCAGCTCTAAGTCATGAGTAGGGTATCGTCTCTTATGAGGTTTTAACTGTCGTAAGGCATAAGATACAACCTTTTGATGCTGCATCAACACACATCCCAAACCAGTTCCACTCGCATCAGTAAACACTACTAACTTTTCCCCTTGTACTGGTATAGTTAACACCAGAGCTGTAGTCAAACGCTGCTTTAACTCCTGGAAAGCTCTCTCACGATCATCTATCCATACGAACTTCACATTCTTGCGAGTCAACTTGGTCATGGATTCTGCGATAGTGGAAAACTTCTCTATAAATCTCCTATAATAACCAACTAGTCCTAAAAAACTTCTCACCTTTGTAGGGTTCATAGGTTGCTTCCATTCTTTGACCGCAACAACTTTCTCAGGATTTACCGCTATCCCCCGATTGGACACAACATGTCCCAAAAACCGAATTTCTTTCTCCCAAAAGTGACACTTACTAAACTTAGTGTATAACTGTTGCTCCCTTAAAGTCTGCAACATAACTTTCAAGTGTTCTCTGTGCTCTTCCTTATTCTTAGAATACACCAGAATATCATCTATGAAGATAATCACAAACTTATCTAGATACGGTTGAAAAATTCTGTTCATCAAGTCCATGAAATAGGCTGGAGCATTGGTCAAACTAAAAGGCATTACAGGAAATTCGTATAGCCCATACTGGGTCCGAAAAGCAGTAAGCGGTATACTTTCCTCTGACACACCCATCTGATGGTAACCCATTCTAATATCAAACTGAGAGAACACAGCTACCCCTTTTAACTGATCAAACAAGTCATCAATTTTAGAGAGGGGATAGTTATTTTTGATAGACACCTTGTTCAACTCTCTGTAATCTATGCACATGTGGAGAGTGCCATATTTCTTGGAGACAAAGATCGTGAGTGCTCCCCACGGGGAGTTACTTAAGCGTATGAACCCTTTCTGAAGCATCTCTTCTAGCTACTTCTTCATCTCCACAAGCTCTTTAGGCGCCATTCTGTATGCCGCCTTAGAAATTGGTGTAGTTCTCGACACTAAGTCAATGCGAAATTCTACTACCCATCGAGGTGAAGGTCTAGGTATCTCCTGAAATACATCCTCATACTCATGTATCACTTCTACCCCACTAATATCTTTCTTAGGGATTTCTACCGAGCATAGAAAACTCGTCATCATCGACTCTTCTCCATTGCTATAAGTGTGGGTAAGTCGTGGCATACCAGGAATGTCTATATTTACAGCCCTTCCAGCATAATCTAGAGTTACAAAGTATTTTCGCAGCCAATCCATACCCAAAATAATTACAAACCCCTCAAACCCTAACACAATTAGGTCTGCATACAAGACTCTACCCGCAAAGTCAATCTCAAAATCTTTACACATCTCATAAAGAATACTTGTCCCTCCTAAGGAGGTAGTTACAAGGTGTTCTCTTTCTACAAATTGTCTAGATATGAAAGAATGAGAGAAACCAGTATCAAAAAATACTCTAATGGGTTCTTGAAAAAGATTAAAGATACCTTCCAGCCATCACTTTCAAGTTAAACACACAAAAAGAATTCGTTCATAAATACTTAGAATAAACTCAACCACCAAACTAAACCAGCTAACCCATGTTTCCACAATCCGAGGATCACCTAAACTCTCAGAAGTCTAGGGTAACCTAGTGCTCTGATACCAAACTGTCATGTCCCAAAATTTAGACGATTAAATATTAAATTAGGACTAAACTCCAATCAATATTCCATCATCCAAATGCTAAGGGTGAAACAAAATCTAAATGTTCTTGTCTCCATAAGGTTTAAGTAAATTTCTAGCCTCAAAAGATTTAAAAAAAAAAAAAAAAAAACCTAACAAAACGCCAACCAAACCATCCACCATAATTTCACAACTAACCAATACCTCCAATATTAAAGTAACAATAAATCGTCAAAATAACTTAAATAATGTAAGGTTATAAACCATGCCAAATTATCCAAATACTAAAGTCATAAAAACAAATAATAAATACAAAAACTAATATCAACCCTAAACTCAAGAAAACAAAAAAAATCCAAGAGACATGACCAACCACTATAGTTATTCCACGTCACCACTGTAGCCTCAACTAATCCTGCAAAGGAAGCTCGGCTGCACTCAAATAGAACGCACTTGAGTTGCCAAGAGACAAAATGGGCCAGTATACAAGTATACTGGTATGAGTACGAGAATTGACACCCACGTGTCCACCAGATACAAACAAAAAAGTACATTAATTCTTGTTACGAGACAGGACAAGTAGTTCCACTCGCATCGAGACAAAGTGGTAGTTTCGCGAGATACGGTGGCATTTAGTTTCTTACTCGTACACAATTAAAGATAAATTGAGTATAAAATAAACTAAATAAAAATGAAAATATGATGGGTTAACCTTGCTGTAGACCGCCCGAACTTCCTGCGCGTGCCACCCCTTTCGGAGAGGGCGCGAATCAGGTTCTAGCTACTACAGTTCGGACTCCTGTCACAGTTTTGAATCTAATCTCACAAAGTGCAATGTAAGATTGATAAATCACCAAAGAGTTCAATCCGGCAAATCATTTTGGAAAATCAGATTTTAAATCAAATTATGCCAAACTGGACTGCTTTGCAAGATTACAGAGTCGCCACCTAAATATTTTATTTTTGAGAAATTTAGGAAACCCTGACTCGTGCCAAAGGTCACGTGTCCGTCATCACCAAAGTTGCCTCGGCTCGGGAACTTGGGTACGGGAGGAGAAGGTCCTGAAATGAGCACCGCCGCTCGCCCGATCAAAGGATCAGCCTCTACTAACATGATATGTTGTTTTCATAAACACATGTGTTCTTATTCCAATTATTAGCTAACTTACTATGTGATGTGCACAGCATACAAGTATAGACCAAATCACTCAAATTGGAACAAAATATCTCATGTTTGTTTTTGAAAATTGTTTGAAAGTGCCACTCGCAAGTGGGCTAAAGCGCGAATTTGCCACCCTCAAGTGGGCTTAAAACATGATTTTGCCACTTTGCAAAGTGGGCTTAAAACTCACATTTGATGAATTGTCCCAATTCAAGCAACGAAGCCTTCACCCACAGGCATTCATGCAGTTAATCACTTAAGCAAATAGCCTCATGGCAAGCATGTTATCATGGCAACACTCACACTCATGCAAGGATGCTAAAGCGTAAAAACTTACAGTGTACTCCAAGCCAAAACAGAAGATAGTTAGAAATCAATGCATGATCCTAACTATACAAAATGCCTATTGCAACGCACGCAATGATGCAACTAAATAGGCTCAGCTATCTAAGATGGCATATGAATGCAACAATTGATACATGTATTCAAATAAGTGTATTGAAATTGCGATGCAGTTTGAATGATGCGCCGAGCCCGGTGCATGCAAGACAAATGAATGATGCACGCATGCAAGCATAAGGTATGCTAATTGAAAAGTGCCCTAATACTAACCATCGAAAGCGGTTAAGTAAAAGGGAGAAAGAAGTGGGGTTGGAAGACATACACACACATGCACCCTTATTACAACAATACGCCCTCGCGACGGAGGGTCCGAATAAATAAGCTAAGCTAATCAAAGCTAACTAATCTAATTAGACTAATTATTACAAAACAATCCAATAACTAGTAAACTACTTACTAATTATTACAAAACAATTAACTAATTAGCAAATTAATTAATTAAATTACAAATTTGAGCTAACTAACAAGTAAAGCTTTAAACTAAGCTGCCTCAGCAAGTTGAAGAAGTTGAACATGCATGCCTTGGTTTCCGTCCCGAAAAGCTCTCCAGTTTGCTCTTTAGAGGCTCTGTTTGCAGGGTGTCTCCAGGAACTTTTGTTGAACCTTACCAAAACACTACTGGGAGTGCACCAGTGGCCTGTCGGCCATCTGTCGGCCAAAAGTGTGCCTCTGCCGGCCAACAATGAAGCAGTGCCGGCCACTGGTGTGCTGCAACACCAAACTACAACAGAGCACAAAATAAAGGAAAATGGAGGGTCTCTCAAGGGTATGTATGTACTGTACCACTCATTATCATCTCAAAACATCAAAGGAGAGGCACCATTGGATCCAAAACCATCAATCAAGCATCTCAATGCATGATGGCCAAGGATTCAACTTGTAAAAATTCAATGAATGCACAACAAACAAGACACTAAGACCACTACCTTATCAAGGGTGATCAAAGGCAATGGAGACAAAGGGAATTGACTCATTTTCATCACTTTGTGTATGAAATGGACCAATTCACCTTGTGTTCAATATAACGTCCGATTGAACACAATGCAATGCACACATACAACATGCTTATCTTGGCATGTTTTAACTTGATTCAATTCTTGTTTACACATTTTAGGTTACCAATTAGTCCTTTAATTGATTTGTCCAAATGTGAAAGTCCTCTAAAGGGAAAAATGGCCTAAGCCACAAGCACCTTGAGCATGAAAGAAGTCTCATGCTTTTGGTTAGTAGAAACCCTCAAGAGAAGGCTAAAACCATTAGGCATGAGAGCCTCAATTTCATGCTCAAACCAACAAGGGGCTCAAGACCACTTTCAAAGCAAAGCAACAAGTGAAGAATGGAGTGATATGGCAAATATTTCAGTGCTGGTATGGTGTGAAAAACAAGACTCTAACATACAAACAACTCATGTACAACATGTTAGGAGACTTAAGCATTAAAACTAGTGAAGAGCTTTACACTAGAACCATGCAATATCAAACTCAAACAGCCAAACCAGTTTTGGACAGAGCTCAAACATGCCAAAATAGAGGCCAAAATATGCTGAAAAGTTGGCATGAAAAGCAAGAAAAATCATGTTCATGCATTGGCTAACAAGCAAGGCATAAGGCTCAACACTCAAAAGCACTTAGAGAGTGAAATATGTGAGAGTGTGACAATGACATATGCTCTGAAATTACTTGTGAAATGATGCTATGTCATGCAAACATCATAAGCAAAGCATGCTAGAGACCTCAAAACTCAAAGCTAATCAAGGCTTTTACACTACAACCATGCATAACAAGTATCATATGACCAAGTAGGCTCAAAACAGAGCTGAAACATGTTAAAACATGATTAAAAACATGCTGGAGCAGAGTCAACACATGATAGAATAGTAGGGTAAAACATCAAACATGTTAAGCCAGTGAGCATGATTGCACTACAAGTACCAAAATCAAGCCACAAAAGACCCAACCAGCTAAAAACAGAGTTAAAGCAAGTCAAAATAAGGCCTAAAACATGCTTGAACTAAGCTTCAAAAAGGGAGAAATACATGCTCATTTGGTAGGCCAACAACACAAGCAAACAAGATACAAGGAGAGGGGATCCCCCCCTCCCATTTTAAGCGTCAAAACCAACTTTCTACCACTGAAATTCCTCTGAGTTTCAGTGGTAGAAAGGCCAAACAAAGGATGTTACAAAAGCTTAGAAAGGTGGCTCAAGAGGCTTTACAAGCCAAAGAGCAAAAGATGAGAACCACCCCCCTAACCACACAAGGCTCCAACCAACATTTTTAAGCCTTAAAAATAGAACTATTTTGAGACTAAAACCAGCTTCAAAGTTGCATACAAAGATGGCAAAGCAATGAACTAGAACAAAGCTTTAAGGAGGAGAAAGCTTACCCTTGAAGAACAGCAACAAATCAGCAAGCAAATGGCCAAACTTCTGAGCCAAAAACACTCCAAGGAGCTCAAACAAGGCCTCCAAGATCCTCAACACTAAGGTAAAGGTGTTTAACTAGGTGTTTTAGTGCAAATATGAAGAGAAAACACACTTTCAAGCCTAAAATGTAGAGAGAGAGGATTCTAGAGAGAGAGAGACGGAGGAAAATATCTCAGCTCAAACTTTGTAACCCTTTGCATGCATATAGATAGCTTTAATATATAGAGGATACAAAAGCAATCCAAAAAGATCCAGCCATCCACGTGCAAGCAGATGGGCTCACCTGTGCATACGGCTGTCAAAAATATCTACAAAATATCTACTAAACAGTTGGTGTCCGGCTGGCCACAATATATAGAGGATACAAAAGCAATCCAAGAAGATCCAGCCATCCACGTGCAAGCAGATGGGCTCACCTGTGTATACAACTGTCAAAAATATCTACAAAATATCTACTGAACAGTTGGTGTCCGGCCGGCCATCAGTGGTGGCTGGCAGGGTCTCATTGATGGTTGGCAAGGTCTCACCCGGCAGGGTCTCATTGATGGTCGGCAGGGCAAAGTCCATAGCCGGCAGCCCTTGATCATGGCCGGTAGGCCATCATGAACATCAATATGGAGGGACCAAAGCATGGTCCAAAAATGAGACAGACTGGAAATAGGGTCTGGAAGGATCAAACCTGGAGCATTCCGTCGCGAAAGTCGAGCGCTCAGCGAGCAATCAAACTTGTCACCGGATGTACCTGCAAGCACATCCAAGTCTTGAGGATGGTCAAAAATGAGGTGTCTGCACTTGTAGAAAAATTTAGTAAGACCTACCATTCTGCAAAAAAAATAACGTTAGTATAATTTAATCATAAGTAACATGTTGAAGAATTATAAAAATGTACTGTTTCATGCTTAAATCATTCGAATTGACCAAAACTCAAAGAACAAAAGTTGTATAGAATCAAATTTCCTAAAGGGAACCATGAACGAATTTAGTAAAAATTGAACAGGTTGAAAGAAAAACTTGATAGAAGAACCGAGACGGAATTCAACCCAAAAATCTGAAGTTGAAAACATAAAGAAACTGCCCTAAGATGATTTTTTTTGGAAAATTTCAAAACACGAAATGTGTTTAGAATAATGTTTTAATCCAGTTTGCGCAAAACCAATGAAAATGAGTTCGTTTTGTGGGTTAAAATAGCATCTAAAATCTGTAATACTAAAATAAATAAAAACTATTGAAACAAAGATCATTTGATTACAAGTTCTAATCGATCTTTCCAGTAAAAAGTTAAAACACAAAGGTTGTCTAGAATCACGTATACATGCTTCTGCTCAAATTTTATAATTTATCGAGGTCGTTTACTATTTTTTAAGATGTACAAATCAATACAATTCACACTATACCAATAATCTCATAAATAAATTCTTTGTACCTTAACTCCACCACTTCGGCCCTTTACTTCTGGCCTACACATATATCCCATATGCCTCCTGTATACCTAACACTGCTCCAAAGCCAAACTTGCACGAGGATATCGACCTGAGTTTGACCCACACTCCCTGGATGGTTAGCATATACGTATTCGCATAAATCAAAGCACTTGTCTACTCTTGAGAATGAGACAACAATATACACATAGAAAACATCTCACTCATGAGAACAAGCATAACAATGCCAAGCCTAAGCCATTCAAATAAATCTCATAATCCTCACTTTTTTTTATACACTCTTTCTCACCAACACTCAAATAAAACAACAATCCATGGAGTCATGGTGGAGTGTAGGGAATTTATCTATGGGTTCCTAATTTATTTTAATTTCATATAACCATGAGTGTGATTATAATCATAAAATAAATACATATAAAAACCCTAAATCTGACATACACAACTAATCAAAATAATTAAAATCAATCTATCAGCTTCATTTAAATACAAAATCAAACTAACATCGAATAAATAAATAAAAATAACGAATTAAACATAAATCAAGGGAACTGGGTTTTGTACTCACAAGTATTTTTTGAAGATCAAAGAAATATTTAAAGAACTTATGAAGCTACCAAAACAAAACCCTAACCCTTTCTTTTTTTTCTCTCTCTCTTTCTCTAGCTCACCACTCTTTCTCTCTCTCGCGGCTTTCTCTCTGATTTTCTCACTCGTACAGACACACCCTCTCTTTTTGATGATTAAACTCTCTCTCTCTCTCTGCTTTTCTTTTCTTTCGACTACTTTCTCTCTCTCTCTCTCTCTCTCTCTTGTTTTATTTTTTTTTCTTTCTTTCCTTTGCCGCTTATAGTTATAACCTAATTGACATTATTTATATTTTATTTTATTAAATAATTACAACATATGTAAATATTCTTTTTAAAATCAATACATATAAAATCTTTATATATATATAAATCTATATATAAATAAATATTTGGATTAATTATTTATAATTAAATACCACATTAAACTAATTAATATCACATTAAATTAACTAAGCAACACATTAAATTCTCAAGTAATCTCGCAATTAATAAAATCAAAAATAAAATAAAGTAATAATAATAATAATTATTATAATAAATAAATAATGACTTACGAAAACTCAGGGTCGCGACACTGTTTTTCTTCCTGATCATATTCACAACTTTCCCTATTCTCCAACGGGGTGATAGACTAAGTTGGTTCAATATCCAGAATTGAGGCACACACATGCTACCTAAACCTATTGAGCTGCCATATGGATTTCAAGCTGGGGATACACCCCTGGGTATTCAAAACAGACTTTAGCCTCGGAAATTCCAAACCTTTGTGTTCTAGGCATCACCATTTGAACTCTAGTTTCCACTGTTGTAGTTGGTCTCCTAGGAACTCGTTGCAAACACAACCAAAACACCTCTAATGGGGAATGGTGTTCAATGAGAGCACTTTGATCGCTATTCTGACTTGAAGCCGGCTTGAGCTTGAGGTCGAGGTACATTCATACTTTGGAGAAATGATAAGGCCTGAAAAGGTGCCTCTGGAATGCAATCTCGAAAATTGCTGAAGTTGAAACAAACTTAGATGCTCCAATTTTTCCTCTTTTCTTTTGCTTTGCAGTCCGGATCCTATGTAGCTTCAGATAGGTCCTCATCGAGGTAGGGATTCTTTGCACTCTTGTATGAGTTTTACCTTAACTATTTGCTATTCCAAAAGATTACGGTGTTTTGACGGTTTTTGTCAAAAACATAAGGTTTGGAATAAAAATGTAAAAGAGGAGATTTTAAATGGTTTTAAGAAAAAGGTTGTGATTATGAATTTGGGGTTGATATATGTTGAAATGAGATATTTCTTACATTGAAATGGATTTCCAAAAAGAAAGGGGTTTTTGCCAAAAAATGTGAATGTTTGAGATTGTAAAGAGAAAAATAGAATTGATATGTAAATTGTGGAATTGAAATGATGATAATGATGAGGGTGGAGTTGGATATGTATTATCACTCCCATTTTGAGATTTTTAGAAATGTGTATCTTTAATGAAATTTATTTATCTGTTTAAAGATATCTTTTTTGGGCTATCGGTGGAGGATAGCAATAAGTGTTGTAGAAATTGCATGAGAATTAGGTGAACTAAAACTAATTTCTCATCCATATGCATTGAACATTGTTGCTTATTTAATAAATTGAAAATGTATATGAATTTGAGAAAGAGGGGTGAACGTTGGAAAGAGATGTGCGTCACCAAATCAAGTTCAAGTTAGCCTGTGTGTCTAGGGTGAAAGTCCTAAAAAAATGTGCATATACATGGGTGCCAATTCCCGCGGACGAAATATCCGTAAAATGGCAATAATAGCACTTGTATAGGCTACGTTTACATGGGTGTCGTTTGACGGTTTCTCATGGATGAAATATCCGTAAAAAGTTGTACTGTTTTGAGATTTTCCCATGTTTTCTATTGTAAAGAGCATGGTTTTGAGAATTGTGATATAAGCTTGGCATTGCACGACTTTTGAAAATGGATATAAATGTTTTGGTATTGGTATTGCATATGCATAAAACCTTATGGCTTTGTTAAGATTTATACATTGTGTTGTAATGTTTCTACTAGGTTTTGGCTTACCTAATGTGGGAAAAACCATTTTCAGGTGCTGGTGATATGCCTCCACTAAGGACTTAGCTTGGGAGGATTGTGGAGCTGAAGGCTCAGTTTTGTTATTTTGTATTTAATTTTGTACAAGTATAGGGCTTTATATTTAAGACTCACTTTTCATGTACCCAAGCTTTGACTTGGAAAGATGTAAGCCTTGAGGGCATATGATTATCTGTTTAGCTTTCATTTCTTTTCACTATCTTATAACACATGCTATAGATTCAGGACGTACTATTTATGAATATATATCGCATGTGTCACCTTTTGTATATCAAACTTTGATTAATGAAAGATTATCAATTCATTTATGTTGCTACTTATTGGTTGTTATGAGATGGGTTTATTATATTTATTTTGGGCATTACAACTTGATATTAGAGCATACCGGGTTTGAATACTTTGGGTACGTAGGAAGTGGTTCTTGCCACAATAGGTTTATCTCGCTTTATAGAGATGTTTGTATGTTTGTAATGCTATGTGATAACATGCTTATGAGATTATATGGGTATGGGATTTAATTCCTAAGATATTGATTGGGTCTACGGGTTTCTAGAAGTTTTATTAGAAGAGCACTTGATCATTGCTGTTTCTAATTGGACTCTGGCAATGTCGTGGGATGACCATTATCTAGGAAGGAAATTCGTATGTGTTTATCTAATTATGTGCTTATGTGGAGTGAAATGTTGTTCTCCACCGTATTAGGATGCGAGTGAGTTAGCTTCCGCATATTTCTGAATGTGCTAATTTCTTTTGTTACTTTCATTAGGATATTAGGAGGTGGTCGTGGTGGTGGTAGGCGTGGTAGGCCTAGAAGGTATGAGGTGCCATTATTGGATTAGATTTTGGCTCAAGAAGAAGGGGTTAGTCAGGCTAATGTGGCCGAGCCAGTTGGTCAGCAGACCATGGGCTCTTTGGCCCATGAAATGGCCAGAGCTTTGCGAGAATCTATGGACATTCTCAAGGCTGAGAATCAAGTCCAGGCCCAAGGTGCTGAAGCAGGGCCATCTTTCTTGATGAGGGAGTTCTTCTGGTCAAATCTGGATGAGTTTTTAGGTGACCCTAAGGAGCCACTAAAAGGGGATAAGTGGCTAGAGTAGATAGTGAAGACATGTAAGATGCTTGGCATCGAGGACGATGGACTGAGGGTGACCTTGGCATCCTTCTAGCTAAAGGGAGATGCAAGTCAATGGTGGAAGTATGGGCGTGGATGCATTGGAATGACTTGGGAGGCTTTTGTCAATGCCTTCCAAGACAAGTTTTGGCCTCTCACTATTAGAGAGAAGTTGAGGGACCTGTTTTCTCAGCTCAAGCAATTGAGCACACCGGTGGCCGAGTTTGAGGCTGCATTTACAAGTCCATCGAGGTTTGCACCAAAACTCGTGGCGATTGAGGAGCACCGTTGTATAGAGTTCGAGAAGAGGTTGAGGACCGAGCTCATGTTCAAAGTAGCCAGGTCAATGATTAGAGATTATGGACGCCTTGTGGAGGCGACGGCTTATCTTGAGACCGTGACACAAATGGAGGAGGAGCAGATGAGGGGCTCCAGGAGGAGTTAGGATGTTCAGGGGGACAATAAGAGGTAGGGGGTTCTACCCTGCAGCAGTCCCAGGGAACGCAATCCTAGAGAGCGCAGTCGAGGTCCACTTTTCTATTATAGAGTTCGGGTTCTGGGAGAGGTGGTCAAGGACATTTCATTTGCTTTAAGTGTGGCCAGTTGGGCCACAAGTCTTCAGCTTGCCTGCAGAGGGGAGAAGGGCAACGGTCTGCTTCGTCTACAGGTCGTTCTTAGAGCCAAAGTCAAGAGAGAGGTTAGTTGCTCACTTTTTATTAGTGTGGGCAAGCAAGGCACTTAAAGAGGTTTAGCCCTCAGTTGGATGGCACACTTGGTGCGTCTAGATCTAGGCAAACACAAAGCCACTAGCCTGCACAGTCAGTTCAAGCCTCAAGGGCCAATTAGGGAGCCTCTTCGACTCAGTCAGTGCATCAAACTTATGCTCCGAGGGGTGAGCAGGTGGAACAGAGACCTTCAGGGCCTGTGTATGCTATTACCATGCTAGATTTAGTTCCAGCACCTTCAATTGTGAGAGGTACTTTCTTGTTATGCAATTCTATTGCCAATGTATTGATTGATACGGGTGCATCCCACTCTTTTATTTTGTTTGCATTTGCATTGGCATTGGGGTTAGAATTGGCTCGGTTAGCATCACCACTCAGTGTAGAGTCACCTATTGGTAGTAAGATTGTTTTGGAACAGGGGTGTCGGGGTTGTGACATAGAGGTTGTTGGTCGCCGACTTCCTTTTGCTTTTGTATTGATTGAGATGTCGAGCTTTGATGTTATATTAGGTATGGACTGGTTATTATCATATCGGACTATCATAGATTGTTACTGTTAGAGGGTTACTGTATGTACCTTGAGTGGTAATTGTTTTTACTTTATGAGGGACAGAGCTGATAGAGTCTTATCACCGGTGTATAATCTGCGTGGGCGGAGTGAGCTTAGTTGTCTTCTTGCCAACTTCTTGGGTAGTGAGTGTGATAAAGTTCGAGTTGAGTTGCTGAGGGTAGTTTGTGAATACCCAGATGTTTTTCCAGAGGACCTTGATAGTTTACCACCTCACTAAGAGATCGAGTTCTCTATTGAGTTAGCGTCTGGCACGACATCGATTTTCATGGCACTTTATAGATTTACACCTGCCGAGTTGGGTGAGTTGAAGATTCAACTCCAAGAATTATTAGATAAGGGTTTTATCCACCCTAGTGCTTCCCCTTGGGAAGCACTGGCCCTCTTTGCCAAGAAGAAGGACGGTGCCTTGCAGCTTTGTATTGATTACCGAAAGTTAAACCAAGCAACTGTTAAGAACAAGTACCCAATGCTCCGTATAAATGATTTGTTTGACCAATTGAAGAGGTCTAGTTGCTTTTCTAAGATAGACCTGAGATCGGGTTATCACCACTTGAGGGTAAGGGAGGAGGATATCCAAAAGATGGCATTCCGTATGCAGTATGGCCATTATGAATTTCTAGTGATGCCTTTTAGGTTAACCAATGCACCAGCCGTGTTTATGGACTTAATGAATCGAATCTTCCATGAGCTCTTAGACCGCTTTGTAGTCATCTTTGTAGATGACATCTTGATTTACTCAACCTCTGAGGAGGAACACGTGGAAAACTTACGGGTTGTGCTTGAGTTTCTTAGAACCCACAAACTATATGCTAAGTTCGAGAAGTGTGAATTCTGGTTGAGAGATGTAAAGTTCTTAGGCCATGTGGTATCCAGGAGAGGGGTGATTATAGATTCATCCAAGATAGAAGCAGTACAAGATTGAGAACAACCTAAGAATGCCTTCGAGATTTGTAGTTTCTTGAGGTTGGCTAGGTATTACCATCAGTTTGTGAAGGATTTCTATAGGCTAGCCTCACCATTGACTAGACTGACGAGGAAAGGAATCAAGGTTATGTGGACTGAGACTTGTGAGAAGTCATTTCAAGAGTTTAAGGTTAGACTTACCACTACTCCAGTGTTAATTATTCTAGAGAGGGATTTTGGCTACTCGATGTATTGCGATGCTTCACAGGGAGGTTCGGGTTGTGTATTGATGCAATAGGGGAAAGTGGTAGCTTATGGCTCACGGTAGTTGAAAACTCATGAGAGAAACTATCCGACCCATGACTTAGAGTTAGTGACAGTAATCTTTGCCTTGAAGATATGGAGGCATTACCTTTATGGCGAGAGGTTTGAGGTGTTTTTTGATCACAGGAGTCTAAAATATTTGTTTACACAGAAATACTTGAATCTGAGGCAGAAAAGGTGGATGGAGTTTATAGAAGATTATGACTTTGAGTTGCATTATCACCCAGGGAAGGCCAATGTTGTGGTCAATGGCTTGAGTAGGAAATCCATTAGCAGTGTAGCTAGTATTACCATTCGAGAATGGGAGATATTGGGTGCTATTGGCAAGTTTGACCTACATCTTGGCGAGTCCATTGAGTCTGCAACCTTGTTTTTGGTAGTTGCACAACCTACCCTTATGAGCCAAGTTATAGAAGCACAAAGGGGTGACCTTGAGGTAGAATCCCTCCGGTAGAAGATCTCTAGTAGGAAGGTAGAGAAAGGCTTGAACGTATATTCTTACTCGAGTGTTAAATACCTTGACCGTCTTTTTGTGTCGGAGTCTTACCGAGAGGAAGTACTCTGAGAGTTTCACCACTCAAGCCTTGCGGTGCACCTGGAAGTTACAAAGATGTATCGTGACCTTAGTTGCCAGATTTGGTGGAGAGGTATGAAGAGAGATGTGGCCATGTTTGTATTGAAGTGCCTTACTTGTCAACAAGTGAAGGTCAAACACCAGAGACCAATGGGTTTGTTGCAACCCTTGCCTATAGTAGAGTGGAAGTGGGAGCATGTCATGATGGATTTTGTTGTGTCTTCCGAGGACTCAATGGGGTAATGATGCCATTTGAGTGGTAGTTGATCAATTTACCAAGTCAACGCACTTTGTACCTATACGCACAAGTGACTCGGTAGATTTTCTAGCCAACCTTTACATTAGGGACATTGTTTGACTCCATCAGATCCTTGTGACTATTATTTCAGATAGAGATCCGCGTTTTATGGATCAGTTGTGGCAGACCCTACAGAGTGCCTTGGGCATTAGGTTGACTTTCAATACTGCCTATCATCCTCAGATTGACGAGCAGTCCGAGCATAATATTCAGATTCTCGAGGATATGCTTCAAGGTTGTGTCCTTGATTTTAAGGGGTCGTGGGAGAGGAACTTCCCTTAGTGTAGTTTGCCTCTAACAATAACTTCTAGTTGAGTATTGGCATGGCACCATTTGAGGCCTTGTATGACCGACTATGTAGATCCCTTGTGTGTTGAGCCGAGGTGGGTGATGCACCTATGATAGGTCTAGAGTTGGTTCGGGAAACGACGGAGAAAGTTGCATTTATCCGTAAGAGGTTGATTACAGCTCAGAGTCGTCAGAAGAGCTATGCCAACCGTAAGAGGAGATCACTATCCTTTGAGATGGGAGATCACGTCTTTTTGAGGATATTGCCTAGACAGGGTTTGATGAGGTTTGGGAAGAGTGGGAAATTGTCTCCTAGGTTTATTGGGCCTTTTGAGATCCTAGAGCGGATTGGGGAGGTAGCTTATCGTTTGGCTTTGCCGCCACAACTTTTCGAGGTTCATGACGTGTTTCATATCTGTATGCTCCGAAAGTATGAGCCGAATCCATCGCACGTATTAGATTGGACTGAGTTAGAGGTAGATGAGGATGCCACATATGAGCAGAGACCGGTGAGAGTCTTGGATACTCGAAATCAAGTCTTGCGAGGCAAGACAATTTCTTTAGTGAAAAGTGTTATGAAAACATCACGGGGTTGTAGAAGCAACTTGGGAATGTGAGTTGGAAGTCCGTGAGAAGTATCCGGACCTATTTGTTAATGTTTAAGCATGTATTGAAACTTTAATTATGTTGATTTATTGTAAACATTGTATGTGTTTTGGAAGTGTGAATTGTATATTTGAGGACTTTTTTATCATGTTGATGAGAATGAATGACCGGTAGATGGGTCATGGTATTGGAATTGATTGATTATCATTATTGTAATTGGTTTAAACATGGCTTTAAAGTTTGATTTATAATTTCGGGGACGAAATTCCGTAAGAGGGGAGATTATAGTGATTCTACTTTAAGACCCAACCCATAAATATATTCTGGATTCGGGTTTCATTGTTTTGTATTATTGTCTATGTCTTCTTCCTCTCTTCCCTCCTTGAGTTTGGCTATTGGGATGTATTGGTAGCTTGTTTTTCAAAACTTTAGTTGCCCAGATTTTGGCCTCTATGCTCGAGCGTAGCTTTTTGCGCTCGCGCAATCTTTGTGGACTTCCAGTATTTTGTCAAGTCTACAAAACTACTGGGAGAGTGTATTCTACGCTCGAGCGGTGTTTCTTGCACTTGAGCGATCTCGGGTTGAACAGCCCTTCTTGCACTCGAGCGTTGCTCTTCTGTCTGTAAAAGTACTGAGAGCGTCAACTTCTTACGCTCGAGTGGTCACTTCATTTGTGTCTTACGCTCGAGCATCACTTCTTACGCTCAAGCGGACTGTGTGTATATCAGTTCGTAAAAGTCACTTTTTACTTCATTTTTTCATTTCTCTCTCTCTCTCTAAACTTTGTAAACTCACATTCTCTCTTCTAAAACACATACATCCATTGATTTCTCTACCCTACTCCCTTTGAGAAAAAGGTAGAACTCACTTGGAGCTTCATTTTCATATGAACAAAGATGGATTTCAGCGTTATGGAAATGTCATCACTTTCTCTCTCGTCTTCTAGCTTCGAGGTAGGGATTCTTCACACTCCTGTATGAGTTTTACCTTAGTTTTTTGCTATTCCAAAAGATTACGGTGTTTTGGGGGTTTTTGTCAAAAACCGGGGGTTTTTGTCAAAAACCTAGGGTTTGGAATAAAAATATAAAAGAGGGGTTTCAAATGGTTTTAAGAAAAAGGTTATGATTATAAATTTGGGGTTGATATATGTTAAAATGAGATAGTTCTTGCATTGAAATGGATTTTCAAAGAGAAATGGGTTTTAGCCCAAAATTGTGCATGTTTCAGATTATAAAGAGAAAAATGGAATTGATATGGGAATTGTGAAACTGAAATGATGATAATGATGAGGATGGAGTTGGATATGTATTATCACTCCCATTTTGAGATTTTTAGAAAAGTGTATCTTTAATGAAATTTATTTATCTATTTTGGGCTATCGGTGGAGGATAGCTATGAGTGTTGTAGAAATTGCATGAGAATTAGGTGAACTAACACTAATTTCTCATCCATGTGCATTGAACATTGTTGCTCATTTAATACATTGAAAATGTATATGAATTTGAGAAAAATGGGTGAACGTTGGAAAGAAGTGTGTATCACCAAATCAAGTTGGCTCTGGTGGTGTGTCCAAGGTAAAAGTCCCAAAAAACACACATATATATGGGTGTCGATTCCCGTGGACAAAATATCCGTAAAATGGCAATAGTAGCGCTTGTATAGGCTACGTTTACATGGGTGCCGTTTGACGGTTTCCCGCGGACAAAATATCCGTAAAAGGTTGTACCAATTTGAGATTTCCTCATGTTTTCTATTGTAAAGAGCATGGTATTGAGAATTATGATATAAGCTTGGCATTACATGACTTTTGAAAATGGATATAAATGTTTTGGTATTGGCATTGCATATGCATAAAATCTTATGGCCTAGTTAAGATTTATACATTGTGTTGTTGTGTTTTTACTGGGCTTTGGCTTACCCTATGTGGGAAAAACCATTTTCAGGTACTGGTGATATGCCTCTACCAAGGACTTAGCTTGGGAGGACTGTGGAGTTGAAGGCTCAGTTTTGTTATTTTGTATTTAATTTTGTAAAAGCCTAGGGCTTTATATGTATTGAGCTTAAGACTCATTTTTGATGTACCCAAGCTTTGACTTGAAAAGATCTAAGCCTTTAGGGAATATGATTATCTGTTTAGCTTTCATTTCTTTTCACTATCCTGTAACACATGCTGCAGATTCAGGATGTATTATTTATGAATATATATCACATGTGTTATATCAAACTCTGATTAATGAAATTTTATCAATTCATTTATGTTGCTATTTATTGGTTGTTATGAGATGGGTTTATTGTATTTATTTCAGGGCGTTACATATATGAAAAAAAGATTAGAACTTTCAACAACAAACACCTAATTATATATGTGTTGGGGGGGGTTGGAGGTAAAAATAAAGAGTTTCATTTTCAGCAAAAAATGTGCAGAATTCGAGTAAGATACACTCTGATGATCAGAATAGTAGGACTAAAGGTCCAGGACCAAAAGAGTCTAAGGGACCAGGACCAAAGGTTTAGGTTCAGATAAGCAGGTCCAGGATTAAAGGACCAGAGGTCCAGGTCCAGGCATGCTGGTCCAGATTAGGGGACCAGGTACGAAAGTCCAAGGGTCCGGGCCAGAAGGCCAAGTCCAGAAGGCATGGCCCTCAGGGGGCAGACTTGGTCAAAGCTTGGTCCTTACTTTAAGGGCATACCACTCCTAGAAATCTATGATAGTGGAACAAGATCCCACAAAAAGTGGGTTGAACATGAGGAGTGGCAGGGGAAGTGGAACCAACTTCAACGGCCATTTTGGAGGCTACATAAAACCATACTAATAACAAAAAACCTATTCTTATATTTTCTTGCTTTATAGCTTTCAAGTATACTAAATTAAGCATTGGAGAGTCCCTTGGATGCCAACCAGGCAGGTTCATATTTTTTTTAGTGTTTCAGGCCAATTTCCATTGTGTTCACGCTGGAGAGCCGCTGCAACAAAGGTGGTTCAATTTTTACCCATCACAATTTGGCGCAGTCTGCGGGAAACTTATAACAAAAAGCCTTTTTTTACTCTTCGCTACTTTCAGTTCATTCATTTTTCAATCATTGATGGCAAAAGAAAATGTCATCCTACCAACCGGTGAAGAACATGATGTTTTACACCCTTCGGTTCAACAAACACATACATTAGACTTAAAAGTCCCACGTGAACGACTTGAGCATGAAGTTCAAGACCAACTCATGAAAGACCAAGTAGAATGCAGCACCTGACTGCATTTTCAACCCATGGAAGACCAAGAAATTGTCATCAATGCAAGAGTTAGCTTAGAGAGAGAAAGTCATCAATGCAGTGGACAAACGACTCAAGAAATTGTCTGAACAAGTTAGAACCTTGAAGCAATGTCAACTCCAACCTCGGACTAAAGGTCAGCCCAGGATTGGAAATCAGCTCAGACCGAGCAATTTTCGAGCAGAATATCCTGTTCCTGTACCAGTTCAATTAGAACATCATACTCCTACATATTTTTGAGTAGAATATCTTACTCCTACATATGTCTGAGCAAAACATACTGCTCTTGCATCTTTTCGAGTAGAATGTCTTGCTCTTGCATCTTTCCGAGCAGAACAACGTGCTCCTACATTTGTTTGAGCAGGGCATCCTACTCTTGCACTTGTCCGAATAGAACATCGTGCTCCAGTATCCTTCCGAACAGAACAGTATACTCCTACATCTTTCTGAGCAGAACATCCTGCTGTTGCACCTGTCCAAAAAGAACAACGTGCTCTAGCATCTATCTGAGCAGAATATCCTATTTATGCATCTATCCAAGCAAAACATCATGCTCCTACACTTGACCAAGTAGAACAACGTGCTCCAGCATTTGTCCGAGAAGAACATCCTCCTCCTGCACTTATCCGAGCAAAACGTCGTACTCCAGTACTTTTCTAAACAGAACTGCGTGCTCCAGCACCTTTTAACGTTTTTTATAGAATAGTAGAATTCAATACCTATTTGAAGAGCATCAGAAGCAATTATGGTTTGGATAATAGAACCAAGGCTTGGTCTGATCATTTCTTCTTTCAGTAGGAGGATTAATAACATGGAACCTTCAAAAAATTTCAACATCCCAAAGTTCGAGCTCTACAATGGTCAGTCAGATCCCTTGTACCATCTTTGTCACTACACCGCCATATAATGCCCCTTTAGAACAGGAATGAGGCACTCATGTGCAGGGTCTTCGCATCCAACCTAGGGAAAGTATCCAGCTAATGGTTTGACAAGCTTCATGCAGGGTCTATTGGCAACTGGCAACAGTTGTCAGAGAGTTATCTGAAGCGCTTTGTGATCAACGTCAAGGGTGCTAAGGAGATGAACGCTTTGCTTGCCCTCTAAAAATCTCCTGACCAAACCCTCAAGCAGCATGCCCAACGTTACTAGGAGACCTTTTATGAAGTTGAGGAGGACTATTCAAATCAAGTAGTAGTTGCCATATTTAAGCATGGCTTGTTACCAGAAGATAGGTTATGGTAGTCCTTTTCCAAGAAACTAGCAAGAGGAGTTACTGATCTATTAATCAGGATTGACCAATATAGCAAGCTAAAGGGAGATCCATCTCGGATTGTAGTTATGTTCTTTCACTTAAGTGTAATTTATAGTAATTCCCTATGTACAAGAAGGTTGGACAATTTAGGTCAGATTGCAGTTATGTTCTTCCACTTAGGTGCAATTTCTAGCAATTCCCCAAGTACGAGAAAGTTTGACAATCCATGCCAGATTTTAGTTGCGTTCTTTCACTTAGGCGCAATTTCTAGTAATTCCCTAAGTACAAGAAAGTTGAACAATCCAGCTCAGATTGTAGTTATGTTCTTTCACTTAGGTGCAATTTCTAGCAATTTCCTAAGTACACGAAAGTTTGACAATCAAAGCCAGATTGTAGTTATGTTATTTTACTTAGGTGTAATTTCTAGCAATTCCCTAAGAACAAAAAAGTTGGACAATCCAGCTCAGACTATGGTTTTGTTCTTTCACTTAGGTGCAATTTATAGCAATTTCCTAAGTACAAGAAAGTTAGACAATCCAGCTTGGTTTATAGTTAAGTTCTTTCACTTAGGTCTAATTTCCAGAAATTACCTACGTATAAGAAAGTTGAACAATCCAGCACAGATTGTATTTATGTTCTTTCACTTAAATTACTTGAGTATAAGAAAGTCTGCGAATCAAAAATTGAATTTTTCTACTCTATTATAAATAGTTCTGCGTTGGATGAACTCCAACTTTCCCTTACGACTAGGCTTGGAAAAGTCGAAGTTTGGGGGCAATTGTGGAAGGCCAAAATAAAGAGTTTCATTCCGAGCAAAAAATATATAGAATCTAAGCAAGATATGCTCTGATGATCAGAATAGCAGGACTAGAGGTCCAGGACCAGAAAAGTCCAGGGGACCAGGACCAAAGGTCCAGGTCCAGACATGCAAGTCTAGGATCAAAGGACCAGATGAGACCACGGGGCTAGGACCAAAGGTCCAGGTCCAGATATGTGGGTCCAAAACCAGAGGTGTAGGACCAGAAGAGCAGGTGCAGAAGTCTAGGGGTCCTGGCCAGAAGGCCAAGTCTAGAAGGTATGGCCCTCAAAGGCAAACTTGGTCAAAGCTTGGTCCGTACTTTACGGGCCAACCACTCCTAGAAATTCGTGATAGTGGAACAAGATCCCACAAAAAGTGTGCTGAACATGAGGAGTGGTAGGGGAAGTGGAACCAACACCAATAACCATTTTGGAGGCTATATAAAACCATACAAAGTAAGGAAAGAGTGAGACAATTAATTAACACTACTTTGGGTTGCTTCTATTATTACATTTTCTTCTCTATAGCTTTTAAGTATACCAGCTTAAGTATCGGAGAGTCCCCTGGCTGCCCACCAGTCAGGTTCTTTGTATCTTTTTAAGTGTTTCAAGTCAAGTTCCACCGTGTTCACGCCAGAGTGCCACCACAACAAAGGTGGTTCAATTTTTACCACTACAAGAAAAATGAGATACAGTGACCTTTTTTTTATGGCATTTTTAAAAAATGTTGTGAAATTTGTCTGAATTTTTCAAATTTCAAAAAAATTAAACTAAACCATCTCATTTTGTGTGACGGTTATTAAAAAACAGTGGGTTAGGGGTTAAAATAAGATTATTAAAAAACAGTAGGCCAGCCATTGAAAGTGAAAAACTTTCTATTCTGATTGAATAGAGGACTGACTTTAGGAAGATAAAGAAATCGAGGCCTTGGATCTTCAAGGCATCGGACCTTCGATCTCCATCAATTCTTCAGTTATTTGATCTAAAAAATCTTGTTCTACTCTTGATTTGAGTGTATATCTTCCTAATTGTTCGAAGCCCTTTGATCTAAATCATTCTAGGGCTCAAGGTTACGGTTTTCTAGAGCGTATATCTTCCAGATTGTTTGAATCCCTATGATCTAGATCAATCTAGGGCTCAAGGTTAGGGTTTTCTAGTATGGATTTGCTACATTCACACAAGATCTATAAAATTTCATGGCTAAAACTAACGATTTGGAATTGTTTTCCCTTGATTTAGTTGATTTCTGGCTTTTTTTTTCTTTTGTTTTGTGTTTTCTCTTTTCATTTTTATTCCTTTACTCTTTCTGGTCCTTGTATGGAAAACTATTCTCTTTCATCAGATTGAGCAACAGCAATGGTGAATCAATTTATCTAGGGTTTCGAGTGCAGTGTTAGTGTCTCTGATCATGTATGGGACAAGCAGGTGGCGTTGGATGTTAATCATTGGAAACAGTAAGTAGAAGCTCAACGATGAAGAGATGCAGATTTACTCTCTTCGATCAGATCTGCTTTCTCTCTCTCTCTCTCTCTCCCTGCAATCTGCCAACATGGTAATATCAGATCTTCTTTGTCTCTCTAAATTCTTGTAGAAACTTCCATCTTGGTACGTTCTTTCTTCATTACCAGTTCTTACTTCTCAACTGTAGCGAAACACCAAAGAGCTCAGAGAAACTCTATCACTGTTTACCATGAATTACTCAAGTCTCTCTCTCTCTCTCTCTCTCTCTCGATATATAATATACATATACAAATATATATATATATATATAAATGTTGTTGTCAAATTGCTATTGTAGTGGTTTGTCCGATCTCTGCTTTTTCTTCGCAGTTTTTGGTGAAGTGCCGGAGGAGCCGATGGTTTAAATGAAGTCTGGACTTCTTTACGAGAAGCGATTGATTGAGGGACACATATCCATATGTTTACTTCCTCCCTCTTTCTTGATTCTAGGTTTTCAGATTTTTTCTGTTTGTTTACTGAGAAAATGGCACTGAGTAAATAAAATTGAAAAATTTTGGATAGTAAAGGTTTTTATTTTTTGCTACGTAATTTTAAGCAAGAAAAAAAAAACAGAGAAGAAGATTCTATGTTATCTTTTATTTTTCCCCAATTTTCATATGGGTTCAGTTTGTTTTCAGTTGAACTATGCTTGTACATTTTTCTTTTGAATTCTATGGTTATTAGTAGTAAGAATTTTTTATGTAGGGTTTTAATTTGTTTCTGGGCCATGTACTCTGTTTTTATTATTATTATTATTATTGAGAATAAGAGTGGAAATTTGATAGTGAAGGTTTTCATTATTTGAGGCTTCAGAAATTTTTAAAAAGAAAGAAAGAAAGAAAGAAAGACAGGAAAGAATGCACTCAATTTAGTAAACCCTTTCGGCTTAGTGATTGTGATTTGTGAATATGAAACAGAAGATTCAATGTTATCTTATATTTTCCCCAATTTTTATCTGTAATACATTTGTCATCTTTTTCTTTTGAATTTTCTGGTTATTGGTAAGAATTTTTAATGTTAGTTCAAAACGCTCTGAAATTTGCATTTTTGTTTGTTCTTTAAATAGGAGTATGGAAAATGCCCTATTATCGGGGAGTCTCTATCTATGGATGACATTGTACCGATCAAAACCAGCAAGGTGTGCTTCTGTTTACTTGTATTTGTATGCAATTTGTTGTCAGCATTTTCTGTGTTGAGTATGTTTTCTTGTAGCTTCATCATATAAGAATTCTATGCGGATAATGAAGCCAAGACTAGTATAAGCTACAAGCATTCTTGGGATGCTTGGAATGTTCCAAATAGTATGTGTTTCCAATCCCAAGTATCCTGTTTATTTAGATTCTACTATTAAATATATCTTCATGGAATATAAAACATTACGCCAGTCCTACTGTCATGTCATTTCCCCAGAAACATTGTGATTGTACCTGATCCATAAAGGTTGTTTTCCAACTCCAAGCCCAAATTTAGTCATCATCAATATTGGCTGGAAACCAGGAATTTCTGGTTGAAATCATTTTGATCTGGAGTTGTCTGCTCAGTTATGATGTATTAGCTAGGAGATAAAAATCTACCCTTGTTTTTGCTTATTGTTATTTCTTTCTATGTTCTTCGCTGAGCTTTTACAAAAAAGCTAGAAAATGTCTTCTTCTGCTTTGAATGGACAAGTTTGAAGCAAAGCATAGTAAAAATAGCTTCTGGTTCATTGGTTGAAAATTGAAAGTTATGACAATTTTTTTAAGGTCCATTTGTTATACATTCCATTTATTATACATATATATGTATTTAAACTTATTTAGTGTTCCAAGTCACTGTGTCTGGGGAAAAAAAATGCTAGTACCCAAAGCTAGCCACAACCTTGTGTCTTGCGCTTGGAAATACAATGCACTTTTCTTTTCTTTTTCCTTTTTTTATTTTTTATTTTTTTATGTAATAGTAAATATTCAATGCATAATTTTTTCTTTTCCTTCATATTGCTTCCTTATTTTTATGTTTTTTTGGAAGGAAAAATTATAATTAATTTTGTTTTGTTTTGGGGTAAGTGGCACAGTGCATACCTGTTCCCTTTCCAGTTAAGCAATATCGTAGCACTTGTGTCCTTCAAAGCTTTTGGGGAAGTATTTGAATCCTTTATTTTATTTTGGAAATTTTTAGTGTTGTTGTATCTTAGTTTTGGAGGAGTACAAATCGATTTAAACTTGTTGGGATTGCTCGTTCACGCTTATTTACGTTGAAAAGTTATTTGGGAACTTAAAAATCTTGTTCGGGGGTGGTGTCGACACTTGCCTTTTGTTTTTGGCCTTAAGGGTCGACACCATTCTGGAAAGGTCGACCCTGTGTGTTGCTGAATTTGGAAGTTGCTTGCTGTTTTTTGGTGTCGACACCAGTCTGGGAAGGGTCGACCCCTGTGCCCGAAGGGTCAACACCTGCGTATAATTTTCAGCTTTTTGGGTTGGTTTGGGCCCTATTTCTTGGGGGTTTTTGACTTGTTCTTTTTATTTAACTTTAGGGCAATTCTCTACTACTATAAATAGACCCAAACCACTTTCCTCTCATTACTTTTCCTCTTCTTTTCCTCTCAAATCGTGATTTCTCTCTTCCCTCTCTAAAACTTGACTTTTCGCACCTAGATCTCTAGATCTACTCACCTAGAGTGATCTTTTCACTATGATCCTTTGAGATTAAGTGTAAATCTTGTCAAGAGCTTCGTTTTGATCCAAGTAGAAGTTGGTTTTGACATCTTTGGAATTTCAACCTTGTTTTGCTCATCTTCTCTTCTAAGCTTGAGGTAGGGATTTTCTTAGAGTTATATCTATGTTTTTGCAAGATCTATATGATTTTCGAAATCATCCTTTGATTAGTTTTGAAAGTTGATTGTTGATTCAAGAAGATGAGTGATTTTAAAAGTGGGTTTAATTTCTTGTTTCTTTTAAAATAGAAATTGAGGGTTTTTGAACTAGTTGATGAAAGAAAGATGTTTTTGGTGAGATCTTCTCAAATATTTAAAGATGAATGGTTTTTGGTGAGAAAACCTAGAAATTGGGGATTTTTAAGAAATATGTTGAAAATCTTTAGAATAAGTTCTTATATTTATTTTGTGTGCCAAAATAAATGATGTTTGAAAAGTGTTTATTTATTACATATAAATGATGGTTTTCCATGAAATAAGAGAATTGTTGAATTTTTGGAAATTGTTGTTTAAAAGTGTTGATATAGTCTTGAAATAACTAAGTTGTTAGAAATGTTTGAAATGTGGGAATTATGTTATCCCTTGGATGAATTGAAATAAAAGTATTTATTTATCTAGTGAAATTGCATTGAAATGAGAAATGAGAATTTTGATTGCAATGGGAATATTGTGTGGGAGCATTGAAAGTGGAAGAAATATTGCATTGTATTATTAATCATTGCATTGGCATATCAATTCATTTGATACTGAAAAGCTTTAAAATTTGATTTGAAAACTTTGCATTTAGAAACGAATGTTGAGAAACAAGTTTTCATGAAATGGTTTTGGGATAAATACGGTGGTAAGTCTTAAAAGATGGTGTAGAGGATAGGTGTCGAGCCTTCCGGTTAATAATGGTAAAAATGACAGATTAGAGGTGTTGAGCCTTCCAGTTAATACTGGTAAAAATGACAAATTGGTAGTACTTATATAGTCTACTTGCAGACACAGACCTAGGGATTTATAGAGTTGTATTTACCGCCCCTAAAATAGAATTGATAAATGCTGAACAGTTGAAATTGCATGACATCATTGAGCATGATGGTTTCCAAAAGATGAAGACGTGTTTTATTTTCAAAAGGGCATGGCATGGCATGGCATGTGCATTTATCTCTTGAGACTTCTATAAAATGTATATACTTTGTTAAGGATTTCCTACTGGGCTTTATGCTCACCCTACGGGATTTTTTTGCAGGAAAAGATGTGGTGATTCTGCCTAACTGAAGGCGTGGAAGTGTGTGTGTTGGGAGTACAATGCTCTCATTTTACGTGACTCTATTTTGTAAGCCAAGGGCTATATTTGTGTGGGTTTGAATAACCATTATGTGCAACCGAGTTTAAGCCTTGGAAACTTGTAAACCCTTTGGGGTATTTATTTGTTTATTTACTTGTTATTGGATTAACTGTATTATTGCATGAAGGCTATTTACATCATGTAATGCAAGTATGAGGATTTATTATCAGTTTTACTTTAAAGGGCCTGATTATTGTATTAACATTTGGGCATGAAAAATTGGGACGTTACAAATATGGTGTTCACCCCCTACTCTTTCCTTTTTCCCTATTAAGCTTTGATGGCCTTAACAGTATTTTCGGAAACAATTGTGGGCTTCATACATGGTTCTTGTCAACATTATTTCTACGAACTGCTAATTTTATCGTTTCATTGTTCTAGTTTTACTGTTTTGGCTTCATGTTTACATTCACAAGAAGAAATCACCTTATATTCATATATGTATATTATATTTTGGTACTTTAGAAATTTTAAGCAAGAAAGAAAAAAAAATGAAAGAGAAAAAAAGATTTGATGTTATCTTTTATTTTCCCCAATTTTTATATGGGGTCAGTTTGTTTACATTTGAACTATGTTTGTACCATTTATTTATCATTTTTCTTATGAATCCTATGGTTATTAGTAAGAGTTTCTGATGTAGGGTATTAATTTGTTTCTTGCCCATGTACTCTATTTTTTTACCGAGAAAATGCTAAGGAAAAAATAAAATTGGAAATTTGGGTAGTGAAGGTTTTCATTATTTGAGGCTTCAGAAATTTTTAAAAAGAAAGAAAGACGGGAAAGACTACACTCGACTTAGTAAAACTTTTTAATATGAAATAGAAGATTCAATGTCATATTTTTTCCCCAATTTTTGTCAATAATACATTTGAAACTCTCTTTGTACCATTTATATCACATTTTTCTTTTGAATTTTATGTTTATTAGGAAGAATTTTCAATGTAGTTCTAAACACTCTAAAATCTGCAATTTTGTTGTTCTTTAACTAGGAGTATGGAAAATGCCCTTTTCCTGGGGAGCCTCTGTTTGTGGATGACATTGTCCCGATCAAAACCGGCAAGGTGTGCTTTGTTTACTTGTACTTGTATGCAATTTGTTGTTAGTGTTTTCAATGCTAAGTATGTTTCTCTTGTAGCTTAATTATAGTTTGGTTATTTGTCCATTTGGCTATTTATTTACTGATATTGATACTAATATGTCACACTAGAATTATGGTTTAAAAGTAGTATTGGTACTGGTCATAGAGTTCTTGGTGGTCGCTAGTTTTTGGAGTCTTTTAAAAATAGTGCACAAGCTATAGATTACATCCATTAGTGGTCCTGTTATTGACTACTTGTGCAATCTGACCAAGTAATTTCATCATTCTTGTTTGCATTGTAGCCATATAATATCCAAGCATAAGATTGTCCTATCTACTTCTTGTTTTGTCAGATCTGATAATATTAGAAGCACAAACCCTTCATATACCAAAGATATATTGTTTAAAATTATTTGAGTTGTACTGCATCAGTATTTTTTAATCCTAGATTTTTCCCGACAGTCCACGGAATTGTGTATTTATTTGTTGATTTGTGTTTAGAAAACATTGATTGTTGTGGAAGTTGAAAATTCTCTCTCAATTATTGCTTTTCCACAACTGTGATAACAAGTTTTGTTGATTAAGCGTGCTCTCATTTTCATTTTATTTTTGAACAGGGTGTTAGGAAGATAATTAGTGTCAACAGACAGACTTTTGCTGGTTGCAAAGTAAAGATTTGGATTGCAGATTGGTTTGCACAGATGAAAAACAAAATGGGGGGTGATTTGAAGAAAATTCAAACTGTTGGACAGTGCATGATTGAGAATTGGAAGGTTGTAGGGTTAAATCTCCAAGAAGATAAAGTAGAATTTTTATGGTCTTCAATTTGGCATTATGGTTCAAATTTGAGCCAATCTATGTTCTTTTATATAATTTCTAAAGTTAATTCTCAATCTTTGTAACACCCCAAAATTTCTAACGAAAATTAGGCACATCAACCAACATTCATAAAAAGGATAATAGCAATTCTCCAACCTTTACATCATTGATCATGAAAGTTTGTACAAAATAGTCCCACATGCGAATTATACACTCAATGATATTAGATACATGAATCTATAGCAAGTAGAACGTCAAATCCAAAAATGAATAAAAATGCCCTCAAGGGCTTACACATTCCAATAAGCCCGATTTCACAAAAGATAGTTTCTCGAACCCAAACATGAATAGCCCTAGGCTTACAAAAATACAATCACAACAAAACAGAGCCTTGTGCTCTAGATACCTACATCCACGCCCTAGATTGGTGGGTTCACCACGTCCTTTCCTGCACCAAAATCCCATAAGGGTGAGCATAAAGCCCAGTAGAGAATTCTTAACAAAGTATATACATTTTATACAAGCTTTCCAAAAAAGAAATGCACATGCCATGCCATGCTATGCCTTTGAAAGAAGATCACATCTACATCTTTAAAAAAAAAAAAAAAACGTCATGCTCGATGATAACTTAAAATCTCAACAATTCATAAATTTACAATTTAATTCAAAGGGGCGGTAAATATGACTCAGGTAATCCCTATGTTGATGTCTCCAAGTAGGCATAACTAGCACTACCAAAACCCCACTTTACCAGTTGCTAACCGAAAGGGAGGTGGTACCTCCTCCGCGCGGGTTTTCGGTCTTTCACCCCAGACACTCAGGCCAACTTAATCAATTCCATCTACACCTCCTATCCGAACTTACCAACGTATTTAACCCAAAACATTTCAATAGCTTCATTTCATCACATTTCTTTCTCAATGTAAATGTTTTCAAATCCTAACTCAAAATTTGTAACTATGCAATAATAGAAATGCCACACTACTACAAAAACAGATAAAGATCACACTTTTTTTGTGTGATGTATGTTATTTAATCACACCTTTTAAGTTTTATTAAAGTGTGATCGTTGTGAGTGATTAAAAATGGTCATTTTTAATCACATTTTTTAAGTGTGCTTAATAACATTTAGATCACACTTTTTAAGTGTGATTAATAACATTTAGATCACACATTTTAAGTGTGATTAAAAATATTTAGATCACATCTTTTAAGTGTGATTAATAACTACTAAAATCTGTGATTAATAACTACTAAAATCTGTAATAAAAAAAGGTTCGACATATTTGAAAAATAATCAATATTATTTTTTTATGCTTATTTGAAGAATGTAATACACACTATATACTATACTTTGAATCATAACCACATATTGAATGGAATAACGTCATATATTTCATAAATAAAAATTAAATGTTCAAAAGTATATACAAAGGAATTAAATTAAAAAAAAATTAACTGTGCTTACATATATTAAAAAATGAAAAACCTTAAAAAACTAAGTTCTTTAATTCTTTGACCATACTTTGCATCTCTTCAAGAAATTTCTGACCTGAAAAATGAAAACACAAATTAATTCAGAAACTGCAGGAACATATGAATAAACTAACTATTTATGGAGACTATTTATAGAGACTATTCTAGTCTTACAAAAGATACAACCAGACTTTTTCTCATTACACTGACTCTTCATCTCCTGCTTCAATAGAAAGAGAATAACCACTTTGATTGAATAACCAATTCTCGTGGAAAAAAATGGACCAAATATCTTAAGATAGCTGAATATGAGCTATGACTACAGGGCAACAATGATCAGGAGAAGGAACAGGGTTATGCAAACATTTTATCCGTGCCCTTGAATATAGGAAAATTCACGTGTTAAAAGATTTCAGCAGTTAACTCATCATCAGACATGAACATGCAGAAAACAAATTAATAGCCAAAAGAGAGTGGTCATCTTCATTTAAAAATTGATAATTATTCCAAGACATGAACATGCAGAAAACAAATTGCTCCATTTCTTAAGCCACATAAAACAATCCGTCCCTACAACAAGAGATGAGTTTGTTACATTGAAATCATATAGTGATAGTCAGTTAACCACAGACAAAGGTCATGTAATGATAATAGATAAACAATTATCAAATAAAAAATGTAATGATAATATATAAAAGTACAGTAATGCCATTTAGAAATCTTAAGATGAGGTCAACATTTACCAAGGAAAAAATTGTTGACTTGATTATGCAAAGCATGTTAACTGTTGATGTGCAAATTCTGAATTACATATTGGTGCCACATGGAACCTAATGGAATTAAGATTTTAAAGTAAGTTTTATGTCAGGTTTTCTTTAGGTTAATGTGTTGCAAATACTTTAATATGAAGTTTGTGTAATCTCAGAATTCTTAACTAGACAGAACCAAAAAAAAAAAGAAAGGGTGATTTACTTAGTAATCCAAAAAAATAAGGAACCAGACATGAAAATAGACAATTTAGAAACATTTGTATGGAATCTTAAATGCGGATAATTACCGAATGATCAAGTTGTGGTGACAAAACGTTACTTTTACAACGAAACACCCATGATTGCACACCAGTTTCCAAATTTACCAAGGCAGCTCCAAGATCGGTGCCTATACCAACCAAAAGTAAGAACAAAACAAACAGGAACAAAACATGAAATATTAGTCATTTAACACAGTCCTGATTGTCATTTTCAATAGGGCCACAACCTGTTAATGTCATTACTACTTGTGAACTAATGAAGCATGCTAATAAAGGTAAAACAAAACCTATAGTAAAAATAATAATAAATAGATAAAAGTGCAGAGCTCAAACAGGAGTCTTTTAGCCAGGAATGAACACGTAAATCTTGGGTAATTTAAACCCACCACCCATGCCAAATGAACTTTGACATGGATTTCTAGTGTAGGGATAAAAAATTTAATCCTACATGACAAAATTTTCAGAACAGTGTAATTATATAAATCTTTTTGTGTTTTATGATTTGTAGCAGGTTCAAAGTATCTAAATATAAACTAGTACAATGGCTAACATTTTTTAGAGGCCCTTTTATTAACCAATTTTGAAATATATTCGATATTTTTAGTACTTCAGGTCATTGTATACTATTATCAAAGGGAGATTAACATTGGAATATAATTACTAATTAAGATAAATACAAAAATAATTGTTCAATACTTTACTTACTTTTTAAAACATATATATATATAGTGAGATTGAAATAGTTTATCACACATCCACAAAATTTATCCCAGATCCATAAAAAAATAAGAACTAAGAAAAGATAATGATATTAAAATCAGATTTCAACAATTACACTAAAATATAAGTTGCATAAAACACTTTTTTAAGTGTGAAATAGAAAAACAAAGATGAAATCTAAACAAGTTTTGAGAAGAATATATGTTGTTTACCCAACTTGAAAGAAAGGTTGAAGAGAGCAGTCCAACTTTAATAGGGGGCTTTAATATATATTTTTTTTTAAAAATGGGGGGCACTTTCCTAGCTTTTTCCTAACTCTTAAAAAGGCCTCTTCCCAAATTTGATTGTCCTGTTAACCAGGATAAGTCACCACCGGTGTGCCCACTTCTTTCATGGCATCATCCAGTTTTGAATAAGATAATAACTAAGAATAAAGAAAACAAAAGCAGATTGGACCTACACTTAAACCCCATCTGAATTTTTTTTGATCCATCACAGTCCTTCCTAAACAAAGAAAATGAATATTAAAGACAATGACAAACAATTTGAGAAATGAATAATGGAGAAATTCAGGACCAAATAGTATTTGATATATACATTTACAATATTATAGTATAACATTTTCTTGAGATTGACCCGTGTTTTACATCAACAAACTAACAAGCAGCCAACCAACCATTCCACAAAAAATGATTATAAAAGAAAGGACAATATTTTAGCTATACTTTATATCCTAATCCATGCAAATTCTATTTAGAATGAAGTTAATGTGGAATGAGATATAAAAAATAAAAATAATAAAATTAAAAAAATGAAGTTGAGTGAAGAAATATTAGTTTAACTTTTCGATCTTGGTGCCTATAAATAGAAAAAACCTCAACATCCCTGTGACACAAGCAATATGGGCTTTGAGTCAGGCAATTGTCGCGAATAAGGGCAAGATTGCATTCAGACAATTCCTAGCAAAACAATCCATTAAGCTGCAAGGAGATAAGATATGCCACTGATTGAAGGCTTAAAGGAAGTTTAAAGGCTTAGAGGAAGTGAACAGTAACATTAGCTATTATACCAAATTACAATCACAATACTACTCAATTCATCGAATCAACAATACTTGAGGCACTACTACCAAAATGCTGAGAGAGCAATAATAACCAAAGATCATAAGATATCCAATAAGCAATTACACAATCAACACAACAAAAAAAATGTCTGATTTGACTCGGTTCTCTCCTAAATACTTGTTCACCAAAAATCGATACACAATTCTTTCTACATCCGACTCAGATGCACCTATTCAAATCAAAATCAAGACCAAAAAAATGCAGCTAGATCCAGAGATCAAATAAACAAACAAAAGCATCAAAATTCAACATCGATACAATATATCATTGATTCTGAAATCAATCAACTAACAGTATTGCCGAGAGCAACGACATTGAGGAAAGTGGAAGGGCGGCGCGAAGACGATGAGTTTTCGCCGACATCTTCGTCGCCAAGCAAAGTAGATGCTTGACGCATCAAATCGGCGAGCTGAGCGAATTTGTCAATCGCGTCCATTGACTTGATGAATCAATGAACTCGATTTAAGAGAGAGAGAGAGAGAGAGAGAGAGAGAGATGATCAGATCAAAGAAGGAGGAGGTATCGATATGTATGTAGAGAGAGAGAAACCCTAGGTTGATACAAGATGAAAATGATGATGGAGAGAGATCGACCGATGATATTTGTGTTGTTCAGTAGTAGATACTAATTTATTAGGAAAAAAATTATGTGAGAAAAAAAACAGTGAGATAAAATTAATGTTAAAATTTATTAATTAAAAATAAGTTTTTTTTTTTTAAATAAAAAAATTAATGCTATGATGTGGCATAGTTTTAAAAATTTTGGATATTTATAATTTGTATAATAGATGGGATTAGTAATAATAACATAAGGTATGTTGATGCCTTAGTTGGTATACTAATTGGTGCATCACCGATAAAAAAATAGTTCATATTTGTGTGTGTAGCTTTTTTAGTAAGTTTTTAGATCAGTTTTAAAATTTGTTTTTTTTTTTCTAAAATTATAAATATACCCAAATAAGTCTAAAAAAATTATAGCAAAATTATAGAGAGAGAGAGAGAGAGAGAGAGAGAGAGAGAGGAGAGAGAGAGAGGGGGTTTGAGGCAAAAACATGTATAGATAGAATGAGAGGGAGAGTGGTGAACGAAGCCTTAAAATCATGTTTTTGAGTTCTTTTTATTTTAGTTATTGTAAGTTTTTAAATGTTTTAAATATTTTTTTTTTACATTTTAAATTGAAAAAATTTACATATACTTAGAGGGAAAATATTTTTTAATTTTCTAAAAAAATACTAAATTCAAAAAAATATATAATTTAATACATTTCACATGTATTATATTTTTTTATAAATATTTTACTTTTTAGCTATATCCAGATTAGGCACATCTAAAATGTAAAATATAAATAAATTATTAAAAGAAGGGAAAATATCAAATCAAGGTAATTTAAAAAAAAAATTACAAATTAGTGAGAAGTAATATAAATATTAATAATTAAAATTATAAACTTTTTCATGAATATGTAATTTTTTTCCCCAAAATTCCATTAGGTGCAATTATCAATTAAAAGATGACACTAAATTATAAAATAATGTATAAATTATTTTTAAGTTGTCCTCAATTAGGAAAATTTAAGGTGAGAAGCTTAGTTAGAAATTGTTAGTTATTTTAAATCAAAAAAAAAAAAATTAGATTGAAATTTTTTTTTTAATAAAAGTTTTCACAACATGCTAATGCATGCCGTATAAAGTTATAATATTTTATGACATGGAATGTATCTCGTTTTAAGCGTAAATATTTTACGACATATTTTTGTATGCTGTAAAAATATGCATTTTTACGACATCCTTTTGCATGCCATAAAAAAAATCGGATTGAATTTTTTTTTTTTTTAGTAGAAGTTTTCACGGCATGTTAATGCATGCCGTATAAAGTTATAATATTTTACAACATGAAATGTATGTCGTCTTAAGTGCAAATATTTTACGACATATTTTTTAAGTCGTGAAAATATACATTTTTTACGGCATACTTTTGTATGCCACAAATATATGAATTAACGACTTACATGGTATGTATGTCATTATTGAACAACCATTAACGGCTTGCAAAAAAAAAATGTCGTAGAATGTACTAATTACGACATACATTTGATATATGCCGTAAAGTTGAAGCTGTAAATCGTTAATTTTATTGTAGTGCATAAAGTCGTAAATAGTTAGTTTTGTTGTAGTGCCATCTCCTTCTCCCTCTCTCCCTCTCTCTCTCTCTCTCTCTCTCTCTCTCTCTTGTGTGCCTTGTGATGAACCCTAGCCTTCTACTTTCCTTTTGATTAGAAGTAGCCAAAGAGTTAAATGTATTTTGAATTTTTTTTTTTTTTAATTTGTGTTTTGGGGTTGGGGCCTTTTTTTTAAAAAAAAAAAATTGGGAATTGTATATTTTATATAAAAATCAAATTGGAATATTTTATACAATCACACCTATTTAGGGAGTGTGATTAAATATATATATATATAATCACACTTATTTAAAAAGTGTGATTAAAAAGTAGTAATGTATATATAATCACACTTTAATTAGAAGGTGTGATTAAAAAATATATAAATAATCACATTTTAATTAGAATGTATGATTAAAAAATGTATATATAATCACACTTATTTAAAAAGTGTGATTAAAAAGTAGTAGTGTATATATAATCACACTTTAATTAGAAGGTGTGATTAAATATATATATATATATATAATCACACTTAATTGAAAAGTGACATAAAAAATAAATATTATCACACTCAATCAAATTAAGTGTGATTAAAATATTAATCTAATTTTTTTTTATCACACTTCCAATAAAAGTGAGATATATATATATATTTTTTTTGTCAAAGTATGATCTTTAATTATTTTTGTAGTAGTGCCAATGCAATATATATCAAGGCAAAATATAATCTTCCATTAACAATATTTTCCGCACAATTCTTCCAATTCAATCGCAATTCCCATTCTCCTTTCCAATGCAATTTCATCAAATATCACATATGAATATATATATATATATATCCAAGTGTAGCAACATTTCCACATTTCATGTGTTTTCAACAATTTGCCATTTCATAACTATGTATTTACATGCATTTAATAATAAATTCGAGACAAAATCCCCAAATCCTCATGCACCAAGAAAATTGCCATTTTTGCAAACAATAATATGAAATTTCCACTCATTCATTCATTTAACACAAGAAAATCCATAGATTCTCAACCTCTTCCAAAAACCCCCAAATTTCTAGGTTTTTCATCAAAACTAAACATTCCTTCATCCCTTGGTGGAATCTCACCAAAATCATCTATCTTAAATCAATGTGATTCAAATCTTCAAAAAAATCTTTTAAAGAAGACAAGAGATGAACACCTTTTACAAAACTACCAATTTCTTAACCCAAAAACTAAATTTTCAATGCCATCAAAGAGGAAATCTTAAAATTAGCTTAAGCTTGCAAATATATATATAACTCTAAGAAAGTCCCTACCTCAAGTTTTGATAAAGAGATGAGATGAAACCCCAAAACCAATGGTGTAGAAATTCAGTCTCCACCGCACAAAGTGAAGCCCTTGCTTAGCTCTCCAAAGTTTGTGAAGGATGATAGATAAAAACCCCAATGGATTTGAAGAGATCAAGTGTTTATGGTGTTTAGTGGGTGTTTTTAGAGAGAAAAGAAAGGAAACGATATTTTTAGAGAGAGAGATGTGTAAAAAGTGAAATGTGCACAACCCCAAAAGAGAAGAAAAATATAATTTTCGGACTCAGCCGACTCCCGCACGTGCAGCACTACCCCGCACCTCCTTCCGCACCTGCCTTTATTGCAGTAGCCAACCCTGGACCTTCCCTGTTTCCCGCACGTATGGCCCAAGGCCCAGCACGTGCGGCTCTTTCCTCTAGCCCAGAAAAATTTCCAGCTCAATGCTGGACACTCCAAATCTAACCTCGTACCTTCTGAAACATGAGCAACCTGACACAGAAACAATTAAAAGCAAGGATTTTGAAATAAGTTCCCGAAAACAACAAAGCCATGGTTAATCAAAGCCTCGCACTAGAACCTGACACTATAATGGGAGTAAACCCAACAAAATTCGAAGGAGACAAGGCAAATAATGAACCCGGTCTTCACAATCTCTATTCTTAGTTAAATTTATATAAATTCTCAGTTAATTCTCTATCTCTCTAGTTAAATTTTCAATCTCTATTCCTAGTTAAATTCTCAATTGATAGGCCATGATCTTAAAAACAAAAAAAACAAAACAAAAAAAAGTGTTTTTTGAAAAAAAAAAGTCACTAAATGATGTTTGTCATGACATCGTAATTGAGGCAAGTATGAAAATGAAGGTGATGTTTTTTGAAAAAAAGCCATTAAATGATGTCATCATTACATCATACGTTAATTGTGACGGAAAAGTTAGCGGGTGTCAAAGATTTTGCGACGTTTTAAAAAACGCCACCTAATGTTTTTAGCCACGTTTATGAAACGATGCTAAGCTATTGCAGCGACCGTATCTGCGAACGAAAATTTTAAACATCATAAAAACTGTTGTGGCATTTTTTAGGCCTATAACGGCGTTTTTAAAACGTCACTAAAAGCCAATTTTTCTGCAGTGTACCCACCACAATATAATAAAGAACCGCTATTACCATTCGACTTTATTTCAAATACACTCCCTTTTTTGTTCTTATTATACATAGTTACATTAATACCCATTTTACTTTTGCACATATACCTCAATTGCCCTTTATTAAAGGGTATTAATGTAACTATGTATAATAAAGTAAAAAAAAAATGAAACGTTTTTAAAGTAAAGTGGTGTCAGAATAGCACTCTCTACAATAATCTCATTTTACTTATTCTTCGACTCAATAAAAATATTTTTCTAATAAAAATTTAAAAAGCTATGCAAGAATATTAAATGAAATACAATAATGTGACTGTAATGGTATCAAATTTTTTAGTAACGCTTATCAGTTCCAACTTATGTATTAAATTCCTAGGCCACAATGAATTTCTCAACAGATTCTTTACTAACTTCTCAATAATAAATTGAATAAATTAAATTCCTAAATTAAATATGATAGTTTCATCTGTAATCACAATTAAGGTTAGAAAACTCCATGGTTAACTACGTCCTTTGATCTTGAAAATGTTAGGGAAAAACTAGGATCATCTCATCACCCATTTACGTTTATTTCAGGTATGATTTCTGTGGTGTATGCACACAAAAAAGATTTTGCCAGCTTATTAACCTACGTAAATTCAAGTCATCATTTCAATAGTTAAGCAAAAGCCTAAGGACATTCAGGGAATTAGCTTCCAGAAAATATTGAAAAACTAAAATGAATATCTTTAATATAGTTAGGCAATTGTTTTTTTTTTTTTTTTTTTGAATTTTTTTTGACTTTTTTCGAATTGTAAATATATTCACCATGTTGTTAAAAAAATAAATATGAAACGAAGAAAGAATCAAACAAACAAATTCTATCATATACAGTGAATCAATTTGGCCAATTTTTGGGTACATCACTTCTAATTTGAACTTTGAAAATAAACTTCATTAACTTTTGGTCCAATCGTTGGCAAGTTAATCTTAAAATTAAGATACACTTACTATGTTAGTTATCTTATGTAACGCCCTCAAAATAAATCCATAATCATACATCCATAATACAAGAAAGAGATATTATATTCCCAACATCAGAGTATTCTTACAAGAGATATTACATGTTGACAACAAAAGTAAATGCCCTATAAGCTTACAACTTTCCAAGTCAACACTTGGGTTCAACAAAATAGAGTTCTAACTCTTTACACAAAATAAGCCCTTGGCTTGATATACATGTAATACACAAAATAATCCCCAAAAGGAAGCCTTCAGCTTCTACAACCTCCCAAGCTACATCCTTGGAGGCGGCATATCACCTGCACCTGAAAATGATGTCCCATATAGGGTGAGCCAATGCCCAGTAGAGATATGCTAAACATAATATGAGCAATAACTAAAACATTAGCATTTGATAAATGTTTAACTCATACAAACCAACGCACAACACAATCCAATTCCATGACAAATATGTCCATGTTTCAATTTGCTTTCCTTTACTTAACCAATCTTCAATTCATAAACATGGCTCAGAACCTGGCCAAACAATTTAAATGAGATTACAACTCATAACAACACACTTCCATACTTCACAATAAATACACATATTTGCCGTATCAATGCCGTATTAAAACACTTCCATACTTCACAAATGATACACAGATTTGCTGTATCAATAGAGTCCATCCCCTATCTCCTCCCAAATAATATCCAGTTTAGGAGTCCATCCCCTATCTCCTCCAAAACCGTGAAGTACATCCCCTATCTCCTCCCACACAATACAATGTATATAAACAATTATCATATACACGATCAATCAATACACAGATTCGATGTATTATTCCAACCGTCATATTCGATGACATATTCAACCGATTAGTTTTAATTCACCTAATCATCATGCAGTGTCTACAACAATCAAGACTATCCTCCACCGATAGTCCAAAGCAATTATTTCTAAACAGATAATAAATGCATCAACAGATAATTTATCAACAATTTCAAAAGTGAGCGATTAATAAATCCGACTCCACCATTCCATCTCATATTAAGCTAATTTCATCATTTCCAACTTAATTTCTTATTCCCATAACATCCCCAAATTAATTATATAAATTAATTCATAATAAAAATTAGGGTTTTTCTTCCTCCTTCTCAACATTGGCCAAAAGGCTCAAATATCAACAACAAACAACAATAACCTCATTTGAGACCCAAAATACACATGTATTGGCCCAAAGAACAAAACCCCTCTTTATACCATTGAAACCCTAACACCCAAAATTTCGCAACTTCAACATTAAATCAAAATGACCAAAAGTTTATGTCAAAGATCATAAAAGTGAGTAGTTATCCCTATCTCAAGAGATGAGACCAAATGGAGAAGATGAAGAATTTCGAAGGTGCTCCAAATCCCAAGTTTTTCGGATCAAAATGTTGCCCACACCAAGCTCAACACTTTTTACAAAGGAACTATGGTAGAAGATCACTCAAACTAGATGAAACCCTAGAGAGAAGTTGAAGTTAGAGTGAGGAGCTCTCTGTAACAGGTCCGCGAGGGAACTCACGGGTTACAGTTCGGACTCGATTTGTGTCGGTTCTTAATCTTGAACCAAAGAGTCCAAATCCGGCAAATCGTTTTGAGAAAACAGATTTTGAAAGAAGTGCCAAACATGGACTGCTTTGCCAGATACAAAGTCGCCACCTAAATATTTTTTATGGGGGAATTTAGGAAACCCTGACTCGGTGCCAAAGGCCACGTGTCCGTCATCACCAAAGTTGCCTCGGCTCGGGAACTTGGGTACGATTGGGGAAGGTCATCTATGAGCACCCCCTCTCGCCCGATCCGAAGATCGGCCTCTACTAACCATGATATCCTATTTTGAAAACGTTACGTGTTCTTATTCTGATTAATTAGCAAGAATTACTATGTGATGCGCACAACGCAAAAGTATAGACTAGATCGCCTAATTTGGAGATAAGCATTGCATATCCGTTTGTTTTGAAAATGTTTTGGAATTTGCTACTCGCAAGTAGGCTAAAACACGGATTTCAATGAGCTATTCCAACTCAAACAATCGAACCTTCACCCACAGGCATTCAGGCAGTTTATAACACATAAGCATCTAGCCACATGGTAAGCATGCTGTCATGTCAACATCCACACGCATGCGGTATGCTAAAGCATAAAAATACTTACATCAAACTCCATGCCAAAACAATAAACTAGTTAGCAAACATGCATGACCCTAGTCCATGTTAAGTGGCTAATGCATCGCATACAAAATGTCACTAGGATAGGCTCGGCTAATCTAGAAATGGCATGTGAAATGCACAAACGTCATGTATTCAAGTCAGATTTGAAATACTTATGCAGTTAGCATGATGCGCCGAGCCCGATGCATGCAAGACTGATGAATGATGCACGCATGCATAACATGAGGTATGCTAAATTAAACATGACCTAGTACTAACCATCAAAGCAGGTAAGTAAAAGGGAGAAAGAAGTGGAGGTTAGAAGACATGCACACACTCATCCACACTTATTATAGATTTGCCCTTGCTCGGAGGGACCAAAAGAATAATACAATTCAAATAATGAATTAACTATCCTAGCTAATTAATTATTACAGACCAACTAAATTAATTAAGCAAATTAATTAATCTAAGAAAGCAATAAACAGCAGCCTCGGGGAGAGGGCTCGATGCATGCGCGCTTGGCTTCGCTCGGAAATCCACTACCATGCACAAGTTGCCTCTGTTTTGACTGTTATTCTTCTCTGAAAATTGTACAACTCCCGAAGTATGCTCTCTAGACACTGTGGAACACCACCGGCTGGGAGGGATGGCCACCGGCCATGCATGATGGTCACCGGCCACCAATTCATCCATCGACCAACAATGGATGGCCGGTCGGCACTATATGTGGCCGGTCGGCCAAAACTCCCTGCAGAACCTGCAGTTGACAGCAGCAGAGGACAAAGCATAGCATGGCAATGCATTTCAAGTTATGTGTGCACCAACCACACCCCTTATCATGTGAATGACTCAAAGGAGGATGGGCCTCGATTCTCGGACCATCAATCACTCATTTCCATGCATGATGGCCCAAAGAATCAAGTGTGCATTTTAATATGGAATGCAATGCACATAATCAAACGATGGGGCTTAACCTCTATCACAAGCAATTCAAGAGGCCAAGCATGCATGCTAATGCAATACAATCCTAAGCATGTTGACTAGTATGCAACATGGATAATGCAAGCAAGCATACAAGACATGTGACAACATGTGAGGAGGGTCTTACACTAACTTGGACAGCTCTATGCTAAGCCCAAAACAGTGGCCAATGCTATAGAAATGAGGGCCAACACACACACACATGCACATGTTGGTGAGCCAACACTTAAGCACACAAAGGCAACTTTCAAGCACACTTAAAAGAGGCGAAACATGGACTAATGACATGCAATATAAGCTCTGAAATTATGTTAGAAATGGTGCCATACCTATTAAACAAAGGCAAGCCAAGCATGCAACATGGTCCAAAGTCAAAGGCTAACAAGCCGAAATGCAAAGGGGCTACGCAATGCAAGCCTTGGTAGGCCAAGACAGCCAAGGACAGACCTTAAGCATGGCAAAACAAACATAAAAGCTTCATAAAGCTAGGCCTAAAACATGCTTGAACAAGGGTCAAAACCTAGATGCATGTTAAGGCTAAATGATGGCATTACAAGACATGTATGCAAGGCATGCAAGGTGTGTCCAAACCAACTCAATACAATGCTATATTATGACATAATAAGCATGAAAATCAGTCAAGGCATGGTCAACATACTCCTAGACATGGTGCTCTCTCAAGAGGCAAAAAAAGGTCCTTTTCAAGGACAACAAGGAGAGGGGGTGGCCCTCTCCTTCCTAGGACCTCAAGGCACCATCCTCACCTCTGAAATCCCTCAAGATTTCAGTGGTGAGGAGGCCCAAACTCAATGGTCCCGGAGCTTACTCAAAAAGGCACAAAATGGAGCCTTACAAGGCTTAAGAGGGGTCAAACAACCCCAAAGCTTAAAGCAACCTTGATCAACTATTTAGAGCACCAAAAAATAGAACTTTTATATGTTATACACTAAGCTCAAAAACAGTTGTAAGGTAGGCAAAAATACAATGCAAAAATGGGGAATAAAGGGACAAACTTCTTACCCTTGAAGACCCTCTTTACCAATGGAGTTCCAGCAGCTTCTTTGGGTTGAAATCAGTCCAAAACCTCCAAAAATAACCCTCAAAGGCCTCAGCACCAAGGGATGGTGTAATGGTGGGTGTTTGTGTGTAAAACCAAGGCAAAACACACACAAAATACACAAAGAGAGAGAGATATAGAGATAGGATATGAACAAACCCTAACCCTAGAACTCAAACCCTAAAAGAGCTGTCTAAAATGTCTAACCCCTTACAAGAGAGAAGACCCTCTCTTTTTATAGAGCTTTTTGTCTTGTAAAGCTTACAAGACAAGCCTCTAAAGAGAGAGATCCCTCCATACACGTGTATGGGGGGGAGCCAAGTGCATGCCAGCTGTGTCAAAATATCTGCAAAAGAAGATGCACAGTAGTCGGCCGGCCAAAAGTGCCATTGACCAAAAAAAGATAGCCGGTCGGCCATCTATAGTGCCGGCCAGCCAAATATTTGGCCGGTGGCAACAAAACACAGCCGGTGGCCTCAAGCCATGGCCGGTGGAGTGTGGGGATGGCCCACAAGCTATTCCCTGCCCCTCCAAGGCAAAACACAAGTGTTTGGTGCAAAACCAGACACAAAACAGTCGAGTCGAGAGATCCTGAGGCAAGGCGCGTAGCCAAGTCCTCCGGGAACTCAAGACGAACACAAACATGGATGATCACCGAGTGTTCAATCGGTGACATCCAAGTCTTGAGGACGGTCAAAAATGGGGTGTCTACACTCTCCAATGGAGGTTTTGAAAAGTTAGAGAGAGAAAGAGTCAAAGAAAAGTGATCCAAAAAGTCACTTTTCGGACTGATATAAAAGTCACCCCACTTGAGCGTGGAACTCCCAGCTCGAGCATCAGACACAGACTTACGCTCGAGCGTCAAAAGCGCCGCTCGAGCGTCGATTGCACACTTCCAAAAGTTTTGCAGACCATGGTCCCCGCTCGAGCGTCAGAATCCCCGCTCGAGCGGAGGAACAAAATCAAAGGGGCCTGCTCGAGCGTCAAAAGCCCCGCTCGAGCGTCAAAAGCCCCGCTCGAGCGTCCGATGACCTGCAGAGAAAAATACTGGGAGAAGGAAAACCACACTCGAGCATTAAAACTCCTGCTCAAGTGGAGAAGCAAAAACAAAAGGCCCGCTCGAGCGTCAAAAGCCCCGCTCGAGTGTCAAGGCCAAAATCTGGGCATCAACTTTTGGTTTCACAACACAACCAACCTGTTCCAATCCTGCCCAACACAACCCAAGACTCAAATACAGAGAGAAAAGGAGGGAAATGCGAATACGACAACCACCCACTCGCGGAGCCAAATCCGGAATACAACAAACAAAGAAAGGGAAAACCGGGATCGCTATAACCTCCCCCCTTAAGGAATTTCGTCCCCGAAATTAGATACAAGTTTCAAAAACAAGTTTTTCTCAATTCTCAACAATATTACAACTCAATATTCAACAACCTGACCCATTACCGGTCATTCCATCCCTTCTCACGGGGCCAATTACAACATATTCTACAATATGCACTATTAACATGTATTCCTTTGAAATTTACCAATTTCAACACATATTCCACCATTCAATTACATATTCAATGCCAATCAATATATTTGCATTTCTAAAACAGAATTAACATATGCAATGTTAAAATAAACTTCCATTTCAAGGCAAGTTCCATAATACCTCCATAAACCGAAACATTTACAATGTTTTACAACTTAAGACATATTCAATGCTCTTAACGTTTATCAATACAGCAAAATATACAACATGTGCTCAAACATCTACAAATAAATCCGGATACTTCTCTCAGACCTCCAATTCACGTTCCCAAGTGGCTTCCTCAACCCCGTGATGTTTCCACAAAACCTTTACCAAGGGAATGGTCTTGCCTCGCAAGACTTGTTCCCACCTATCCAAGACCTGTACCGGTCTCTCCTCATACGAGACATCCTCATCAACCTCTAAGTCCGTCCAATCCAATACATGCGATGGATCCGGCTCGTACTTCCGAAGCATACTAACATGAAACACGTCATGTACCCCGGACAACTGCGGTGGCAAAGTTAGACGGTAGGCAACCTCGCCAATCCTCTCAAGGATCTCGAAAGGGCCAATAAACCAAGGGGCCAACTTCTCACTCTTCCCAAACCTCATCAACCCCCGCCTAGGTGATATTTTCAAAAAAGACATGATCACCCGCCTCAAATGCCAAACGCCTCCTCCTACGGTCGGCATAACTCTTTTGGCGACTTTGGGCTGTAACAAGCCTCCTACGGATAAGCTCAACTTTCTCCCTCGTTTCCTGAACCAACTCCAGGCCCAACAAAAGTGCATCACTCACCTCGGTCCAACACACTGGAGACCTACAAGGTCGGCCATACAAGGTCTCAAACGGTGCCATACCGATACTCGGCTGGAAGCTGTTGTTGTAAGCAAATTCCACCAAGGGCAAGTGCCTCTCCCACGACCCACTAAAGTCAAGAACACAACCTCGAAGCATATCCTCAAGGATCTGAATAGTACGCTCGAACTGCTCGTCAGTCTGAGGATGATAAGCCGTGCTAAAGGTCAATCTAGTGCCCAAAGCACTTTGCAAACTCTGCCACAACCTAGCAGTAAAATGTGGATCTCTATCAGAGACGATCGACACTGGGACCCCGTGCAACCTTACTATGTCCCGAATATACAGAGATGTTTACCTTGTTGATTATGGCCACAAGACTCGTAATGCAGCAAGCATGAAGGCAGGATACCGGCCCTATAGATTAGAATGCATTTGGATAGGATTGGAAAGATTCACAAATGGGAAAACAATTCTAGAAATTATAGGTGAGAACCCATAAATATTTTTAATAATGTGTATTTTTTTAGGGTAAAATTCACTTTGCTCCCTCGTGATTTGAACTCGGAGCACTTTACCTCCTTTATTGTTCGAATATAGACAGAAAGACTCGTTGTGATTTTGGATTAAATTGCAACAGTTAATTTTTCCATCCAAATTGACAAAAAGTGTATAACATTTGCTAATTTTAAGGGTGGGCATTAATTTTTCTTCAATTTAAAGTAAAATTAAAATGTAAAAGGTCATTTTGTATCCTTAACATTCATCATCTACTTTGAAACCCTCAAAACCCTAACACTAATCTGCCAAATGCTCCTCTTCAACCACCTGATTTATTCTCTTCAAACCCATTGTCACCCTTCTTTTCTCTAAAACCAACCCCACCACCATATCTCCTCTGACCATCAATGATGCATCCTCTCCCTTTTCTGACCACCACAATAACCCCCTCTTCCCTCCCCACCTATCTCCAATGTCCTTTCTCTAGTCTCCATATTGCTACCCCATCTCTTCTTCCAAGCCACCATTATTGCCGTCTTCTCTCCCTACCATTTTTGGACAGATTTAAAAGTTTCTGAATTTTCAATTCATTTGCATGTCATTTTTTTGTATAATCTTTTGCTAGAAGAAAAATCTTTAACCTAATATGTGATTGTCTGGTAGATCTGGACTCACATATCTCTAAACTAGATTTGATTGACCACCAAAACTAGAGGAATTGAATTATACACCATTTTTCACATACATATACACATTAGTAGTGGTGCACGTGCATTGTATATAATAAAAGTTTGCTACACAAATACTTCATTTTACTTTTCAATCAATTGAATTGATTTTGAAAATTATTTCATATATATGTTAGACTTATATGTAAAAGGAATGTCCTACTTTAATTTTATGATTTTTAGAGCAAGATGATTTTATTTTTTTGCTAATCATTTGATTTGAAAAATCAAAAAGTGTCGTGATCATTATTAGTGGAATTCCTATTGTTTAAGTATTGAAATTTAGATAAATAGTGAAATTTCACTGTTTAAGAATAGAGAACACAATAAAAGTTTATGTTTTTTTTTTTCTAAAAAATTTTGAATACTCAACCTGGTTTTTATTTGATAGATCTCAATGACAAATTCAAAAAATACCAATTTTATAAAAATGAACAATTAGATAAAAACTTGTGAGGAAATCTTATTGTGTGCACCCTACACCCTACACCCCTTTTGGGATATATACCATATGCACCGTATGACAAAAATATGCAATTTTCCCATCAAATCTTGTAACATCAATTACAAAATGAGTAACCAGGCCACAAATTAATGTCTAAATTTTTATGGTTGATGTTGCGAAAGTTTTGTAGTTTGGTTACGACATTTTTTCTCATGCCAATTTGTGGTGAGATAACGCATTTTATGGTTGATGTTATGAAATTTTGTGATAAGGTACATATGATATACACCATAGCATTTCTTAATATTTTAAAATTTAAAAATAAATTTAATTAATGGTGTGGTTGATAATGCAAAAATTTATGTTTATGACTTGTTGGCAATTAAAAATTACATTGAAGGGCCTTTCACCTTAAACCCCTAACTTTAAGCAAGAAATAGATATTGTTTTAAAAAATTTTAGTTAGTGTGTTACGAAAACATTAATGCACACCATATGTAATCTTACAAAAAATTATATAAGTTTTCACAAATTTATATAAGTGATTTCAAAATATAGTAAGTTCAACACAAATTTACGTAACTAGATTAGTTTTCATGAACTTACACAAATTTGTATTTAATTTATGCATTTTCGTGTGATCACTTACGTAAATTTGTAAAAATTTACATAATTTTATATAAGATTGTATATGGTATACATTACACACCAGAACATTTCCCAAAAATATTAGCATATATAATATAGTACTAATAAGCAGCCTTTATGAAGTTGATCCATAATTTAAAATTGTTTCCTTATTTTTTTTAATCCTTTTCTAAATTCACTTCGCACACATCAATACAGCTTCATCATTCAAAGTAAGCCCACCGATGACAATTGATGAAGCTTGGATACATCCTCAATTTGGGGTTAATTACGCTTCTGCATCAGCTGGTATTCTTCTTGAGACAGGAACTGCATTTGTAAGTACTCTTATTTTTAAAGCAAACCCCTAGAAATGAACTCCTCATCAATTTTCCTATTTCCAAACCATTAGTGTTAAACATGCAACACAAGATATAAATTAATGCTATATTTAGATCTTAAATTTGTTACAGAAATTATTTTATTTTATTTTATTTCTTAAGCAAGTGTCTTGCTCGAATACAAAACATGAAAAGATAAATTTCTTCTAATTTCTTGGGCCACCACGGAACCACAATGCCAATGAGAGAATAAGCCAGTGCTGTTCAGCTCGCAGCATTTGGAGCCTGAGCTCGGCTTCCTGTAACGCCCCAAAATAATTCAACATGAATTACCCAGATTAATGAACATTCACTAGACCATAACAATGATCCTTCCATCTTCTCATATCTAATAAATGAATTTAATACAAAAGTTCCACATGCGATATACATTCAACGAAACAAAAGAACACATGAATCTATAGCATGTGAAGCTTCTAGTCTCAAAACAATAAAATGCCCTTAAGGGCTTACATCTTCCAAGGCAATAGCCCGGTTACACAGAATGGTCTCTCGGACCCATACACATTAGCCCTTGGCTTACAAAAATATCACAAATAAAAATAAGAGCAAAACTACTCTTCACCAAAAACATATCCACGCCCTTAGCTCGGTGGGATCACCACATCCTTACCTGCACCAAAGTCCCATAGGGGTGAGCATAAAGCCCAGTAGAGAATTCTCACAAAGTATATACAGTTATGCAACTCTCAATAAAATGCAAATGTCCATGCCATGCCATGCTCTTTTAAAGAAAATTCATTTCATGCTCTTCTTGAAGATTACCATTTTTCAATAAAAGCTTGCAATCTCAACATATTTTAAAACTTCCAATTTTAATCAATAGGGGCGGTAAGTACAACACTGGTAATCCCTAAGCTAGTGTCTGCAAGTAGGCTCTACGAGTACTACCAAACTGTCACTTTTATCGGTATTAACCGGAAGGCTCGACACCTATCCACACGGTTTTCTGGTCTTTCACCATGGACACTCAGACCAACTTATGAAATTCATCTACACCCCCTAACCGGACTTACCACTATATTTACCCTGTACACATTTCCATAGTTCTTATCACAACGTTATTTTCTTTCATGACATAATTATCTTCAATCGAAATTTACAATGCAAAAAATAATAATTAAATGAATATGCAATGCAATGATTTTCCGAATCATAAAACATCTCCCATTTTCAAAGTCTCTACAATAATGTCAACAATCACATCTTCCATTACCTCTTTTCAATGCTCTTTCCCAAGATAACCATATGTTATCTACACTTAGCCGCAATTCACCTTTTACAATTCTTAGCAATATAGTCTCATTAAGACTACATGTAATGTTTTTCAAACATTAATTCTCACAATCCATAATGCACAACAATTATCATCTTCACTTAAATATTTCCATACATTCAACAATAGTTTAACAATATGTCCTCCACTCTTTTATATCAAGAAAATCATCACTTCATTATATCACATTGTGAAATCCACACTTATTTACTTAATTGAACACAAGAAGAGAAGAATTTCATAGTTTTTCTCATGCTTTCAAAAACAAAACAAAAAAACCCCAATTTCTAGGGTTTTCATCAAAACCCAAGAATCCTCCCATTTCATGGTGAAACCCAATCAAAACCATATTTTTCTTAAATTTAGCACAAAGAGCATTCTCATGGATAAAAAGGAAGTTGAAATTTAAAACCCCTCTTTCAAAACTCCCTTTCTCTCTCTTCATTTAGTGCAAGGTTAAAAATTAACACAACAACCTCATGGAAGCTTTAAAATCAACATTTATGAAGCAAAACATGTATATATGACTCAAGAGTTCCCTACCTTAAGCTTGATGAAGGTGATGAGAGAAGGAAACCCTAGAAACCAAAGATTGTAGAAGTTGATCTCCACCGTACACAAGGTAGTTCTTGAGGTGCTCTACAATACTGATGAAGGAACTATGGGCCAATCCTCAATGGATGATGAAGGATCAAAGTTTTAAGCTTGTTTTTGAGGTAGAAACATAAAGAGAAAGAAGAGAGATATATTTTTAGAGAGCGAGAGATGTAATAAAAGTGATACATTCAGCCAAAATAGAGGGATAAAAACAAGGATTTCGGACTGCCAGTCATCCCGCACGTACGGTACGTGCCCCGCACGTGCAGAGCCTCACTCCCACACATGCGGCTCCTAACCCCACACGTGCAGCCCCCAACCCCGCACGTACGACCCTCCACTCGCGCACCTTGGCCCGCACATGCATATAATGCAGTGTGCCACCCCAGCTTCCCCTGTAATCTGCACGTGCAGCCTCACTCCCCACACGTGCTGCCCTTCTCCCGCACGTGCGACCCTGGGCCGCCGCATGTGCAGCTAGCCAACCAGTCCATAAAAGTTTTGGTTCAACCCCCGGGTGCTCCAGACCTGACCTCACGCTCTCCGAAACAAGTGAAAACCAACACCAACAAAAACAAGAACCAGAACTTTATTTAAAAAAAGAAAATTAACTTTCGAACGTTTCAAATTCAACGAGAGTAAAGAGAACGGAGTGAAGAGGAAAGAAAAGAATAAAACAAGGACTCGGTCATCACACTTCCCTTATTATTTTGTCTTTTGGTGGGTTTCGCCAAAGGGCGAAGAGGATCCTCCAGCGTTCGCGAAGCTGGTTCTCGACTCTTTCGATTTCTTCTCCAAGTTGAGCAAGCCTTTGTGCCATAGCCATAGATGGGTGATGAGATGATCCTAGTTGTTCCCTGACATTTTTAAGATCGAGTGTAACCTATTTATAGGTCAAAGAATGTAGTTAACCATGGCGTTTTCTAAACTTAATGATTAAGGTTACATTAATATTCATCCAAAAAAGGGTTACATTAATGATTAAATTCATTATTAAATAGTTTTCTAACGAGGTCTTTTGGGAATTAAATAGTTTTCTAATGAGGTCTTTTGGGAAGCAAAAAAAAAAAAAGCCAACTTTTAGCTTTTTACCCATTTTGGGTCACATCACCTCTCACATTTTTTACCCATCAAAAGGCAAAATAGATTAAAAAAGCCAAAAAGTCAGCTTTTTATCAACTTTCCAAAACACCCCTAATGATTAAATTAATTTCACATCGATTATATCATTAAATCTAATCATTATAGATTTAATGAAAATTGGGAAATCAAATTATTAAATCTAATTATTATAGAACCTGTTGAGAAATCAAAAACATTAAATCTAAAATAATTAGATTTAATGATATAATCCACACGAAATTAATTTAATCATTTAGAAAACTATTTAATTCCCAAAAGACCTCGTTAGAAAACTATTTAATCATTAATTTAATTATTAAGTTTAGAAAACTCCATGGTTAACTACGTTCTTTGACCTATAAATAGGTTACATTTGATCTTGAAAATGTTAGGGAAAAACTAGGATCATCTCATCACCCATTTACGTTTATTTCAAGTATGATTTCTATGGCGTATGCACACACAAAAGATTTTGTCAGCTAATTAACCTATGTAAATTCAAGTCATCATTTCAATAGTTAAGCAAAAGCCAAAGAACATTCAGGGAATTAGCTTCCAGAAAATATTGAAAAGCTAAAATGAATATCTTTAATGTAGTTAGGCAATTATTTTTATTTTTATTTTTTTTTGAATTTTTTTTTTACTTTTTTCGAATTGTAAATATATTCACCATGTTGTTAAAAAAATAAATATGAAACGAAGAAAGAATCAAACAAACAAATTCTATCATATACAGTGAATCAATTTGGCCAATTTTTGGGTATATCACTTCTAATTTGAACTTTGAAAGTAAACTTCATTAACTTTTGGTCCAATCGTTTGCAGGTTAATCTTAAAATTGGGATACACTTACTATGTTAGTTATCTTTAGTTACCTTTTCTTGCATCTTCATGATAGATTTAAAATAAATTAAAATTGGGATACACTTACTATGATAGATTTAATGATATAATCAATAGTAAGGGAAATTATAGAAGTAATGTAGATTGACAAGTAATTTTTAATTTATAATAAATTAATTATTATTAATTTATAATAATTTTAGTCATGTGAAATTAATGTTTTTGGATTATTCCACAAACATTAAATCTATAACAATTAGATTTAATGATATAATCCACGTGAAATTAATTTAATCATTAGGGGTGTTCTGCTTTTTTAGTCTATTTTGTCTTTTGGTGTGGAAAAAATGTGAGAGGTGATGTGACCCAAAATGGGTAAAAAGCTAAAAGCTGGCTTTTTTTTGCTTCCCAAAAGACCTCGTTAGAAAACTATTTAATAATGAATTTAATCATTAATGTAACCCTTTTTTGGATGAATATTAATGTAACTTTAATCATTAAGTTTAGAAAACGCCATGTTTAACTACATTCTTTGGCCTATAAATAGGTTACAGCTGATCTTGAAAATGTTAGGGAACAACTAGGATCATCTCATCACCCATCTATGGCTATGGCACAAAGGCTTGCTCAATTTGGAGAAGAAATCGAACGCGTCGAGAACGAGCTTCACGAACGCCGGAGGCTCTTCTTTGCCTTTTGGCGAAACCCACCAGAAAACAAAATAGTAAGGGAAGTTGAGCTCAAGCTCCAAATGCTGCGAGTTGAACAGCACTGGCTCATACACTCATTGGCATTGTGGTTCCGCAGTGGCCCAAGAAATTAGAAGAAATTAACATGTGCTTATCTTTTCGTGTTTTGTATTCAAGCAAGACACTTGCTTAAGAAATAAAATAATTGCGCTTGTTTTTGGGTGGAAGTAGTTTGTTTGTTGTCCTTTCTAGTCTAGTGCAATCAATAACCATAAAAACCTTTAGATCAACTAATAAGGAAACAATTTACCCTCTCCCTAGTAACTTACATCAACAAACTCATGCAAAATAAATAAATAAATAAATAAAAAATGAAGAACAACTTCTCGTATAAAAGAAGAGGCCGCTTATTTATTATTTTAGAAATCACTACTGCCAATATGAATAAAAAAAAATCGAATTTGACAAGTATTATGAGAGTTTCTCTGTAGATTGAAATTTTAGTCTCAATACATTTTCAACAGTTTCCTTGAAAAAGTTAATTTGTTTCTCCATACCATAGTTCTTTCCCTGCAAAATAAATCGGTTAAGTATATAGTTATATAAATACAAATACATACACACTTCAAAATAGACATTTAATGCTTCCGTTATTAATTTGGTTATTTTATGTTGTGTTTGAATTTTAAATTTGTAAAATGAGATGAAAAGGAAAGATATGAGAGACAGGACCTGTGACGGCCGGGTCTCTTCCTCTCTTCCTTTTTCCTTCTTTTTGGTTTCATCCTCTTTGTTTCCATTGGGTTTGAAACTTTCGGAAGTCATTTTCAATTAAAGCTCTCGTTTCTGTTTTGGTTGTCGGGGTTAAACTTCATTGGTTCTAGGAGGTGCGAGGTCGGGTCCGGAGTGCCCGGCAGCGAAACAAAAAAATTCTGGGCTGTTGGGCTAGGGCCGCACGTGCGGGGGGCCAAGCCGCACGTGCGGGAAGAGGGGATTTCTTGGGGTTGCTTTCTGCTTAAATTGCACGAGCAGGGTAAGGTGCGAAAGAGGCACCGCACGTGTGGGGGTGAGGGCCGCACGTGTAGGGAAGGCACTCCGCACATGCGGGGAGGTACGCCGCACGTGCGGCAGATGGGGCAGTCCGAGCCTCTGTTTTTATTCCTCTTTTTGGCCGAATTGTATCTCATTTTTGGGCATTTCTCTCACCCTCTAAACCCTAATTTCTCCCCCTTCTCTCTAAAAACTCTCATCAATACACTAAAACTCTTTGATTTCATCATCCCTTGGATCAGGAATTTCTATCATCATCACCTCTCCATCTCAAGCCTTGAAGATCAAAAGCTAGGGCTTTCTTTGTGTAGGAGGAATTGAAAGATCATCCCACTTGAAGCTAGGGTTTCATCTCTATTTCATCATCAACCTTTAAGGTAGGGAAATCTCCTTGAGTTATATATATATTTATGTTAGAGTTGGTTGGTTTTAAAGTTACCATTAATGGCATTAAAGGCTTAGCTTTGTCTCATAAATGTTAGGGTTTCATAAATGGGTCTTGCTCTATCTCTCTCTCTCTCCTTAAACTATCTGAACAATCTAGAAATCCCAACCACAAACATTGAAAAACAGTGAACAGGAAGAAAACGACAAAAAAAATATGGTGGAGCAAGAAAGGAATTTCAAATTCGGACCTTGAAACACACAAGATTATCCAAGAAGCACAATTACTTGAAAACACAATGTGCACAGCCTTTAAAAGATTCCTCATAAAAGAAAGTGAAGCATTATGTGAAAAGCATAGATGCCATGATAAAAGTGTGTGTGTGACTCTTGGACCTCGACAAACACAAGATTCAAATCCTAGTAGTGATCTGATAGCTGGACCTCTGGCAAGAGAATCTAAGCACAACTAAGGAAAGTCAAACCACTAGGAATCAAGGGGTATTTGGTGAGTAAAGGCGAAGGCTCCCCCTCAATCAATGAATCTTTTTTTTTTCTTTTTTTTTTCACATTTTTTTTTTCTTTTGCACATTTTTTTTTCTTTCTTTTTCACATTTTTTCCTTTCTTTTGCACACTCATTGGCAGCTGACACGCTCAAGAGTATGGAAACCGAACCAGAGAAGCTTGGATATAAAAAGGATAGTGTAGACGCGCCCTCGAGGGCTTTATGACGTGCTACAGTTCGAACTCAAATGTCACAGTTCTTAATTTGATCTCACAATGTGCGATGTGAGATTGATAAATCACCAAAGAGTCCAAATCTGGCAAATCGTTTTGGAAAGCTGATTTTTGTAAAGAAGTGCCAAACATGGACTGCTTTACCAAATACAGAGTCGCCACCTAAATATTTTATTTTGGGGGAATTTAGGAAACCCTAACTCATGCCTAAGGCCACGCGTCCGTCATCACCAAAGTTGCCTCGGCTCGGGAACTTGGGTATGATTGGGGAAGGTCATTTAATGAGCACCTCCGCTCGCTCGATCAAAGATCGGCCTGTACTAAGCATGATATTCAATTTTTGAAAACACATGCGTTCTTATTCCGGTTAATTAGCTAGAATTACTATGTGATATGCACAGCAAAACAAGTATATACTAGATCGCCTAATTTAGAACAAAGCATTGCATATCCGTTTGTTTGGAAAATGGTTTGAAGTTTGCTACTCGCAAGTAGGCTAAAAGTGCGGATTTCGATGAATTGTCCCAATTTAGGTAATCCAACCTTCACCCACAGGCATTCAGGCAGTTATATCAAGTAAACAGTTAGCCTAATGGCAAGCATGCTTTCATGGCAACATCAACACACATGCAGTATGCTAAAGCGTAAACACTCACAGTGTACTCCAAGCCAAAACAAAGAATTAGTTCGAAATCATGCATGATCCTAGTTCATGTTAAGATGGCTAATGCAACACATGCGAAAATGCAATTAAGATAGGCTCGGCTATCCTAAGAAGTTATGTGAGATGCAACTTAGTACGTGTATTCAAATTGGAATTGAAATACAATGCAGTTAGTATGATGCGCCGAGCCCGGTGCATGCAATACAGATGAATGGATACAAACATGCAAGCATAAGGTATGCTAAATAAAACGTGCCCTAAAACTAACCATCGTAAGCGGTTAAGTAAAAAGGAGAAAGAAATGGGGTTGAAAGACATGCATCACACACACGCACGCTTATTACAACAATTCGCCCTCTCGACGGAGGGACCAAAAGAATAATACAAATCAACTAACTAGCAAGCTAATTAATTAATTACAAAATCGCTTAACTAATTAAACAAATTAATTAAGCTTTGAAAACAGTAAATCAGCCTCGGGAAGGGGGACAAATGCATGCTTGATCAGCTCCGCTCAGAAATCTATCGCCATGCTCATGCTGCCTCTTTTTACACTGCTCTGCACCTCTGAAAACTGTGCAAGTCTCAAGGATGCTTCTGAATCACCTTCTAGGTGCTGTGAGAGGCCATTGGCCAAGTGGAAAGGCCATCGGCCAAGGGGAACTGGTCATCGACCAATAATGGGGCTCTCGGCCATAAATTTGTAGCCAATCGGCACTGAAGATGGCCGGCCGGCCATATCTTCCTACAGAATGCTGTTTTACAGCAGTAGAGGACAAACAGAGCATAGCAATGCATTTTCAAGGCAATATGTGCACAACCACCCTTCCTATCATGTCATGAACTCAAAGGAGTATGGTTCTCGACCCTCGGGCCATCAATCACGCATTTCAATGCATGATGGCCAAAGCCGCCAAGTGTGCAAATCAATATGGAATGAATGCACAAAACACATGAAGGCCTCACACTCTATCATGTTGGATCAAGAGCGTCGGCGACTAAGGATTGAGGCACGTTTCGTCACTTCAAGTACGAACATTCCTCGCTCCTCGTGTTTGGTTTGACACCCCAAACCAAACACAATGCAATGCATGCAACCAAGTACAATGCAACATGGAAGTGCAATGCTATGCGACCTAAGCATGCCAAATGCAATAGGGCTCAAATATGCACACAAGGCTAAGGTAACAAGCATGCCAAATGCAATGCAACCTAAACATATAATGTGACAAAATGCGAGCTAGCAAGCATGCAAAATGCAACTTAAGCATATGATGCGATAGGCATGCAACAACTATACCAACAACAAGCATGCAACAACATGTAATGCGATAAGCATGCAATCAACACACAAACCACGTGATCTATGGACTTATACTAAAAATGGATAGGCCTCAGCCATGCCAAAAACAGTGACCAAAGTGATGAATTAAGGCATCGAAAGGGCAAAACACACATGTACACACATTGATCCATAAACTATGCAACAATGCACAATCCTTAAACATGAGAGAGATGTGATAAACATGAGAACGTGACATTGCAGATGCAAGGAGTGGTGCCAAACCACTCAAACAAGTCGGGCAAAGTATGCAAGAAGGCTCAAAACTTAAGGTTTACCAAGGGACTCACACTATGGCCATATCAACCAAGCCCCAAAGGGCCAAGGTGACCCAAAACAGTCCCAAGGCAGACCAAAATGAAGCTAAAACATGTATGGAATAAGGCTGAAACATGCTAGAAAGGTGAGCACAAAACAAGACGCATACAAGGCCAAAAGGGGCAATTGCACTACACCTATTACAACGGAACATGGCATGACTTACGCCAATAAAATCAGAGTTATGGCATGTTAGAATGAGCCCAAAAACCCACTTAGATGGCATCCCAAAGGCCTAAGCATGATGGCATACACAATGACACATTCATGAGGCATAAAACATCAACTCTTTAAAGCATTAAAAGAGTGATAAGTGCAAGTGTACAAACATGAAATATGGACTGAAATAACATAACAAGTGATGCCAAATCGCTGAAATGGCCCAAGTAAATCATGCTAGTGACTTGGACTCTCAAAGTTAACAAGCTAAAATGCATGGTGGCTATACAAAGCATTGCACATATGATCCAAACAACACAAAATAGAGCTCAAACATAGTAAAACATGACTAAAAGTTCCTTTGGGTTGAGCTAAAATAGGCAAGCATGATGGTCCAAATGCATGGTGCATGTCAAGGCGAATAAGAGGATTGCAAGACAAGTGTGTAGTGCATGTAAGAGACCAACAAACCAACTCAGAACAGAGGTATATCATGCCAAGATAACATCGAATACTTGCTGAAATGGGGCCAAAACATGCTATGCAAACATGCTACTAATGTGAGCCAATAACACAAGCATATGAGACATAAGGAGAGAGGGGTGTCCCTCTCCTATTCAAGACTCCAAAACCACTTCTCCACAACTGAAAATCCTCTGGATTTCAGTGGTGGGAAGGTCAAAATAAGATGGCCCCAAAGCTCAAAAGTAAAGGCACAAAACAAGGCCAAACAAGGCCTAAGAGGGGGTAGACAACCCCCAACCAAAAAGTGACCTTAAGAAACTATAACAAGCATACAAAATCAGAACTTTTTGTAGTTTAGAGTCAAGCTTGAAACAATATAGAAGTATGTGTAAAAGCTTAAGCAAGAATGGGTATCTAAAGTTTAGAATCTCACCTTTGAAGAACAACTTCAAGAACACAAGACCACCAACTCTCTCTGATCAAAACTAGCTCAAGAACATTAAAACCAACCGCCTAGTACCTCAGCACACAAGGATGGTGTAACTCTAGGTGTCTATGTGCAATAGTAAGAACAAAACACCCTTTTGAACTCAAACCCACACACAAATGTAGAGAGAGGGAGATATAGAGAGAGATATATATATATAACTTGTATATCAGATTTCTAGAACCCCTGGAAAGGGAGAGGAGGCACTCCTTTTATAGAAATCCAATTTTGCAAAGCTTCTTGGAGAAGCTAAGCAAGGCTCAAATCCCTCCATACACGCGTATGAAGGGGGATAATTGTGGATGTCAGCTGCACCAGCTGGCATAAAATATCTGCATAAAGCAGATGAACAGGGTTTGGCCACCAAAAATGGCCGATCGACCAACATAAGTGCCGGCGGACCAAATAAAGTACCAATCGGCCAATACTTTTGGCCGATGGAAAGAGAACCGAGCCGATGGCCTCAAGCCTTGGCCAGTGGGTTGAGGGTATGGCAAACAAGCCACCCTCTTCCCTTAGAAGCAAAAACACAAGTGTTTGGTCCATAACCAAGCACAAAACAGACAAGTTGAGAGATCCTAGGCCAAGGCATGCAGCCGAGACCTTCAGGAACTCAAAACGAACACGAACATGGAAGATCATCGAGTGTTCAAACGATGACGTCCAAGTCTTGAGGGCGGTCAAAAATGGGGTGTCTACAGTTGCCCCTCTTTGACAGAACTCAAAAGTCATAAAGATGACGGGAGTAAATGTCAAAGCCCAGAGACGACCCATTTTTGACAAGGCCGAAGACAAAGACAAGCATACAAGATAGCAAGAGATGCGCCCGCAAGCAGGGGCAAGATGCAAGTGACATACAAGATGCCGAGCATAACTTATGATCATGCAAAGAGAGCTGTAATGAAGCATTTATGCAAAATAAACACAACAATTTAAACAAGCTAATAAGAGATAACAGTCCTACACATTCCAACAGAAAGGATGTAAGAAAATTATGCAATTCTCACTGTGTCTCACGTGGAGAGGACTAAAAGCAACTACCAAGGACACCCAGAGTCGCAAACACAACATCTCTCAGCGTATCACATGCAAGAGAGACAAGAGAGCATCTCTGTAACAGGTCCGCAAGGGAACTCACTGGTTACAGTTCGGACTCAATTTTGTGCCACGGTTCTTAATCTTGAACCAAAGAGTCCAACTCTGGCAAATCATTTTGAGAAAAACAGATTTTGAAAAGAAGTGCCAAACATGGACTGCTTTGCCAGATACAGAGTCGCCACCTAAATATTTTTAAAATGGGAAATTTAGGAAACCCTGACTCGGTGCCGAAGGCCACGTGTCCGTCATCACCAAAGTTATCTTGGCTCGGGAGCTTGGGTACGATCGGGGAAGGTCAGCTATGAGCACCCCCTTTCGCCCGGTCCGAAGACCGGCCTCTACTAACCATGATATCCGATTTTGAAAACGTTATGTGTTCTTATTCCGGTTATTAGCCTAGAATTACTACGTTATGCGCACAGCAAACAAGTATAGACTAGATTGCCTAATTTGGAAACAAGCATTGCATATCCGTTTGTTTTGAAAATGCTTTGGAATTTGCGACTCGCAAGTAGGCTAAAACACGGATTTCGACGAGTTTTTCCAACTCAAGCAATCCAACCTCCACCCACAGGCATTCAAGCAGTTATATCACATAAGCAGCTAGCCTCATGGTAATCATGCAATTATGGCAACACTCACACGCATGCGGTATGCTAAAGCATAAAAGCTCACCTAGTACTCCAAGCCAAAATAGAAACTAGTTAGTAATCATATGCATGATCCTAGTTCATGTTAAGATGGCTAATGCAACACATGCAAAGATGCAATCTAGGCAGGCTCGACTATCCTAAACATGGCATGTGAAATGCAACAGATAACATGTATTCAATTTGGAATTGAAATACAATGCAGTTAGCATGATGCGCCGAGCCCGGTGCATGCAAGACAAATGTATGAATGCACGCATGCATAGCATAAGATATGCTAATTTAAATATGCCCTCATCTACCATCATAAGCAGGTAAATAAAAGGGAGAAAGAAGTGGGGGTTGGAAGACATGCACACACTCACCCACACTTATTACAAATTTGCCCTCGCTCGGAGGGACCAAAAGAATATACAAATTAATTAACTACGCAAGCTAATTAAATATTACAAATTGCCTAATTAATTAACAAATTAACCACGCTAAGAAAAACAGTAAACCGTCTCGGGGAGAGGGCTCAATGCATGCGCGCTCAGATTCCGCTCGGAATTGCACTGCCATGCCTAGCCTGCCTCTGTTTTCCCTGCTTTTCTTCTCTGAAGACTACCAAAGTCTTATGGATGCCTCCCTGGATACTGGGAATCATCACCGGCTAAGTAGAATGACTACCGGCAGTGAATTTGTGGTCGTCGGCACAAAATGAATCCACAGGCCATTGATTGACTGCCGATCGGCACTAAATACTGCCGGCCGGCAATGAATGCCTGCAGAACCTGCAACTCACAGCAGCAGAGGGCAAAACTTGCATGGCAATACAATTCAAGTAATATATGCACAAATCACACTCCCTATCATGTTAATGACTCAAGGGAGGATGTGCCTCGATTCCCGGGCCACCAATCACGCATTTCTATGCATGATGGCCTAAAGAATCAAGTGTGCACTTTCAATTTCAAATGCATGCAAACCATATGATCGCATAAGGGAGCCAAACCTCTATCACACTCACTTCAAGAGGCCAAGCATGCACAATACAATGCAATCCTAGACATGTTGGCTAGCATGCAATATGGGCAATGCAAGGCACTTATACAAACATACAAGCAAGCATGCAAGGCAAGCATGTAAACCAAATAAAAGAGGAACTTAAACATGACTTAGGCAACTCCAAATAGGCCCAAAATCAGTAGCCAAAGTGTCCAAAAATGAAGGCTAAGCACACACACACGCATGTACATGTTAAGGCACAAACCTAAGCATTAAACAAGCAACTCTCAAACACACTTGAAAGAGGCTAAATATGGACAATTGGCATAGAATGAAAAGCTTTAAAATCATGTTAAAATGTGGTGCCAAACCAACCCAAATGAGACAAGCATAAGTATGCAAGCATGGTCCAAGTACTTGAGGCAAGTCATGAAGCCTTGAAGCACTCTTAGTACAATCAAACATGGCATGCATTAAACAACTAAAAACAGATTTTTAGCATGTTAAAACAAGGCCAAAGGACTACTTAGATGGCATCTAAGTGGCTCAAATTCAAAGGCATGCATAATGGTTAAAACATAAGGCTTACAACACATGCCCTCAAAGTAACGAAGAGGCAACTAAGGCAAGCATATGAGCATGCCAAAGGGACTGAAATTACATGTTGGATGGTTCCAAACCACCAAAATGATGCAATCAACACATGCTACACATTCACATACTTGAGGCCTACAAGCCCGACAAGCCATAAATGCAAAGGAGCTATGCTAAGCATGCCGAAATCAATCCAAACAATTATGGACAGACCTAAAGCATGGCAAAATAAGCACAAAACATTCATAAGTCTAAGCCTAAATCATGCTCAAACAAAGGCTAACAACCTAAGGCATGTTAAGGGATCAAGGGGGCATTACATGGCAACTATACTAAACATGCATGGAGTACCAAAACCAACTTAATACAAAGTTATAACATGGCCATATAAGCATAAAATACAGCCATGGCATGCTCAACACGCACTTGAACAAAGACTTCCTTAAGAGACCAAAAATGGTCCCTTTCAAGGACAACAAGGAGAGGGGGTGGCCCTCCCCTTTTGGAGACTTCAAGGCACCATCTCCACCACTGAAATCCCTCAAGATTTTAGTGGTGAAAAGGCCCAAACACCAAAGTCTCGAAACTTGCACAAAATAGCACAAAATGGGGCCTTTCAAGGCCTAAGGGTGGTCAAACACGCCCAAACCACAAAACACTCTTAACAAACAATCAAGAGGGCCTAAAAACAGAAATTTTTTATGTTATATACTAAACACAAAAAGAGCTCTAAGATGGGTAGAAATAGGATGCAAAAATGGGGTAAAAAGTACTAGTTTCTTACCCTTGTTGACCTTCTTCACAAAGGGTGCTCTTGTTGCCTCCTTAAGCTCCAATCCAGTCAAAAATATCAAGAACCAGCCCTTAGAACCTCAGTAGCCCAAGGAAAGTGAAGCACTAGGTGCTTGTGTGCAATAGTATGGACTAAAACACACACAAGGCGACAAAGAGGGGAAGGTATAGATATAGGATAGATATATGTCCTAAAGCTAAAACCAGAGCCCTTCTCCCTCTCCTCTCCAATTTTTCTAACCCTAGAACAAGGGAGAGAAGGCCTCCTCTTATAGAGGAGGCAATCTTGTAATGCTTAACTAGTAAGCAAACAAGAGGGACATCCCTCCATACACGTGTATGGAGGGGAAGCAAATGCCAAACAGCTGTTTCAAAATATCTAAAAAAGCAGATGAACAGTAGTCGGCTAGCCAAAAATGTCATTTTGACAAAAATGACTGCCGACCGGCAACAAAGAGTGCCGACCGGCAATATATATTGCCGGTGGCAAGAAAAACCAGCCGGTGGCCTCTAGCTAGTGCCGGTGGTGTGTGGGGATGCCTCACAAGGCATTCCCTGCCCCTCCAAGGCAAAACACAAGTGTTTGGTGCAAAACCAGACACAAAACAGTCAAGTTCGGAGATCCTGAGGCAAGGCGCGTAGCCGAGAACTCCGGGAACTCCAAACAAACACAAACATGGATAATCACCGAGTGTTCAAGCGGTGACGTCCAAGCCTTGAGGACGGTCAAAAATGGGGTGTCTACAATCTCTCAACGTGGCACACGCATGAGAGGAAAGGGAGCATCTCGCAGCGTGGCACACGCATGAGAGGAAAGGAAGCATCTCTCAGTGTGGCACACGCATGAGAGGAAAGGGAGCATCTCTCAGCGTGGCACATGCATGAGAGGAAATGACTGTGCAAGAAAATACAGTCATCCAAACGCGTGCCAAACGCGAGAGGAGAGGGGTACATCCAAACGCAGCACGTGAGTAGAGAAAGGGTATGTCCAAATGCGGCACGCGAGTGGACAAAGGGTACATCCAAACGCGGCACGCGAATGGAGAAAGGGGACGTCCAAACACGGCACGCAAGTGGAGAAAGGGGACGTCCAAACGCGGTGCGAGAGTGGAGAAAGGGTACGTCCAAACGCGGCACGCGAGTGGAGAAAGAGGACGTCCAAACGCGGCACGCGAGTGGAGAAAGGGTATGTCCAAACACGGCACGCAAGTGGAGAAAGGGTACGTCCAAACACGGCACGTGAGTGGAGAAAGGGTACGTCCAAACACGGCACGCGAGTGGAGAAAGGGGACGTCCAAACGCGGCACGCGAGTGGAGAAAGGGGTTGCGCAAAAAAGCGCGATGCACTTAACAATGTGAGTACGTCCAAACGCGGCACGCAGGTGGATGAAGGGGACAGCCAAACACAGCACGCGAGTGGAGAAAGGGTATGTCCAAACGCGGCACGCGACTGGAGAAAGAGGACGTCCAAACGCGGAGTGGAGAAAGGGGACGTCCAAACGCAGCACGCAAGTGGAGAAAGGGTACGTCCAAACGCGGCACACGAGTAGAGAAAGAGGTACGGTCAAACTGAATAGAAAGTTCTCTTGAATGAACCGTACATACAATATCATGCCTGCAAAATAAAGAAATTCAACAGGTACAATATAGTAGAAACACATTTTCAATCGTTAGATGAAGAAATCATTTCAATATGAGACAAACATGAGTATAACAATACAAGTAGGACATAACAGTGCCAGTAGAATGAGCATAACAATGCAAGTAAAGGGCACGCGCGACAACGCAAGCAAGGGGTACATAACAATGCAACCTAAGTGTACGCATAACAATGCGAGCAAGGCGTGCGTGACAACGCCAATAAAAAGGTGCATGACAATGCAACAAGTGTGCGCGATAACGCAAGTAAAATGGTGCATAGCAATGCAACTGAAACAATCATGACAATGCAAGTAAAATATGCACGACAACGCGAGCCAGGGGTGCATAACAATGCAACCTAAGTGTACGCATAACAATGCGAGCAAAATCATGACAACGCATGTAAGTAAAGCATGTGTGACAACGCATACAATGTGCGTAACAATGCGAGAAGGTGCACAAACACATGTGAGTAAAGCATACGCGACAACGCATACAATGTGTGTAACAATGCGAGAAGGTGCACAAACACATGTGAGTAAAGCATACGTGACAATGCATACAATGTGTGTAAAAATGCGAGATGGTGCATAAACACATGTGAGTAAAGCATACACGACAATGCATTCAATGTATGTAACAATGCAAGAAGAGAGAGTGGCACATATTCAACGGAAGCATGGTAAAGGCATGTCATTCATGATGTTGAGATGCAACTCGAAAGCAAGATGAAGCATGCTAAATGCAAGAGCGAAAGGACACATAACAAGCGCGCTTATTAAAACATTGTAATACAACATGCTGAAAGCAATCCTCGAGTTTCGCAATGTACAAAAGGATATGAAAAGGATACACCACGCACACATCGAGTGCTGTACACGGAGGACACGGTTCAAGGTTAACACGAAGGCCAGTCAAGCTTCAAAAGTGTACTTTCTTGCACTTTCTTGAGAGATGAAGGCACTAATCAACACAGCTGACCCAACCAAGGGTATTGGAGGTGCATCGAACACAAGGGGATGCCATCGGCCATCCATCGGCCACAAAATGAGCTCATCGGCCAAATATTTAGCCGATCGGCTAACAATTTGTCCGATCGGCCAAAAATGACAATTTCGGGGCAGTTTTGTCTTTTGGCCACGAGTCTTTAAATATAGGGTTCCAAACCTCATTTCCTCACTTCTCTAAGCTCGAAAAACCTTCATCTTTCTTTCTAGGTGATTTCCTGACCTTCGATCTGTGTTTTTCTCTTATTTTCGACCCTTTTCCGTCGTTCGATTCGTGAAACCCTTCCCATTTCGCACAGTTTAAACCGAACAAAACTCGGTTTTCGGTGTTTCTTTATTGGTTTCCACTACATGGGGTTTGTTTCCCCCCGAGTTTACTTGGTTTTCGTGCATTTTCCACACTCTGACCTTTTCTCCCATTTTTCATCCTCTCGGGGTTGACTTTTGGGTTAACCTTTTGCATTCTTGCCCGTTTTTCACATTCTCGGCCATTTTCACTCTCCTTTCGAGATGGTAGACGGCATTCCATGTGGTGGGACTCCCCCAGAGATGGACGTGGACCCTAAGGTCAAGCTCCTACCTCTTTGCATCCGGCCGTTCGATCCGGCGACTTACAGGCCGGTGATACACGTGTTGCCTCCTGATGGTATCCGCCACTTTAGGAGCTATGCATGGGGCGCGCCAGTGGAGCTTTTGCTGCGTGAGCCAGAGTCACATCTGTCCTACGGCGCTTCTGAGGTACACTCTTCCCCTCCGTTTCACTTTCTGCAATGTAGAACATATAACTGCGATAGTCAATTATGCTCTTTAACTGCTTAACCTAGATACATTGATATATCATATGTGTAGTTCACCTATGAGCACACCCACACTCGATATTTGTATAAACTTGAACACATGAACACACACTGCATTCTCAATCAGATAACCCAAGCACACTGATACATCACATGCTGTAGTTCATCTGTGAGCACACCCACACCCGATATCTGTGTACACTTGAACACATGCACGCACACTGCATTTTAACAATTCGGAACGCATCCAAACACTGTATTTCTAACATTGCTTTGCAACTGTTTGTCTTTGAACGCAGGGAGATTCTCATGCCTTCCGGGCGTATGGGGACACCGTTGCCCGAGATTGGTACATGGAGTTGCCGGACGCAGTTCGTCATATTGTTGATTGAGCTGGCTTCGGCGTTTTCTGCAGGGGACTCTCGCGCCTTACTGCGAGTAGGCCTCTTCTGGGCGCACTAGTGGAGAGGTGATGGGACACCACCGACTCCTTCCACCTTTTTGCCACCGGGGAGATGACGATGACTCCCTTTGACTTCTCCATGCTCACAGGCATCGGAGTGGGCGGTGATCCGATCCCCTTTGATACAGATATGGATGAGTGAGACGCCGCTCAGCTATACTTGCTTGGCACTCAGCCACCTCCTGCCCGGGCAGGATTCGTGAGGTACTTATGGTTCGAGGATCACTTCCGGATCCAGGCGCCTACTACTCAGGAGGAGGAGGAGCAGTACGCCCGTGGCTTTATCATGTTCCTACTGGGGACCACACTCTTCACTGACCGGGCAAACACTGTCGCCCTTTACTTGCTGAGCGCACTTGTGGACGTGACGCGGATCCAGCGCTATGATTGGGGTGGCGCAGGCTTGGCCACTCTCTATGGATATATGAGCTCATCTTCTCGCCACAGCGGACAGTTGCTTGGAGGCTACTAGCGAGCCTGGGAGGTACACCTTCCCTTTCTGTCTTTTCAATTCTGCTTTACATTATCTGTACACTGCACACACTGCACACTCTGCACACTGTTCTATGATTTCTACTCCATCTGCATTCTGCTTTATCTGTATACTGCTTTATCTGATAAGCATACTCATATCTGCTCTGTTGCATTCTGTAGTTATGGGTGTATGCCTCCTTTCCCAGGCTCGCCCCAGTGTCGGATGAAGAGATGCCCCCCATGGTTCCATTTTCCCACCGCTTCGATATGAGGTGCAAGCGGAGGCCGCGGCAGTCCTTCCTGTTCTTCCACCGATACTTTGACACCATCACCACCGTAGAGGTATTTCAAACTTTACAGTTCATTTAAGCTTCGCTTTACATTATACTTTCAACAGTAGATAACAAACTGTATATCATTTGCAGATCACCTAGCAGCCCTGGGTGGTATTGCCTGATGCAGTGAGAGACGGATGCATGGGTGCCCGGGAGACTGCCCGATTCAGGATCTACTGGAGGGCCCGGTTTGTCGGGTATGGTATTTCGGGGAATGCTTCTTGAGGCAGACCTTGGGCTTGCCAAAGCAGACAGTTCCAGTACCTCCTCCTACCCACGTGAGGCATACCGAAGGGTATACCTTAGAGGAGATGGCAAACTACACGATTGGCTGGGACTCTGAGCCTTTTAGGGATGAGGGGGACTACGCCGAGTTCATCCAGGCCTATCTGATGCGGCCTTTGACCGGTGCTCGCTGAGCTGAAAGAGAGAGGCCTGTGGTGCCAGCGGCAGGAGCAGGAGCATCGAGGGTACCTCAGGCTCGTGGGAGGAGTGGGTCCCGGAGAGGACAGGGAGCTGGATGGCCAGAGCTACCCACGACAATGACATGCCGAGGACAGGGTAGGGAGACGTACCAGATACCCATCGCTCCTCCTCCGGCTGATCATGAGCTTATCGGAGTCTATGGCTCGACCCCGGTATGTACTATCACACTTTGCATTATGTACAACCATTTCATTTCCTTTCTCTTGATATTCTGCAGAATACTGACGCTTTTAACCCTTTTGCAGGCTTCCGTCAAGTACACTCGCCAGTCTCTGGAGCTGACTGCCTCTGTGATAGGGATGCTGCAACAGAACATCGACCTATTGACCATCTATGGCATCCCGGTAAGTTCTTTCAACCGCAGTCTCAAACTCTGCATAATCTGTTTCATACATAATCTGATGCATCACACTATCAACACGGCACTTGATACACAGCACTCACGGTACTGATACACTGTAACCCACATACTACTTACAGCGTTGCTCACGGCATTCATACACTGTACTCATACACTGCATTCTGTACTGATATACTGCTCACAGCATTCACACACTGTACTCATACACTGTATTCGGTATTCATACTCTACTTTGCATAGCGTAACCGATGCATTTGCCATTTGTTCTTTTCAGGCCCCGTTCCAGATTTCGGCCGCGGGAGGTGCTCCAGCTAGATCATCTTTTCCTGCCTGAGAAGAAGGGGGAGCTAGGTAGAGGATGACTATCCACAGCTGAGGCAGACATAGGCGCGCTCGTGCTGAGAGCAGTTCACGAGAGCCCTCCCCCGATGATTCTGATGAGGAGGCGGCATCGTCCCAGGGTGAGACCGGAGATAGCTCAGATTCTGACTACGGAGCTGGCGGTGGTGATCCTGGACCCTCGTCTAGGAAGAGGACTAGGACAGATTCCCATGCTCAAGATGACTGATATTGATCCAGACCTTTGCTGCTTTTCTTCTTTTGTTTTGTTCAGACATTTTGTTATTTTTCTCTTTTTTGCTTTACTTTCCTTTTTACTGGTAGTTTGAGCACATTGTACTGCCTCAGGCAAGTTTTACTTTCCTCAAAACTGTGTACTTTTTGCAAAAGACGTATGATGAAATGAAACAGCTGTTTTGTTCAAAAAGTGTTACATTTGTACATTTTATGCATCGCATCGCATCGCATTACATAACAATGTAACTGAGATTGAACTTTTGTTTGAAAATTAAGCACTTGCATCGTAATAATCAGGTAGTGAACCGACTAACGACAAAAACAACTCGATAATCAAAACAAAAAAAAAAACTTGATAAGTTAACCAAGTGTAAATACAACTCGATAAGCAAAGCAAAGACTTAAAGAATGTGAAATACAACTCGATAAGCAAATGTACAACAACTCGATAAACAAATCGAAGTAACAGGCGCGACTTCGTAAAATCATCACCGAAAGGCATTGGAAGTAGAACCAGCCACAAGTTCTCAGCATGTTTAACATTTATTCAGCTCAGAGAACAAAAGGAGAGGCCATCGGCCAAAGGGAGATGTCACCGGCCACAAGAAATGGCCATCGGCCAAAAACGGCAAGCACCTCCAGAATGTTGACACCTGTCTTCCACTCAACACCTTATCTTCTATAAAAGCCTCAGCTTCGTAATTTTCTTCATTTCAACACTGATTTGCACGAAATGGAAGAGTTTCTTACCCAAAATCTCACAACTTGGATTGCCAACTTGGATGGCTCAGAGAGGCTGAATTTCCAGGGTTTCGGCATAAATGCACTATTCACGCTGGGCCGCACCCCGCTACGTTTTCCATTCCTCCATGCCGCAGCAAGGTTTTAGAATCCGATAACACACGTCTTTAGTTTTGGTGGTCAAGAGATGTGTCCCACTTTTGAGGATTTCCAAACTTTAATGGAATCCGAGCACGACGAGGAAATCTTGCCTCAGTTCCGGTTCGGCCACGTCCGAGCCTTAGGACGGATGTGCGACCTTACTGTTCATGACGCTTGGTCATTGATTCATGATGGAGAGTTGGACACTCCAAGCTTGGTTTGTCAGTTTTCTGATGCTGGTGACCACGGCGACCATCATTGGCAGGGTTATCGATGACATGCGTTCTGCCTATGCATGCTATCTCATTTCTTACTAGCCCCGAGCTCCGGCAGGTTTAGCACTCGTTTGATTGAGGCCGCCGAGGGCTTAAAAGAGGGCAAAAGCTGCATCGCCATGACATTGGCCGAGACATTGATGGGCTTAGATGCTTTTCATCGTCGGGAGACGACTAGGTTTGCAGGGAGTCCACTACTATTGTAGGTAATGTTTCCCACCCCATCTCACATATATTGCTCACATCACTCGGCCCTCAGGCTCGGTTTTTCTCTTAAAACCTTCTGCTCACTTTTTCTCTCAACGTACATCTCTCTATTCTTTACTCTCTCATTTTTCAACCCTCCCCAGGTGTGGTTGATGGATAAACAAGAAGTTACGGGCTCTTGCCCCTAGCATTCTGCTAGATTCTTCTTCTTCTGCACACAACAAGGAACTTTCCCCGAGAGGAGTTGCGCTACAACTGGGTGTGTAACCAATCTGCAGCTGACATCGGTTGACGATGCTCTGTTGGGGAGTTTGGACGTGATTAGATCGGTCCAGATGAGGGAGTGGAATATCTAGATCTATTCCAGTTCATGCTTCACACTTGGCTTGATACCTTGTTGCTTGGAGGATGAAAGAGCTTTCAGCCCTTTGTTGTTGGCTTCAGTTGTGCTCTTTTCCTGGCAGGTAGAGTGCCCTTCTTGGCAAGTATGTTGATAATGGGGAAAAAGAAAGAACACCTGACCCAACTGTGCCCCTAATTCATTATTTTGACCATTTTTTTTGTTTTTGCATTCTACTAAAACAATTTTGACCAACATGAGAGTTAGATTAACATACTTGTTCAATTTTCTGATTTGAAATCATGCAAGTCAGGCTATGAGCACTAAAAATTTTCCTTTTTTGGGTCTAAGAAATGGTCCAGTTTTAATTTTCGAGAAAATTAGTCAACCTCATTAAAAATTCTCAAAACTGTTTTTGCAAATGGCCACTGCTCAACGAGCACGGAACCTACTCTCGAGATGCAAAACCTCATATCCAGGCACTGTATGGCAATGGAAAATTGCCCCTTGTTTGACCACAGCACATTGTATGGCAACAGAAAGTTGCCCCTTGTTTGGATAGCGCCGCAGCATACTGTAATCAGTCCTCAAAGTGACGATCACAACCGAATTCTCGGATACAGCGAAGACAAAGATGATCAAAACCATTACATGGACACAATCGATTTGGAAGTGTTTATGGCTGGAAGTCAGAATGAAGTTGCCTACGCATCCCAAACATAGGAATCAAGCCTGACGTAGTTCCGGGTTAAGGTACACTCGGGTATTTAACCTCTCCTTTTGGGCTCTAACTTTTGCCAAGGCCGCCCTTCCGGGTTTTCAACCTTGCGAGCTTTGTTCTTCTTTTCTTTTCAATTCTTTTCATTCTTTTCTTTTCTTTTTCATTTCTTTTCTTTTTCTTTTTCTTTTCACTTCTTTTTTGCTTTTTTCTCTTTTTTTTTTTGTTCTTTTCTCTTTTTTCCTTACTCTAACTTTTCCCTGGGTCGCCCTTCCAGGTTTTTGGTCCAGCGAGCCTCTCAAGGGTAAAAGTGTAGCTTTGTCCATGTCAAATGGTTTTGAGATCCTAAAGTCATCTGAATCCACGAGAGTGGTTGTTATCCGCTGATGATATTGGAGTCCATCCAATGAGGGGCTGAATTTGCCCCTAGTGTTGTGGATAGGGACTCGGTTGTCCTTCAACAATACTTTCTTCTTTTCCTCCTTTCTGGGATTTGGCATTCTTGCCGATCTTCGTTAGCTTGAGAAACATCTCAACTTTGACTCTTCGAGCACATCTGACATTTTTGCCTCTAGCTCAAGGGGTGCTTTTGCAAGCTTCCTTTTGATGATATTTGATCTTCTTGATCCGACTTTGTTGGTGCCAATTCATGGGCTGCTTCGAATCTCACCACACAGGCCTCCTTTGATGTTGGACCATTGAACATTCTGAATCTAAGTTCAAGCTTTGAAAGCAAGGGGTCGAGTCTCGAGGCTAAGAGCGATCCTAGGCTGCACAATCTCAAGAGCGATTCCACAAAGGTCTTCACAAGACCGCGCAAAACATTTTTTGAAATCTTTTAAGAAAGTGACAAATCGCTCGCACTGAAGACAGTATAGAACCAATCTGGATCAAGCCAGGATCCTTTTCAGTACTCACATTAGCAAGCATGATCTCATTCATTAAGGACTTAGCACGCCTCTCTCTATCTCGATTGATCAAATTTTGCAAAACCCGAGGAATTCCTTCCTCTTTGTTTTCATCAGAGTGTCCAAAAAGTTTTGAATAGCTTAGGTCAAAACGATGACTTCAAAGCACAGAAAAGTAGGCGAAAAGTACTGCCATTTCATTCAAACTTTCTGGTACAATTGGCACATGGCAGAAGCAAGCACAAAAACATGAAAAACCACTGCTGTTTCATTCAGAACTTCTGGCATAACTGGCTCCACGGCAGAAACATACTCAAAAAGTGGGATTGACTTGTTGGCAATTAAAAATTATTGTGCGCACCCTACACCCTACACCCCTTTAGGGATATATACCATATGCACCATATGACAAAAATATGTAATTTTCCCATAAAATCTTATAACATCAATTAAAAAATGAGTAACCAGGCCACAAATTAATGTCCAAATTTTTATGGTTGATGTTGCGAAAGTTTTGTAGTTTGGTTACGATATTTTTTCTCACGCCAATTTGTGGTGAGATAACGCATTGTATGGTTGATGTTATGAAATTTTGTGATAAGGTACATATGATATACACCATAGCATTTCTTAATATTTTAAAATTTAAAAATAAATTTAATTAATGGTGTGGTTGATGATGCAAAAATTTATGTTTATGACTTGTTGGCAATTAAAAATTACATTGAAGGGCCTTTCACCTTAAACCCCTAACTTTAAGCAAGAAATAGATATTGTTTTAACAATTTTTAGTTAGTGTGTTACGAAAACATTAATGCACACCATATGTAATCTTACAAAAAATTATATAAGTTTTCACGAATTTATATAAGTGACTTCAAAATATAGTAAGTTCAACACAAATTTACGTAACTAGATTAGTTTTCATGAACTTACACAAATTTGTATTTAATTTATGCATTTTTGTGTGATCACTTACGTAAATTTGTAAAAATTTACATAATTTTATATAAGATTGTATACGGTATACATTACACACCAGAACATTTCCCAAAAATATTAGCATATATAATATAGTACTAATAAGTAGCCTTTATGAAGTTGATCCATAATTTAAAATTGTTTCCTTATTTTTTTAATCCTTTTCTAAATTCACTTCGCACACATCAATACAGCTTCATCATTCAAAGTAAGCCCACCGATGACAATTGATGAAGCTTGGATACATTTGTAAGTACTCTTATTTTAAAAGCAAACCCCTAGAAATGAACTCCTCATCAATTTTCCTATTTCCAAACCATTAGTGTTAAACATGCAATACAAGATATAAATTAATGCTATATTTAGATCTTAAATTTGTTAAAAGAAATTATTTTATTTTATTTTATTTCTTAAGCAAGTGTCTTGCTCGAATACAAAACATGAAAAGATAAATTTCTTCTAATTTCTTGGGCCACCACAGAACCGCAATGCCAATGAGAGAATAAGCCAGTGATGTTCAGCACGCAGCATTTGGAGCCTGAGCTCGACTTCCTGTAACGCCCCGAAATAATTCAACATGAACTACCCAGATTAATGAACATTCACTAGACCATAACAATGATCCTTCCATCTTCTCATATCTAATAAATGAGTTTAATACAAAAGTTCCACATGCGATATACATTCAACGAAACAAAAGAACACATGAATCTATAGCATGTGAAGCTTCTAGTCTCAAAACAATAAAATGCCCTTAAGGGCTTACATCTTCCAAGGCAATAACCCGGTTACACAGAATGGTCTCTCGGACCCATACACATTAGCCCTTGGCTTACAAAAATATCACAAATAAAAATAAAAGCAAAACTACTCTTCACCAAAAACATATCCACGCCCTTAGCTCGGTGGGATCACCATATCCTTACCTGCACCAAAGTCCCATAGGGATGAGCATAAAGCCCAGTAGAGAATTCTCACAAAGTATATACAGTTATGCAACTCTCAATAAAATGCAAATGTCCTTGCCATGCCATGCCATGCTCTTTTAAAGAAAATTCATTTCATACTCGTCTTGAAGATTACCATTTTTCAATAAAAGCTTGCAATCTCAACATATTTTAAAACTTCCAATTTTAATCAATAGGGGCGGTAAGTACAACACTGGTAATCCCTAAGCTAGTGTCTGCAAGTAGGCTCTACGAGTACTACCAAACTGTCACTTTTACCGGTATTAACCGGAAGGCTCGACACCTATCCACGTGGTTTTCTGGTCTTTCACCATGGACACTCAGGCCAACTTATCAAATTCATCTACACCCCCTAACCAGACTTACCACTGTATTTACCCTGTACACATTTCCATAGTTCTTATCACAACGTTATTTTCTTTCATGACATAATTATCTTCAATCGAAATTTACAATGCAAAAAATAATAATTAAATGAATATGCAATGCAATGATTTTTCGTATCTTAAAACATCTCCCATTTTCAAAGTCTCTACAATAATGTCAACAATCACATCTTCCATTACCTCTTTTCAATGCTCTTTCCCAAGATAACCATATGTTATCTACACTTAGCCGCAATTCACCTTTTACAATTCTTAGCAATATAGTCTCATTAAGACTACATGTAATGTTTTTCAAACATTAATTCTCACAATCCATAATGCACAACAATTATCATCTTCCACTTAAATATTTCCATACATTCAACAATAGTTTAACACTAAGTCCTTCACTCTTTTATATCAAGAAAATCATCACTTCATTATATCACATTGTGAAATCCACACTTATTTACTTATTTGAACACAAGAAGAGAAGAATTTCATAGTTTTTCTCATGCTTTCAAAAAAAAAAAAAAAAAAAAAAACCCCAATTTCTAGGGTTTTCATCAAAACCCAACAATCCTCCCATTTCATGGTGAAACCCAATCAAAACCATATTTTTCTTAAATTTAGCACAAAGAGCATTCTCATGGATAAAAAGGAAGTCGAAATTTAAAACCCCTCTGTAGACACCCCATTTTTGACCGTCCTCAAGGCTTGGACGTCATCGTTTGAACACTCGATGATTATCCATGTTCGTGTTCGTCTTGAGTTCTCGGAGGTTTTGGCCGCGCGCCTTGCCTCAAGACCTCTCAACTTATTTGTTTTGTACTTGGTTGTGGACCAAGCACTTAGGTTTTTGCCTCTGAGGGTAGGAAATGGCTTGTTGGCGACCCCCACACCCCACCGGCCTCGGCTTGTTGCCACCGGCCCTGTTTTATTTCTACCGGCAAAAAGTGTTGGCCGGTCGGCAATGTTTTTAGTCGGCCGGCCCTTTGTGTTGGTCGATCGGCCTTTTCTGCTGGCCGAACCCTGTTCATCTGCTTTATGCAGATATTTAGTGCCAAGTGGCACAGTCTCTATCCTCCATATGTATGGAGGATTTGCACCTTTGTTTTAGCTTCTTGAGGAAGCCTGAACCATTTGAACCCTTGTTTTAGCTTCTTGAGGAAGCTTGAACCTTTTGAACCTTTTTAGCTTCTCCAAGAAGCTTGAACCTCTTTAGCTTCTCCAAGAAGCTTGAACCCTCTTGTTTCTCAATAAGAGAGGGCCTCCCTCTTCTTTAGAGAGGTTCCAAATATTTGTTTAAGGCTTCAAGATATATCTCTCTTTATATCTCTATTTTTTGGGTTCAAAAAGGTCTTGTTCTTGGCCTATTACACCACACCTCATAGCCACACACCTCCTCCATTCATCTAAGGTTCTTGGAGGTAATTTTCAGAGGTTAAAGAGTTGGTTCTTGGTCCAAGAACCTGCTGGTTTTGCAGTTGTGCATCAAGGGTGAGAACTACCCTCTTTATTCCCCATTTTTGCACACACTTTTAGCCTATCTTGCATGCTGTTTTGAGCTTAACTTATAACTGATAAAAGTTCTGTTGTTGCATGCTTTCGAAGTTTGTTTAAGATCACTTTTGTGTTTGGGGTTGTTTACCCCCTCTTAGGCCTTATTTGGCCTCATTTTTGTGCCTTTTTTGTGAGCTTTGGGACCACCTTATATTGGCCTTCTCACCACTGAAATACAGAGGGATTTCAGTGGTGGGGATGGTGTTTTGAGGTCCTAAGAAGGAGAGGGCCATCCCCTCTCCTTGTTGTCTTCAATACTTGTCATATTTGCCTCATATATGAGCACCTTTGTTAAGTTCATGTTGGTTGTGTCTTAGCTGGTATTTGTGGTTATTTTTCTATAATATGCCACTGTTTTTGCCTATCTTGGTCATTCCATGCATGGTTTATACACTTGTAGTGTAAATTTTGCAAACTAGTCTTGTATGCCTCATGTTTGAGCATGTGTTTCTAGCTTGTTTTTGGGCCATCTCAGTAGATTTTTGGTGTATTTTTAACATACCTTAGATCTGTTTTTGCTTGGTTTGGTTGGCCCTTGCATGCCTCATACACTTGTAGTGTAAATCACACACACTAGCTTTGTATGCTCCTTGAAGTAGCATCTCATTTTAGCCTATGTTGTGTCCATTTCAGCATGTTCTTGGGCTTATTTTATCATGTCATACATTTGTTTAGGTTTGGTTTGGTTAGCCCTTGCATGCTCCATACACTTGCCATGCAATCCCATGAAATAGCCTAACATGCGTCATGTTGTGACATGTCTTTTTAGCATGCTTTTGGCTTGACTTCAAGAAGATTTTATCCATGTTTCGGTATGCTTGAGGTTTGATTTTGGTTATCTTGGTCACCCATGACTTGTTTTGCATAGCTTTGGTTCAATCTTGCTTGTAAGCTTTGTGTATTAAGTCATTTAGTATGCATTACTAGGCCTATTTCAATGATTTGGCATCATTTGTAGTGTAATTTCAGTCCATGTTTCATGGTCATGCACATGCATTTATCACTCTTTAAATGCGTTTGAGAGTTGTGTTTGTATGCCTCATTTATGGACCATTGCATGAGCTTCATCTTTGTGCATTCCGAGCCACCATCCCAACACATTTTGGCCACTGATTTTGGCATGCTTGAGAGCTACCCATGTCAGTGTAAGTCCATCTCACCATGTTGTTGCATGCTTGTTTCATTTTGCATGTTGTTGCATGCTATACATGTCCACATGTTTAGGTCGTATGCCTATTGCATATTGCATGTTAACATGCTCATGTTGCATTAGATTTGTTGCACACTTGAGTTATTTGCATGCTTGCTTGCTTGCCTAGGTTGCATTGTATTGTGTGTGCATCTCTTGCCTCTTGATCAATCATGATAGAGGTTGGGGCCCTTTATGTGTTTTGTGCATTTCATTCCATATTGAGTTGCACACTTGGCTTCTTTGGCCATCATGCATTGAAATGCGTGATTGATGGTCCGAGGGTCGAAACCATACTCCTTTGAGTCTTAAACATGATAAGGAGGGTGGTTGTGCAAACATTGCTTTGAAAATGCATTGCCATGCTCTGTTTGCCTTCTGCTGCAGCAAAATAGGATTCTGCAGGAAGAGATGGCCGGTCGGCCATCTTCAGTGCCGGCCGGCTATGCATTATTGGCCAAGAGCCTCACACATGGTCGATGACCAGTTTCCCATGGCCGGTGGCCTTGCCTTTTGGCCGGTGACCTTCCACAGTGCTGTGGGAGTGTTCCAGAAGCATCACAAGTATTTTCACAGTTCTCAGAGGTGCGGAACAGTGCTAACAGAGGCAACAGTGGCATGGCGACGGGTTTCCGAGCAAGGCGAATCGAGCATACATCATCCAAGCATTCCGAGGCAGGGCTGCAGCAGCCTCCCTTTGTAACTAATTTGTTAATTAATTAAGGTTTTGTAATATTTAATTAGCTAGAGTAGTTAATTATTTATTTGGTTTGTATTATTCTTTTGGCCCCTCCGAGAGAGGGCGAATTTTGTAATAAGCGTGCGTGTGTGTGATGCATGTCTTCCAACCCCACATCTTTCTCCCTTTTACTTACCTGCTTTCAATGGTTAGTCTTAGGGCACATTTCAATTAGCATACTTATGATAGCATGTTTGCATACATTCATTCGTATTGCACGCACCGAGCTCGGCGCATCATACTAATTGCACAGTATTTCAATTCCAACTTGAATACGTGTATCAAGTTGTCGCATTTCACATGCCATTCTTAAGGTAGCCGAGCCTATCTTAGTTGCATTTTGCATACGTTGCATTAGCCATTGCTAATATGAACTAGGATCATGCATGATTACTAACTAATTTCTTGTTTTGGCTCGGAGTACACTGTGAGTGTTTATGCTTTAGCATCTTGCATGTATGTGAATGTTAACATGACAGCATGCTTGCCATGAGGCTAATTGCTTATGTGATATAACTGCCTGAATGCCTGTGGGTGAAGGTTGGATTGCCTGAATTGGAACAATTCATTGGAATCCGTGTTTTAGCCTACTTGCGAGTAGCAAACTTCAAACCGTTTTCCAAACAAACGGATATGCGATGCTTTGTACCAATTTAGGCGATCTAGTCTATACTTGTATGCTGTGCGCATCACATAGTAATTCTAGGCTAATAACCGGAATAAGAACAGATGTGTTTTCAAAAACAAGATATCATGTTTAGTAGTGGCCAATCTTTGATCAGGCGAGCGGGGGTGCTCATAGCTGACCTTCCCCAATCGTACCCAAGTTCCCGAGCCGAGGCAACTTTGGTGATGACAGACACGTGGCCTTAGGCAACGAGTCAGGGTTTCCTAAATTTCTCCAAAATAAAATATTTAGGTGGCGACTCTGTATCTGGCGAAGCAGTCCATGTTTGGCACTTCTTTCTAAAAATCTGTTTTTCAAAGCGATTTGCCGGATTTGGACTCTTTGATGATTCATCGGTCTTGCATTGCACTCTACGAGATTAGATACAGAACCGTGACATTGAGTCCGAACTGTAGTAAGCCCCAAATGAACAAAACGGGATTCCCTCCCAGGACGTTCGGGGACGTCTACACCCTCTTTCAAAACTCCCTTTCTCTCTCTTCATTTAGTGCAAGGTTAAAAATTAACACAACAACCTCATGGAAGCTTTAAAATCAACATTTATGAAGCAAAACATGTATATATGACTCAAGAGTTCCCTACCTCAAGCTTGATGAAGGTGATAAGAGAAGGAAACCCTAGAAACCAAAGATTGTAGAAGTTGATCTCCACCGTACACAAGGTAGTTCTTGAGGTGCTCTACAATATTGATGAAGGAACTATGGGCCAATCCTCAATGGATGATGAAGGATCAAAGTTTTAAGCTTGTTTTTTAGGTAGAAACATAAAGAGAAAGAAGAGAGATATATTTTTAGAGAGAGAGAGATGTAATAAAAGTGATACATTCAGCCAAAATAGAGGGATAAAAATAGGGATTTCAGACTGCCAATCGTCCCGCACGTACGGTACGTGCCCCGCACGTGCGGAGCCTCACTCCCACATGGGCGGCTCCCAACCCCGCACGTGCATATAATGCCGTGTGCTGCCCCAGCTTCCCCTGTAATCCGCACGTGCGGCCTCACTCTCCACACGTGCTGCCCTTCTCCCGCACGTGCGGCCCTGGGCAGCCGCAGGTGCGACTAGCCAACCAGTCCATAAAAGTTTTGGTTCAACCCCCGGGTGCTCCAGACCTGACCTCACGCTCTTCGGAACAAGTGAAAACCAACACCAACGAAAACAAGAACCAGAACTTTATTTAAAAAAAGAAAATTAACTTCCGAACGTCTCAAATTCAATGAGAGTAAAGAGAACGGAGTGAAGAGGAAAGAAAAGAATAAAACAAGGACTCGGTCATCACACTTCCCTTATTATTTTGTCTTTTGGTGGGTTTCGCCAAAGGGCGAAGAGGATCCTCCGGCGTTCGCGAAGCTGGTTCTCGACTCGTTCGATTTCTTCTCCAAGTTGAGCAAGCCTTTGTGCCATAGCCATAGATGGATGATGAGATGATCCTAGTTGTTCCCTGACATTTTTAAGATCGAGTGTAACCTATTTATAGGTCAAAGAATGTAGTTAACCATGGCGTTTTCTAAACTTAATGATTAAGGTTACATTAATATTCATCCAAAAAAGGGTTACATTAATGATTAAATTCATTATTAAATAGTTTTCTAACGAGGTCTTTTGGGAATTAAATAGTTTTCTAATGAGGTCTTTTGGGAAGCAAAAAAAAATCAGCTTTTAGCTTTTTACCCATTTTGGGTCACATCACCTCTCACATTTTTTACCCACCAAAAGGCAAAATAGATTAAAAAAGCCAAAAAGTCAGCTTTTTATCAACTTCCCAAAACACCCCTAATGATTAAATTAATTTCACATCGATTATATCATTAAATCTAATTATTATAGATTTAATGAAAAATGGGAAATCAAATTATTAAATCTAATTATTATAGAACCTGTTGAGAAATCAAAAACATTAAATCTAAAATAATTAGATTTAATGATATAATCCACACGAAATTAATTTAATCATTTAGAAAACTATTTAATTCCCAAAAGACCTCGTTAGAAAACTATTTAATCATTAATGTAATTTTTTTTGGATGAATATTAATGTAACCTTAATCATTAAGTTTAGAAAACTCCATGGTTAACTACGTTCTTTGACCTATAAATAGGTTACATTTGATCTTGAAAATGTTAGGGAAAAACTAGGATCATCTCATCACCCATTTACGTTTATTTCAGGTATGATTTCTATGGTGTATGCACACACAAAAGATTTTGTCAGCTAACTAACCTACGTAAATTCAAGTCATCATTTCAATAGTTAAGCAAAAGCCTAAGGACATTCAGGGAATTAGCTTCCAGAAAATATTGAAAAACTAAAATGAATATCTTTAATGTAGTTAGGCAATTGATTTTTTTTTGAATTTTTTTGAATTTTTTTTTACTTTTTTCGAATTGTAAATATATTCACCATGTTGTTAAAAAAATAAATATGAAATGAAGAAAGAATCAACAAACAAATTCTATCATATACAATGAATCAATTTGGCCAATTTTTGGGTATATCACTTCTAATTTGAACTTTGAAAATAAACTTCATTAACTTTTGGTCCAATCGTTTGCAGGTTAATCTTAAAATTGGGATACACTTACTATGTTAGTTATCTTTAGTTACCTCTTCTTGCATCTTCATGATAGATTTAAAATAAATTAAAATTGGGATACACTTACTATGATAGATTTAATGATATAATCAATAGGAAGGGAAATTATAGAAGTAATGTAGATTGACAAGTAATTTTTAATTTATAATAAATTAATTATTATTAATTTATAATAATTTTAGTCATGTGAAATTAATGTTTTTGGATTATTCCAAAAACATTAAATCTATAATAATTAGATTTAATGATATAATCCACGTGAAATTAATTTAATCATTAGGGGTGTTTGGCTTTTTTAGTCTATTTTGTCTTTTGGTGTGGAAAAAATGTGAGAGGTGATGTGACCCAAAATGGGTAAAAAGCTAAAAGCTGGCTTTTCTTTTGCTTCCCAAAAGACCTCGTTAGCAAACTATTTAATTCCCAAAAGACCTCGTTAGAAAACTATTTAATAATGAATTTAAACATTAATGTAACCCTTTTCTGGATGAATATTAATGTAACTTTAATCATTAAGTTTAGAAAACACCATGGTTAACTACATTCTTTGGCCAATAAATAGGTTACATTTGATCTTGAAAATGTTAGGGAACAACTAGGATCATCTCATCACCCATCTATGGCTATGGCACAAAGGCTTGCTCAACTTGGAGAAGAAATCGAACGCGTCGAGAACGAGCTTCGCGAACGCCGGAGGCTCTTCTTTGCCTTTTGGCGAAACCCACCAGAAGACAAAATAATAAGGGAAGTTGAGCTCAGGCTCCAAATGCTGCGAGTTGAACAGCACTGGCTTATTCTCTCATTGGCATTGTGGTTCCGCAGTGGCCCAAGAAATTAGAAGAAATTAACATGTGCTTATCTTTTCATGTTTTGTATTCGATCAGGACACTTGCTTAAGAAATAAAATAATTGCGCTTGTTTTTGGGTGGAAGTAGTTTGTTTGTTGTCCTTTCTAGTCTAGTGCAATCAATAACCATAAAAGCCTTTAGATCAACTAATAAGGAAACAATTTACCCTCTCCCTAGTAACTTACATCAACGAACTCATGCAAAAATAAATAAATAAATAAATAATGAAGAACAACTTCTCATATAAAAGAAGAGGCCGTTTATTTATTATTTTAGAAATCACTACTGCCAATATGAATAAAAAAATCGAATTTGACAAGTATTATGAGAGTTTCTCTGTACATTGAAATTTCAGTCTCAAGACATTTTCAACAGTTTCTTTGAAAAAGTTAATTTGTTTCTCCATACCATAGTTCTTTCCCTGCAAAATAAATCAATTAAGTATATAGTTATATAAATACAAATACATACACACTTCAAAATAGACATTTAATGCTTCCGTTATTAATTTGGTTATTTTATGTTGTGTTTGAATTTTAAATTTGTAAAATGAGATGAAAAGGAAAGATATGAGAGACAGGACCTGTGACGACCGGGTCTCTTCCTCTCTTCCTTTTTCCTTCTTTTTGGTTTCATCCTCTTTGTTTCCATTGGGTTTGAAACTTTCGGAAGTCATTTTCAATTAAAGCTCTCGTTTCTGTTTTGGTTGTCAGGGTTAAACTTCATTGGTTCTAGGAGGTGCGGGGTCAAGTCCGGAGTGCCCGGGAGCGAAACAAAAAAATTATGGGCTGTTGGGCCAGGGCCGCACGTGCGGAGGGCCAAGCCGCACGTGCGGGAAGAGGGGATTTCTTGGGGTTGCTTTCTGCTTAAATTGCACGAGCGGGGTGAGGTGCGGGAGAGGGGCGCCGCACGTGTGGCGGTGAGGGCCGCACGTGCAGGGAAGGCGCTCCGCACATGCGGGGAGGTACGCTGCACGTGCGGCAAACGGGGCAGTCCGAGCCTCTGTTTTTATTCCTCTTTTTGGCCGAATTGTATCTCATTTTTGGGCATTTCTCTCACCCTCTAAACCCTAATTTCTCCCCCTTCTCTCTAGAAACTCTCACCAATGATTTCATCATCCCTTGGATCAAGAATTGCTATCATCATCACCTCTCTATCCCAAGCCTTGAAGATCAAAAGCTAGGGCTTTCTTTGTGTAGGAGAAATTGAAAGATCATCCCTCTTGAAGCTAGGGTTTCATCTCTATTTCATCATCAACCTTTGAGGTAGGGAAATCTCCTTGAGTTATATATGTATTTATGTTAGAGTTGGTTGGTTTTAAAGTTTCCATTAATGGCATTAAAGGCTTAGCTTTGTCTCATAAATGTTAGGGTTTCATAAATGGGTTTTGCTCTATCTCTCTCTCTCTCCTTAAACTATCTAAACAATCTAGAAATCCCAACCACAAACACTGAAAAACAGTGAACAAGAAGAAAACGACAAAAAAATATGGTGAAGCAAGCAAGGAATTTCAAATTCGGACCTTGAAACACACAAGATTATCCAAGAAGCACAATTACTTGAAAACACAATGTACATAGCCTCTAGAAAATTCTTTATAAAAGAAAGTGAAGCATGATGTGAAAAGCATAGATCCCATAATAAAAGTGTGTGTGTGACTCTTGGAGTTCAACGAACACAAGATTCAAATCCTAGTAGTGATCTGATAACTGGACCTCCGGCAAGAGAATCTAAGCACAACTAAGGAAAGTCAAACCACTAGGAATCAAAGGGTATTTGGTGAGTAAAGGCGAAGGCTCCCCCTCAATCAATGAATCTTTTTTTCTTTTTTTTTCACATTTTTTTTTTCTTTTGCACATTTTTTTTTCTTTTTTTTTCACATTTTTTCCTTTCTTTTGCACACTCATTGGCAGCTGACACGCTCAAGAGTATGGAAACTGAACCAGAGAAGCTTGGATATAAAAAGGATAGTGTAGACGCGCCCTTGAGGGCTTTATGCCATGCTACAATTCAGACTCAAATGTCACGGTTCTTAATCTGATCTCACAATGTGCGATGTGAGATTGATAAATCACCAAAGAGTCCAAATCCAGCAAATCGTTTTGGAAAGCTGATTTTTGTAAAGAAGTGCCAAACATGAACTACTTTGCCAGATACAGAGTCACCACCTAAATATTTTATTTTGAGGAAATTTAGGAAATCCTGACTCGTGCCTAAGGCCACGCGTCTGTCATCACCAAAGTTGCCTCGGCTCGGGAACTTGGGTACGATTGGGGAAGGTCATTTAATGAGCACCCCCGCTCACCCGATCAAAGATCGACTTGTACTAAGCATGATATCGAATTTTTGAAAACACATGCGTTCTTATTCCGGTTAATTAGCTAGAATTACTATGTGATGCGCACAGCAAAACAAGTATAGACTAGATCGCCTAATTTGGAACAAACCATTGCATATCCGTTTGTTTGGAAAATGGTTTGAAGTTTGCTACTCGCAAGAGACTAAAAGTGCGGATTTCGATGAATTATCCCAATTCAGGTAATCTAGCCTTCACCCACAGGCATTCAGGCAGTTATATCAAGTAAACAGTTAGCCTAATGGCAAGCATGCTTTTATGGCAACATCAACACACATGCAATATGCTAAAGCGTAAACGCTCACAGTGTACTCCAAGCCAAAACAAAGAACTAGTTAGAAATCATGCATGATCCTAGTTCATGTTAAGATGGCTAATGCAACACATGCGAAAATGCAATTAAGATAGGCTCGGCTATCCTAAGATGTCATGTGAGGTGCAACTTAGTACGTGTATTCAAATTAGAATTGAAATACAATGCAGTTAGTATGATGCGCCGAGCCCAGTGCATGCAATATAGATGAATGGATACAAACTTGCAAACATAAGGTATGCTAAATGAAACGTGCCCTAAAACTAACCATCGTAAGTGGTTAAGTAAAAGGGAGAAAGAAATGGGGGTTGGAAGACATGCATCACACACACACACGCTTATTACAACAATTCGCACTCTCGACGAAGGGACCAAAAGAATAATACGAATCAACTAACTAGCAAGCTAATTAATTAATTACAAAACTGCTTAACTAATTAAACAAATTAATTAAGCTTTGAAAACAGTAAATCAGCCTCGGGAAGGGGGACAAATGCATGCTTGATCGGCTCCGCTCGGAAATCTATCGCCATGCTCATGCTGCCTATGTTTACACTGCTCTGCACCTCTAAAAACTGTGCAAGTCTCAAGGATGCTTTTGAATCACCTTCTAGGTGCTGTGAGAGGCCATCAGCCAAGTGGAAAGGCCATCGGCCAAGGGGAACTGGTCATTGACCAATAATGGGGCTCTCGGCCATAAATTTGTAGCCGATCGGCACTGAAGATGTCCAGCCGGCCATATCTTCCTGTAGAATGTTGTTTTGCTGCAGCAGAGGACAAACAGAGCATAGCAATGCATTTTCAAGGCAATATGTGCACAACCACCCTTCCTATCATGTCATGAACTCAATGGCGTATGGTTCTCGACCCTCGGGCCATCAATCACGCATTTTAATGCATGATGGCCAAAGGAGCCAATTGTGCAAATCAATATGGAATGAATGCACAAAACATATGAAGCCCTGACACTCTATCATGTTGGATCAAGAGCGTCGACGACTAAGGATTGAGGCACGTTTTTTCACTTCAAGTACGAACATTCCTCGCTCCTCGTGTTTGGTTTGACACCCCAAACCAAACACAATGCAATGCATGCAACCAAGTACAATGCAACATGGATGTGCAATGCTATGCGACCTAAGCATGCCAATTGCAATAGGGCTCAAATATGCACACAAGGCTAAGGTAACAAGCATGCCAAATGCAATGCAACCTAAACATATAATGTGACAAAATGCGAGCTAGCAAGCATGCAAAATGCAACTTAAGCATATGATACGATAGGCATGCAACAACTATACCAACAACAAGCATGCAACAACATGTAATGCGATAAGCATGCAATCAACACACAAACCACATGATCTATGGACTTATACTGAAAATGGATAGGCCTCAGCCATGCCAAAAACAGTGACCAAAGTGATGAATTAAGGCACCGAAAGGGCAAAACACACATGTACACACATTGATCCATAAACTATGCAACAATGCACAATCCTCAAACATGAGAGAGATGTGATAAACATGAGAACGTGACAATACAATAAGCTCTGAAATCATGCAAGGAGTGGTGCCAAACCACTCAAACAAGTCGGGCAAAGTATGCAAGAAGGCTCAAAGCTTAAGGTTTACCAAGGGACTCACACTATGGCCATATCAACCAAGCCCCAAAGGGCCAAGGTGACCCAAAACAGTCCCAAGGCAGACCAAAATGAAGCTAAAACATGTATGGAATAAGGCTGAAACATGCTAGAAAGGTGAGCACAAAACAAGACGCATAAAATGCCAAAAGAGGCAATTGCACTACACCTATTACAACCAAACATGGCATGACTTAGGCCAATAAAATCAGAGTTATGGCATGTTAGAATGAGCCCAAAAACCCACTTAGATGGCATCCCAAAGGCCTAAGCATGATGGCATACACAATGACACATTCATGAGGCATAAAACATCAACTCTCTAAAGCATTAAAGGAGTGATAAGTGCAAGTGTACAAACATGAAATATGGACTGAAATAACATAACAAGTGATGCCAAATCGCTGAAATGGCCCAAGTAAATCATGCTAGTGACTTGGACTCTCAAAGTTAACAAGCTAAAATGCATGGTGGCTATACAAAGCATTGCACATATGATCCAAAAAACACCAAACAGAGCTCAAACATAGTAAAACATGACTAAAAGTTCCTTTGGGTTGAGCCAAAATAGGCAAGCATGATGGTCCAAATGCATGGTGCATGTCAAGGCAAATAAGAGGATTGCAAGACAAGTGTGTAGTGCATGTAAGAGACCAACAAAGCAACTCAGAACAAAGGTATATCATGCCAAGATAACATCGAATACTTGCTGAAATGGGGCCAAAACATGCTATGCAAACATGCTACTAATGTGAGCCAATAACACAAGCATATGAGACATAAGGAGAGAGGGGTGTCCCTCTCCTATTCAAGACTCCAAAACCACTTCTCCACAACTGAAAATCCTCTGGATTTTAGTGGTGGGAAGGTCAGAATAAGATGGTCCCAAAGCTCAAAAGTAAAGGCACAAAACAAGGCCAAACAAGGCCTAAGAGGGGGTAGACAACCCCCAACCAAAAAGTGACCTTAAGCAACTATAACAAGCATACAAAATCAGAACTTTTTGTAGTTTAGAGTCAAGCTTGAAACAATATAGAAGTATGTGTAAAAGCTTAAGCAAGAATGGGTATCTAAAGTTTAGAATCTCACCTTTGAAGAACAACTTCAAGAACACAAGACCACCAACTCTCTCTGATCAAAACTAGCTCAAGAACATTAAAACCAACCTCCTAGTACCTCAGCACACAAGGATGGTGTAACTCTAGGTGTCTATGTGCAATAGTAAGAACAAAACACCCTTTTGAACTCAAACCCACACACAAATGTAGAGAGAGGGAGATATAGAGAGAGATATATATATAACTTGTATATCAGATTTCTAGAACCCCTGGAAAGGGAGAGGAGGCACTCCTTTTATAGAAATCCAATTTTGCAAAGCTTCTTGGAGAAGCTAAGCAAGGCTCAAATCCCTCCATATACGTGTATGAAGGGGGATAATTGTGGATGTCAGCTGCACCAGCTGGCATAAAATATCTGCATAAAGTAGATGAATAGGGTTTGGCCACCAAAAATGGCCGATCGACCAACATAAGTGCCGGCAGACCAAATAAAGTGCCGATCGGCCAATACTTTTGGCCGATGGAAAGAGAACCGAGCCGATGGCCTCAAGCCTTGGCCAATGGGTTGAGGGTATGGCAAACAAGCCACCTGTAACAACGCCCGCGGGGGACCTCGCTACAGCTCGGACTCTCCTTTTCGTGTCGGTTCTAAATCTGAACCAAAGAGTCCAAATCCGGCAAATCGTTTTGAAGAAAAAAACAGATTTTGAAAAGTAGTGCCAAACATGGACTGCTTTGCCAGATTACAGAGTCGCCACCTAAATATTTTTTAATTGGGAAATTTAGGAAACCCTGACTCGGTGCCGAAGGCCACGTGTCCGTCATCACCAAAGTGGTCTTGGCTCGGGAGCTTGGGTACGATCGGGGAAGGTCAGCTATGAGCACCCCCTTTCGCCCGGTCCGAAGACCGGCCTCTACTAACCGTGATATCCGTTTTTGAAAACTTTATGCGTTCTTATTCCGGTTATTAACCTAGAATTACTATGTGATGCGCACAACACAAAAGTATAGACTAGATCGCCTAACTTGGAAATAAACATTGCATATCCATTTTGTCTCGAAAAGCGTGTTAAATTTTGCTACTCGTAAGTAGGCTAAAATACGGATTTCAATGAGTTGTTCCAACTCAGGCATTCCAACCTCCACCCACAGGCATTCAGACAGTAATATCACATAAGCATTTAGCCGCATGGTAAGCATGCTGTCATGATAACACTCACACGCATGTGGTATGCTAAAGCATAAAAGCTCACCTAGTACTCCAAGCCAAAACAGAAGCTTATTAGAAATCCATGCATGGACCTAAGCATACTGAAATGTCTAATGAAACACATGCAAAGATGTAATCTAGGCAGGCTCGGCTATCCTAAACATGGCATATGAAATGCTACAAATAGCACGTATTCAATTTGGAATTGAAAGTACGATGCAGTTTGTATGATGTGCCAAGCCTGATGTATGTTAACAAATGCATGGATGCACGCATGCATTGCATAAGGTATGCTAGATTAAATATGCCCTAATCTACCATCATAAGCAGGTAAATAAAAGGGAGAAAGAAATGGGGGTTGGAAGACATACACACACTCACACACCCTTATTACAAATATACCCTCACCCGGAGGGACCAAAAGAATATACGGTCCAAAAAAATAATACAGTCCAAATACAAAATAAATTAATTATTACAGAAATTTCTAATTATCAAATTAAATGCTAACATAAGAGAAAGGGGCCTCAGCCCTGCCTCGGGATGCGCGAATGATGCATGTTCGATCCAGCTTGCCCGGAAAACCCGTACCGTGCCACTGCTGGTTCTGTTTTTGCTGCCCTGCCCCTCCAAAAATTCCCAAAATCTCAGAATACATTCAAAATGATCTGTAGTACCACACCGGCTGGGGGGAATGGTCATCGGCTGCTTGAATTGGCCACCGGCTGCATGTGAGGTTTATCGGCACAAAAATAGTGCCGGTCGGCACTATTTTCTGCCGGCCGGCAGAAAGTTCCTGCAGAGGACAATTTGACAGCAGCAGCAAGACAGCAGTGCATGGCATGGATTTTGGGGGTATGTAAGCATGGTCAATGCCTCCTATCATGCTTAGGGACTCAAGGAGGCATGACCCTTGGTTCTTGGGCCATCAATTGCCCCCCTTGGTGCATGATGGCCTAAAGAACCAAGGTTGCATTTTAATGATAAAAATGCATGCAACACAAACATGGGAACTAAGGCCCTATCATGCTAGAGTCAAGGGCCCTAGTGACATGGGAATCAAGGTGTGTTATGTCACTTGAGGTACAAACACCCCTTGCTTCCCACACTTGGTTTGACACCCCAAACCAAGTAATGAGATACAACTTATGCACACATGCCTCAATAATACAATATGGAAAATAGGATGCTAGCAAATTAAGTACCACACAACCAACACATTAGTCATGCAAAATGCTAGAATGTACAAGATGGTAGTGTAATGCGAACATGAGGCAAGCATGCAATGGGATCAATATGCTACAACACCTAGTGGACCAAGTATGCGACTAGCATGTGGTGAGCATATAATGGTGGTCTAACCACAATGAGGCAGCCCTCAAAACCCCCCAAGAACAGTGGCAAAATGTGCCCAAAACATAGATAAAATGCTATGCAAGCATGCAAGTTGATGGGCCTAAACTAAGGCAACAAAGAGAGCATCTAAATGCCATTAACATGGCCACTCATGGCACATGTTGGACAACTAAAAAAAAAGATATTTATCATGCAAAAATACACCCAAATCCCACATATGGCAGTCCCAAAACAACCCAAGAGCATAAGGCATACACTATGCACATTTCAAGGCTTAAAGGACACACCCTTAAAGCATAAAAAGAGATGACAAATCTGAGTATGTAAGCATGGATTAGGGTCTGAAATAGCATGGCAAAAGGCTCCAAATTGCTTAAATGACTTAACCAATGTACATGCATGGATCACACACTCAAGGCTTACAAGCCATCATACAAAACAACCATGTGAAGCACACCAAATGGGACTAAAACAGTGGCTCACAGCCCCTACACATGGCAATATGATGCTAGTACCTTCATAAAACTAAGCTAAAACATGCCAGAATTATGGCTTGGACATATGGCATACTCCTAGGCATAAAAGAGCATTACAAGGCAAGCATGAGATACATGTTAAGGGCTACAAAATCAGCTTTGGTCAGAGGTATAATATGACCTAAAACACACAAAAAGTTTCTGAAATGAAGCTAAATGCAAGCATGCACACATGCTACCCTTTTAGCCCAAAACCAAGGCAAGCAAAGGGCCAAGGGGAGAGGGGTGTCCCTCCCCTATATGTGACCTAAAACCATCTCCCTCACCACTGAAAACCCACTGGTTTTCAGTGGTGAGAAGGCCAAGAAAACCAAGAAAAGAAGGCTTAAGGAAAAGAGACCAAAAATGGCCAAACAAAGCCTAATAGGATGAGTCTCTACCCAAACCACAAAATGACCTTAATGAAGGTTCAAGAACAAGTAAAAACAAGACTTTTTTATGTTAAAAACAAATCCAAAAACACAAAGCAAATGGGGTAGAAACTTGTTGCAAGAATGGGGAATATAAAGTAAAGTGTTTACCCTTGAAGATCCCTTGAAGAACAAAGGTTCCAGCCACTCTCTAGTGATCAAAACCAGCTCAAAACCACAGCAATCAACCTCCCAAGTCTCTCAATCTCGAGCTAAGGTGTAAAGGTGTGTGTAATGGTGCAAAAGTAAGGTAAAACCACACTTTTAGGCCTAAAATCACACACACAAGAGGAGAGAGAGGGAGAATATAGAGAGAGAAGGTATATCACACAGATATATAGATATAAGCTCTGGTTTTTGACCTAAAATGGCTAACCCCTTGACAAAGGGAGAGAGATGAGCTTATATAGGCAATAAAAGACTTGGTGGCTAAGCAAGAGGGGGGGTTCAAGGGGTGCAAAGGATTCAAGGGGCTTTAGGGCTTCTAGAAGCCTCTGGGACAGCTGGCCAAGCTTCTCCAAGAAGCTTGGCCAAGGGTTCAAGCTCCAAGAGGAGAGAGGGGGTCAAAGGGACCAAAGGGTGCATTCCCGGGTATAGGGAGTGGTGATGGTGCATTCCAGCTGGCACAGCTGGCATGCACCAAGTCTGAGGTTTCAAAGGGGTCACACCGGCCAGCCAAAAGGGTCATCGGCACAATAAAGTGCCGGTCGGCAACATATGGTGCCGACCGGCCACAGATTATGAGAAATCAGTGCCGGTGGAATAAAAAGAGGGCCGGTGGTGTATAAGGGAAGCCGGTGGTGATCAGGGGTGGCCAAAGAGCCTTCCCCCACCCTCCGGTGCAAAAACACACAAGTCTTGGTGTAAAACCAAGGCTAGTGCAAGTCGGTTGAGAGATCCTGAGGCGCGACGCGCAGCCGGGACCTCCGGGAACTCAAAACAAACACAATCATGGATAATCACCGAGTGTTCAATCAGTGACGTCCAAGTCTTGAGGTCGGTCAAAAATGGGGTGTCTACAGTTGCCCCTCTTTGACAGAACTCGGAAGTCATAATGATGACGGGAGTGAATGTCAAAGCCCAGAGACGACCCATTTTTGACAAGGCCGAAGACTTAGACAAACATGCAAGACAAACAAGGTATGTGCCTGAAGGCAGGGGCAAAATGCAACTGAAAATGCAAGAAGCCGGACATAACTTATGATCATGCAAAGAAAACTGTAATGAAGCACACATGCAACAGTTATAAGCTAGCATACACCAAACTACACTACAATGCAGAAAGGGTGTAAGAGAATTATGCAATCCTCAATACGTCTCACTCGGAGGATACAACACCTGTGCGGCTCATCCAGTTGCACCGGCCTCGAATGAACCGTACATACAATATCGTGCCTGCAAAGAAAGCAAACTTAACAGGTACGATATTGTTAGCAATATGTAATTTACACGATTGGAGGTGTGTGGCAGATGCAACGTGTATAGGCAGTTGTAATTGAACACATGTGAGTAAAGCAGAGCACGCATACAATGCAATGTGTATATCAAAAAGGAACTTGAACACATGTAAGTAAAGCAAAGCACGCATACAATGCAATGTGTATATAAAAAGGAACTTGAACACATGTAAGTAAAGCAAAGCACGCATACAATGCAATGTGTATATAAGAAAGGAACTTGAACACATGTAAGTAAAGCAAAGCACGCATACAATGCAATGTGTATATAAAAACTTGAACACATATCAGTAAAGCAATGCACGCATACAATGCAATGTGTATAGAGAAAATTGAACACATATCAGTAAAGCAATGTACGCATACAATGCAATGTGTATAGAGAAAATTGAACACATATCAGTAAAGCAATGCACGCATACAATGCAATGTGTATAGAGAAAATTGAACACATATCAGTAAAGCAATGCACGCATACAATGCAATGTGTATAGAGAAAATTGAACACATATCAGTAAAGCAATGCACGCATACAATGCAATGTGTATAGAGAAAATTGAACACATATCAGTAAAGCAATGCACGCATACAATGCAATGTGTATAGAGAAAATTGAACACATATCAGTAAAGCAATGCACGCATACAATGCAATGTGTATAGAGAAAATTGAACACATATCAGTAAAGCAATGCACGCATACAATGCAATGTGTATAGAGAAATTTGAAATTGACCACGATAAAACATGATGTTGAAATGCAACGTACTGCAACACAGTATAATTGGAACAATTTCTTTTGAAATTTACGAGACATAAAAGGATACGAGAAGGGACACCCTTCGCGCGGCCCGAGCATCGCTCACAAAAGTCACGGCTTGAAATCAACTCGAAGTTCCATTAACATTCCAGAAGTGCGCTTTCCCGCACTGTTCTTGGATGACAAAGGTGTCGGACCGTACAGCCGACCCAGGGACGGGCGCGGGAGGTGTTCTGACCACAAAGGGGAGGTTCCTGGTATTTAATCCAGCACTCTGCTACCCTGCTAAGTTTCTTGCTTTACTTTCCTTTTTTCTAGGAGTTTAAGCACATTGCACTGCCTCAGGCGGATTTTATATTCTTTTGAAATTGCGGGTTTTTACAAAAACACATGATGGAAATGAAACAGCTATTCACTTGAAAAGGTGTTGCACTTGTGTGCATCGCATCACAAGACATCACAAGGCATCACATAACAATGCGAATGAAATTGAAACTGTTTTTTGAAAACAAAGCATCGCATCGTAATAATCAGGTAGTGAACCGACTTACAACTCGATAAGCAAAACAACAACTCGATAAACAAATACGCGTGACTCGGCGGGAATCAAATCACCGGAGAGTGCTGGAAGTGGTGGAATTCTCCAATATTCAGCATAAACAGCTTAGAAAACACAGGGGAGAGCCATCGGCCCGACAGAAAGTCCACCGGCCTCGAGGAATTTCCATCGGCACAAAACTTGGCCGGTCGGCACAAAAGTATGGCCGGTCGGCACTATTTACTGCCGGTCGGCTGTAGACTGCCTGCATCAGCAGAATGTTGACATGTGTCCTCCACTCAACCCTATCCTCTTCAAAGGAGTCTCAACTTCGGGGTTTCCTTCATTTCCACACTGATTTGCTCCAAATGGAAGAGTTTCTTGCCCAAAATCTTGCAACTTGGATTAACAACTTGGATGGCTCGGAAAAGCTGAATTTCCGGGCTTTCGGCATGAACGCACTATTTACTTTGCGCCGTACCCCGCTGCATTTTCCATTCCTTCATGCCGCGGC